>WHYT01015699.1:0-75620 GCA_009806455.1 Tetrax tetrax | reverse complement strand
TTTTTTTCATTTATTAAATTGCCTGAAATAAGCAAACATGCATAATCACCTCAGTGGCAAATCACAATTGGAGTTAAATCCATCCTCCATGGGAATTCTGTCATTACATTCATTGGGACCATATAAACAACCTGTATCCCTTTTTGGGAAACTTAGTGTGCACTGGTTAATACGTGGTAGTTTATTGCACACACAAATCTCTTTTAACAAGTCCTCCAGTAATAGGTAGAACCTAATGCCAGAAGCTCAAAGCAGTTTTACTTGCCATTTCTCTTATTAGCACCTGGGTATAAAGTGTCTTTTTGTTTTTGCTCTAGAACCAGCGATCATTGGTCACAGTGTTCAAGTCTGATTTTCACTGCTCAGTATGATTCACATCTATTTAACTTGCTTAAGTTAGTTCAGGAAAGAAATTTCTAAAACAGGCTGCCACAAGGAATAATTTCACTTAACCTAAGTCCTATATGAAGAATAATCATATGGTGAAGAATCACATGTTCTTACCAAGCCCATGAACAAGTAAATGCTGGAAAATCTCCCTCACTGTTCCACAGTACGCATAACAAAATCCCTAGCTCTTGTGGCCATCCACCCTAGAGGAGCTAGTGTCAATTGGGTCATTCTTCCAACCTCTTTGAAGGTTCGCCATGGCATTATTATCCTCTCCATCATTTCTTTGATTTGATTAAAGAATACTGATCCAAAGTCCTTTGTGGCTCAAGCACTTGCAAACCAGAAAATGGCAGGAGTCACCTGCTGGTTTGCTGTGCTTGAAACACTTTGCATGAACCCAGCCTGAAGCGCATGACAGGCACACCACAAACGGCAGAGATGTAAAATAATGCCAGTCTGTCACCATACGAGACTTGGGAGAATATTATTTGAAAACCGTACATTTAAAAGCAGCTTTTGAGCAGTAAGCTTGCAAATCAAAGCAGTCTGCCATGAGATTTCTGGAGTGAGGGGGGGTTGGGTTGGGTTTGGAGTTTTTTCCTTTTCCTCTGGAGATGCATTAAATAAAACCTCACTACTGACAAAATGATTTGCAGTTAGTTTTTCCAAGTTAAACCACAAACATGGTAGGCAAGGAAAAATTTGCCCTTTGTACAAGCCAGTGTCTGTCCACAGTTCTGAGGGTGTCTGCATTCCTGCCAAACTATTTGATGCATCTGCAGTAGAGTGCTTCAGAAGAAAGGAAAGAGGCTCTTTTAAAAAGGCAAATAAAACAGCTCATTTAAACTATTGGGAAAGTTCCTTCCAGCAGAAAGCAGAAGACTCAAGCTTGGCTTTGAAGAAGCCTTGAAAACCCACTATAATCTTTTGGACCTGTCCTCTTGTTTTGGTTGTTAAACCTTCAACCGTGGCTCTTCCATTACATTGGTTTGCCAGCAACACCCAGGGCCATTGTTTCTGGGCTGCTGGCAACGCGCAGACCCATTTGTTTCCATGTTGCTTCTTTCAGCAAGGCAGCTCGGCAGTTGTGCTTTCTAACTGCAGATGGGTCTTATTGTTTCCCATATTGGAATTAATTAACTATGTTTTTAAAGTGACTTGCAGTGTGTCTGCTATCTATGCATATATTGCATTAGCAGGTGATCTTACTTGTGACTGGATTTTCCTCTCAGCATTCACAAACATTGCTCCTCTTTTTGCCTTCAGTCCTCAGAAGTCTTTTCTTTTCCAGCATGCAGCAGGCCTGAAAACCTCCAAAAGAAATATTTGTATTTGAGATGTCTGGCAGAGAGGGCTTAGTCAGAAGAACAATACTTTTGTCAGATACCAATAGTAATTCATTGTCCAGGAACAGGCACATGAAATAGCTGAATGTTTTCATTGCCAGAAAAAACACTATCTGCTGCCCGGCCCAGACTTTGCTCAGCACAGAAAAGAACCAAGTCATGAAGCAAGGATAAGTTCTTTAAGGAGTCCTACACTTAACTCAGCCCTCCTGGTATTGTTGAAAGGCAGGGTCGTCACAAGATGAGAGAGGCACCTTATCACCAGTAATTGATTCTTTGTTCTTTTACTGTCAAAAAGGGAGATGTACTTGCAAATATTTAAAAATTCAATGTTGAAATGAAGGTAGGGTTAAAGTTACTGAATTCTGAAACACAATTTTAAAAGCTTGTTTTCAAATAAAGTCGCCTGCTTAGCTTCGGCTACGGTAACATCTACTTTAATTTGCTGGTAGGTAAGAAGAGGAGGTGAGGGAACTAGCTGTTCCCAGACCCCTGGAGCAGTCAAAGACTGAGTGTGCAGCAGGGGGTTCGGCTGATTTGAAAATGGTCTGGATGGAGGGAGGGTTATGCGGTTCGTTACTGGACAACCACTGCCATCAGGTGTGCAGATGCTCTTTTCATTCACAGCAGGTGAGGTTACAAATGCAAGGGCATGTGAGCAAGTAGGGGAGAAACAACAAAAATAAAGGGAAAAGAAAAATGAATGCATTAGAAGAACCTCTCTAAGTAAACTCTTCATTCTTATTCATTGAGAGATTTTTAAAAGCTGTTCTCCATGTTTTCAGGTATTGAAGAAGGAAAAGAAAAGCCAAAATTGGACTGAACAATAGAGGCAATTGTTTATGGCTCCATGGAAGATTTCTCATCGCCGACAGAGGTTGGCATGGAGAGGAATCTTGGAAAGGAGGAAGTTTAATGGGGCCTCTGCTCAGTGCAAGGATATTTTTGGGTTTTATATGGAGGGAAAATGATTTTAGCTAAGAATAATAATAATGTTTCAACCTCCATTCCTGTTTCTCCATGCTTGCATGTGACATACACATATAAATATATATCTCCATGGCATTCTCAACGTGTGTTTCTTGCTTCAAAATAAGTCATTAAATCATTAAGTCATTAAATTGTTTCATTTCCACCAAGAAGAACAATGAGTCCATTCTCTGTATTGTTTGAGAAAAGCTTAACCAGGTAGGTCTAATATGGGGAAACAAAACAATCCTATGTATTTCAAAGTACAGTGTAAAAATACAGTAGAAGTTAATTGCATGAATGTATCCAAAGAAGAATTCAATCTGACTGAAATATTAATGTAACACTATGTAACAGCTGCCTTAAATTGGTGATGTTAATAATTTTATCAGTCCAGTAAAATCTTATTTGCAGTGTTAGACTATCTGAATATGATGCAACTTTTCTTAAATAGGCCTAAATAAAGATGAAATTCTCTCTACATTTCTGTTTCTTCATGCTGATTCTTAAAATTCTAGATGGATTGATGCCATTGGATGATATATTTTCAGGTTTTCCAGTACCAGCTGTAGATTATATTATTCCTACATGAGGATTTTTCTTCTTATTTTCCTAGTACAAGACCTGATCCTGCATTTGCAAGTTTTAAGTTCTCAATAGATGGGCTGAGTGGTTAGTCTTGTACCAGAGAGAGCATTTAAGCCTGACTTCAGGAAGGCACGTAAGCAAATGTTTACAGTTAAACATATGTCTGTTTGTATCGGGAATTAAGTTGCAAAATACTAGCGATCATTTAAACTTGACAGGATTCTGTTTAGTTATCAGACAATCAAGAAGGAACTCTAGTAGGCAGAAAAATTGTCTAGAATTAAAATAAAGTGAATGGAATAATTTTCAGCAATAAATTATTTGTTAAAAAAGTAACTTTAAGATCCAAATATATTGGTATTCACATCACATATTTATTCACTAGTGTATTTAGGTGTATTTATTTTAACACATGCAGAGCACTTCAAAGATGTGTAATGTTAATGTGTGATTTTTATTAAAGGGATTTCTGCAGAGTTTTAATATGACTTAACCATGTTTCTGCTGTGGAACAGTTCTAGGAGAAACTGATCTCATACAACTCACAACATGCCTCCACAATATTTTTTTTAATATACTTGTATTTATGTACACACTATCATAGGAAACAGTGCACAAGTTTAACAATGTGCTCTTTGATTGGTTTCCTTCAAAAATAAGGCTTCTGTGATGATATTGTCTTTGTGACTGTGTCTGTTCTCTCAATAATTCTCAACTTGTTGATCCAAGTTGCAAAGGTTTCAAAGCTAGGCAAGTTACTAGAAAGTTCGTGGAAGTAAGTGGCCAGGTAAAGAAGGAGCTCCTCTGATGGTCCTACAGAGGGATTGAACAGGACACACAAAACCGGGAGAATTTGGAAGCAAATTAGCTGTAGCCATGTGGCCTTGCGTTGGGAATATTATGTTCTGCTGGACCTGAGCTGTGTGTTTCATATGCGAAGTAATACTGCAACATGGTTACTCTATCCACAGATAATTGGGGCTTGAATGTAACAGATGGCTGTTATTTGCAACAGCCTTTCAAAACTCAGGAAGGAAAGAAAACATGGATTCAGTCATGTTTAGTGAGCTAGGAACTGTTTAAAGTCTCTGCTTCTGAAAGCTGTGGTAGGACGTGAAAGTACTGGTGGACAATGAACGTGCTAAGGAATTTCACCGTACTTTCCTACAGCAGCAACAGTAGCAATGACAGACATCACATTGTGAGAGATTATCAGTTGCAGCTTAGGGTGGGAAGCCCAAAGCCCAAACCCTGTTGACTTTTTTTGTCATTGGAAGGACTTGCATAACTCTCGCTTTGCTGTTAGGATTATGACATTTTTGCAAATTTTTCATTTCACGGGGATTGTTTCTTTCACTGAATTCAAGAATTCATTCTGATGGAAATAATGTGTTAAACAAAAGTAAATGCCAAAATGTCATACAGCTGAACACATTCTGCTAGAGCATACTCTGAACATCTCTGCTGTATTTATTGTACCACTGAATGGCTAAGACCTCAAAAACAGGCTGTTGCTGGAATGATTCCTCTTTTTCAGTAAGTTTTGCACCTGCTCAAGATTTTTCTTCTAATACCATGTCATTTTATGTTATATTGGGAATGCAGTAAGAATATAAAGAGAACAGAAACATCAGAGATCAAAATTGCATAGCTGAATCCATAGGAATGTGTCCAAGGGAAAGGACTCTGTTTCAGAGGTACAGCATAGGGACCCTTAAAATTGCCATCCCTTATATCTGTGAATTTGTTAATATTTAGCACCTCAAAAAAATAGTCTACCAAGCTTAGATCTCAGTAAAGTCCCTGAGGTTGGCAATGTTAGCCAAAGGCAATAGATGTGACACAAAATGTGGTACGTTTCATTTGATTTGAGGAAATGTATAGTATTTCAAGAAGGTTTTAACTCAGTTTCTCTTCTTAGATCTCAAAAAGTTCTCCCCCTCCTATGAGCTTTGAATCTTCGTCTTTAAAGTCAAAAACATTTTAGAGCATTAAATCCAGCCTATGATGTGTGAACCACATGATATAAATAACTTAGGGGCCTGTGTACCCAGAGAGCGCTCTTCTAGACTGTGTTCGTTCCCTTTAGAATTACACAATCCATCATTCTTAAGAAGGATGATGGATGAATGATGACTAAAGTAAAAGTCACTTGTAAGCTTGCCAGATTTCAACCATCTTGGCTGAAATTGTCCCTGAAAGGTATTTCTCTTGGGGGAACTATTTTTTTTTGGTGGAAAACTTTTTGTCAGAACAAGTCATCTATTTCCAAGTGCAAGTCTATGTAAAAAAAAAAAAGTCATGTCTGGAAAAACTTTTCTCTACTTTTCTCTTGCTGTGGAAGTGGGTCTTTGGAAGAAGAATAGCGATTATGTTGGTAACACTTCTCAATTTATGGGGAAAATCTATTTGTCTTTGTCCAAGTTTTTTAAAAAATATGCCTGTACATCCCTGTAGTGCACAGGTAATTTTCCCAAGTGTTATCAGTGCTGGGAATGATCCATCTTGTGGCTGAACAGGATTTTCCCTACCGCCCCTGATCTGTTGTTCTTCTCCAGGCCTGCCTACCTCAACTTTGGTTCCTATGTATTGTCAGTACCTCCCAAAGCTGATGCAAATAAAGCTGCCTAGACCAAATTTGGAGGAGGCAAAGCTTTGATGAAAACCTGGGCAATGAGAATAGGTTCTAGACGGATAAACTAGTGAAAAAAACTCTAGCTTTTCCCTTGAGGACTGGAGTAAAACTAAATTAGTAATGTTTTTTGAGTATGTCATAGCTGTAATGATAAACCACATAGAAAAGTCTGAAGGAATCATTAGTTTTGTTGTCAGAGAAGAATATAGTGTGCAGTAAATAAGGCAGGCTGCCACACCTTAAACCACAAGGAAAAAAACAAAGTACAGTTTCATCATTCAGTGAGCACCATCCATCATGTGTTATGAATGAGGCAGAGGAAAAAATATTGTGTGATCATCTAATTAAAGGCAATATCGTAATTCATACTCACAAGGGGCCAAATTAAGGTTGAACAGACGGTCTTAATCCTGACATTACCTCACTCTTGAATGCCTGACTTTGCAATCTTAATAATACTCTCTTGACTCAGTATAGAACACAAAAAAAAAGGGGGGATTTTTTTTTTAAAGCTGGTTAGAAGGTCTAGACACTGAGTTTCAGTATGACTGTATCCCCTGTTTGGCTGTAGAAAGCCCATCTTCACTTTTTGCATGCATTTAGCTACCCCAAAACATATGCACAGTTCCCGTACCAGTCTGCTACAAAGAGGTTGCCATAATTTGCAAACTTTTACCACAATTTCAAAATTAAAATTATTTTAGCTTATGTGTGATAAAACCAGAGTTTGCTGTTGCTCTATAGCAACTGTTGCCTTATTTTAAAGGAAAATGGCAAATACTTTCCCTAATTTTAAGTTGATTCTTTGCTTCTCAGCCCACATGAGCAGTATTAGCTAAATTGCCACCAGTGCAATTGCCATGTCAAAGCCACTTGGACACTGTGAGTGGACTGAAAAATGGCTAACCATTCCACAAGCTTCCTGTGTGGTAGTTTGTAATGACAGTGTATAAAGCATACACTTCCTGGTTCATTTTTCCTATTGAATTTGCTATTCAAAGACTACTTCAAATTGTAACAATTTCTTCTTTGCCTATTTTTTATGAAGACTGATCAGTCTGCAGGGCTCTGATACACACTTTGGTAGCCTTTGAGGACTCAGATACCATTAGACTGAATGCTGAAAGGATTTGTAATCTAAATCTTGAGTTCAAGTATTGTCCTGAAGAGATGGTCAACCTGAGGTTAACATCACTGAGGTAAGTTCGGTGTTCCTGCCCTGGGAGTAAAGGAGCAAGCAGGAGGAGATGTGTAGGTTGAGGTCACCTCTGAATGCAGCCTTGGAAGAGTTATGCTACTAATCCTGTCTTTTAATGCTCCTGTGTTTCATGTGAACAGGGGCAAATGCAGGTGACAGGTGTTTTCCATCTGCAGCAGCAGAAGCAAACTCCTAGCATGCTAATAGAAGAGGGCATCTCTGCTAGGTGTCGTAGTTCAGCCCCGATCGGGACCTGACTACACAGTCTCTCTCCCACTCCCCCCACCCTCTGAGAGAATAGGGGGAGATGATATAAGGAAAAAACGGCTTGAGGTTTGAGGTAAGGATGGGGAGAAATCCTTAAAGTTACCGTCACGGGCAAAACAGACTCGACTTGGGGAAAACTATTCATTTATTTCTGAAACTAGCAGGAGAATGAGACAGGGAACAAGATAACCTGCCCACACCCCTCCCTCTTCCCAGGCTTAACATTATCTCTACTACCTTCCCCTCCCGAGCGGCACTGGGGGGGAAAGGGAATGGGGGTCGCGGTCAGTTCATCACGTGTTGTTTCATGCCACTGCTTCATTGTTGGGGGAAGAACTCCTCGCATTCCTCCCCTGCTCCATCGTGGGGTCCCTCCCACAGGCCACAGTCCTTCGTGAAACTGCTCTGGCGTGGGTCATCTCTTCCACGGAGTGCAGTCCCTCCAGAACAGCTGCCCTAGGGGGCCCTCCATGGGCCACAGCCTCCTTCAGGCCTCCACCTGCTCCGGCGTGGGCTCCTCCATGGGCTGCAGGTGAATCTCTGCCACTGTGGACCTCCATGCAGGGGGACTCCCCCTGCAGGGGGACAACCTGCTCCACCATGGTCGTCACCACAGGCTGCAGGGGAATCTTGGCCAGGAGCTGCATTACTCCTCCCCCTCCTTCTTCACTGACCTTGGTGTCTGCAGCCGTTCTTCACAACAGGCTGGCAGATGCCTCTCAGGATCCTTTTTATATCTTATTCACTTCTCATCTCCTCTCCACTTCTTGCAGTCGGCTGCCCAGCGGGAGGCCAGAGGGTGAGGCCTGCAAGGCCCACAAGGCTCACACCTCCCCCTCTCTGCCGCTGCTCAGCTGCTTCACATCTTCTCTCCTTTTTTTTTTTTTTCTGTTTTCCCCTTCTTAAATATGTTATGGCAGAGGCATTATTACGGGACATTCTGCTACCAGTTGGCTCGGACTTGACCGGCAGCAGGTCTGCCCTAGGCCCGGCCGAGTCCACTGAACAAAGGGGAGCGACTTCTAGCAGTTTCCTACAGAAGCTGCCACCTTAGGCCCACCTCACTAAACAAAACCAGAACACTAGGCTATCCCAGCTGCTCTGCTCCTGTGGTTCAAAGCTTCAGGTGTGGCTGTAGCCAACTGCTTAACTGGGGCCACAGGTGTTGCAGGGAAAGAAAGAAGCCTGGGAGTTTTATTATATACTTGGGCCATTATACTTGGCCCAACATGTTCATATGTGTTGTAGAAGCGCAGATGTCTTCAGTGTATGATTGTGGTATTAAACCTGGGGTTTGCACATATGACTTTGATGATTGCAGAATCCCCAGGAGAAAAAAAAAAAAACATTTGCAGGCTTGGTGAGCTTTCTACAGTGGCAATCATCTCTCCCACTTTTTGAAGCAAGAGGAGCAAAGGGGAAATTATATTAGCCTGGAAAGTAAAAAAATCAATGTGTTGACATCTGTTTAGAAAAGTGCTTAGGCACATGCTGAACTCAAAGCACATGTACAGGCACTTTTCAGTGCTTTGCTGAATGAAGGGGCAAGTGGACTTGCTGGTGGGATGCTTTCTGTAGTGCTTCTAGCGACGTCAGGAAGTGAAAGAGCTTTTGTGCTTAGGGTGAAAATAGGTCTTTTGCACATAGTGACTTCCTCTTGCTTGTATTATTAAATAACGCCAAGAAGAACAGAACCGTCCAATTTAAAGACCATAAACATCAAATCTATTTAATGTATATTCTCCAAAATAAGCTATTTTATTTTTCTCAAAAATGCACTCTGTTCTGTTCAAGTAACAGATGGAAATCAATGGATTTTAATGTAACTCAGAAGAACAAGTTGTAGTCTTATTCCCTTAAGTGCCTCTTTCTTGTTCAGACCACAGCTGTAAAGGGATTTGAACCTCAACACAATAAATGCCAGTATGGAAATTTGAAAGGTAGGCCACAGACTTTGTGGCCCGCCAGAGGAGGTGGCTGCTGTTCCTTAGAGCTGTGTAAAATGAGACAGAAGTAAAATAGCATATTTTTCATATAATTTGCACTGTAGCTAGACATGGTGTCCAAGTTCAGCATTTTATATATAGCTTGTGTATTAAAAAGTAAACATTTACAATTAGGCTAGAGAAGTATCTCTGCAGTGTGCATTCTAAATATAGAGATTGCTGTGGTGCAGTCAGTACTAGGATATAATATCTCTTTGGTTTTTTAATATGCAGATGATAGTCCCCACTGTATGTATATTGTGTACATAGAAGTTAAACACACATATATACAGAGATATATACACACACACACATATACATGTAGGTACACGTGATCTTCTGTAGAAAAAAAGAATGACAGTCAGATGTTACGTGGCAGTTACTTGCTTAATGTGGAAAGAAATCAGGCACTGTGAAAGGTTTATCATTCTTGACATGGGCAGTAATTTCATTGCAACTGCAAACTGGCAGCTCCTTGTGCTCCTACTTTTCCCCGGGGGAGCAAGGCTGGTGAGCTGCCAGCCATCCTGCCCATAGCAATAGGGACAATCTGTGGCTGCTGTACTTTGCAGTACTGCATTTCTAGGTGTTTAATTTTGCAGGCAGAGCAGTGCCTGGCTAGCTTTCTACATATAATCATCTTAGCTTATTTACTATGTGAAAAAAAAAAAAATATTTGTAATAGTGGTGCCCAGTTCGGCTTCTAGGTTTACACCTGACAGATGTAATAGGATGAAAGAGGGGGAGGTCACCCCTCTTCTGCTACTGGTTTTAAGCTACAAACCGTTTTCTCTAGAGATGGCTTAACAGGAGTGTTATTAGTCATGGAGTAGGAAGAGGCAATTAAGTACACAGTACTTACAGAGGCAGCAAAAATTATGGTAATGGGGGACCTCAGCTACCTGTACATCATCTGGCCAAGAGTCACCACAGGACAAGTTATAAGAAGGAATTTTTTGAATGGTTATTTCTTGGAATGAGCAGCTGTGGAGTCCTCAGAGGCAGGGAGGGCTCTCAAACCTGGTTGAAGCTCAGGAGCTCAATAGAGATGTAATCCCAGCTGAGCCATTAAGCAATACTGACCACAACATAACTACATTAACCCCGCCTGGGGAAGGTAAGGTACCAAAGCTTTGTACATTGGAGAAGAGTGGTGGGGAGGACAGGAATGTGGGTGGGGGGAAAGATATAAAAAGTTGTCATCATCTGAAGGTGTCTTGCCCCCAGCAGACCATTACACAAAGGAGCTCCCTTGGCACAGACGGTGGGAGCTTCTGCCACGCAAAAGGAACATTTTGCAGTTAGCGCTCATGAGGCAGCTCTGGGGAGCTGTGTAAGAAAGAAGACTGAGACGAGATAAACTAGCCTGGTTAGAAAAATCACCTCACTTAGGTGTAGCCCACAGCTAGGTGTATCTCCAGTGCAGGAAGAAGCACTCCGTCAAAGTGTGTTTTGGTGTCTCTGACAGAGTTACACAGGAGTTTGAGCCCATTCCTTGGGCTCAAAGGAGCTACTAAGGCCAACCCTTATGTAGAAATGGTGCCACAGGCATCCTGCCAAGGACAGCATAGTGTGTAAAATCTGAGGAAAAAATATGTAGGCATGTGACAGTACATTGCGATACTTTTAATGTCAGAACCACTAGTGGGACAGGCATAGTTAGAGGCATATATATATATATATAGTGGTATGATTAAATTCCAACTGTTTCTAGTGTTACAGAGTTTTTGATGGGAGACACAATATTGAATAGGTGGTAAGCTTAGAAGGAAGCCCACGGGGATGGCCTGTGATATGATTAAATCAAGAACGCTTGTAAAGTCAAGTACCTGGCTGCCACTGCTGTCAGGGTTGCAAAGGTGGTTTTACTGCACAGTGTTCCAGCATCCCATTTGTACTGGCCCACAGCGTGGCCCTGTGTACTGTGCAGCACTTTTCCTTGAGCGGGAAGTCCACGTAGCCCAAGCCATCCCAGATGTTAGATGGACCTTGGCTGCAAACACATATTCTGCTCTGCTTGTCAACTCAGCTCCTGCATAGGGTGACATATATATTGACATGTGCCATAGGTATGGTTGGCTTGTGTGTCTGGAGATTTCAGACTAACTCAAACAAAAAAAAAAAAACCAAAAGAAAAAAGATGGAAGGCTTTCTTTAATAGAGTATTAATTATGCAGGTAGGAAGATTTCTAGTTCCTTTCAGCACTTTTACACAGAATTTAGATTCTGCTGGATATACTTAATTTTTTAAAACCCTCTACATTTTGCAGTTTACACATTTGCATAGCGTAGGACTACTGTCAGGAACATATATCTGCAGATCTGGGGCATGAGCTGTTCTCATCATTTCAGTGGGATGGCGAAGAGAAAACAGTTCAAAGGAGGAGGATGGGGGAAGGGAAGCATTTCCATATTTTTTTAAGGAATCATAAAGACACACAGGCAAGTGTGTCAATCATGAGACATATTTCTCTCTTTAATATTGTCAGGAATACAAAAGTTCACAGAGCACATGTGTGAGAGGGTGCTGCACTGCCTTGACTACATGATCTGCATGATACATGTCAGAAGATGGGAATGTTGCTATGGCAATTCTTCCCTTTCCTGAATACTAAGTTGATGAAGAAACCAGTCCACAATCAGGCAGGCGTGCTTATGAACTTGGAGATGCCTGCTTGGAGATGCTAAATGCTATTTATAGTTTCTCTTGAAAGGAGACATCGTTCTCTGCCCTGGCCTCTTAAGGCCCCTGTGCCCCAGTCCTCCTATATTTCCAAGGCTTCTATGATTTGGAAGCTGCTGAAGGCAGAGATTTAACCAAATTTTGTGCTGAAGACTGTTGGGATTGTCCCTCATGTTATACAGAATCCTCCAATTTTCAGCTTGCTAAGAAAGCAACAGACAGATGGGTCTTTCTGCATTTCCAGTAGTCACCTCACTGTTTTATAAAGTTCTGGATCAAGTAATCCGTAAAGCTTTACTTTCAGTCTGCATAGGAGTAGCCTATTCCCATCTACATTTTCCCCTGGCAGGACAGTGAGAGAGAGACTGGAAGCCTGTTGGTTCCCTCTACCAACTTTTTAGCTGGGTCACCCTTAGAGCCCATCCTGTCCTTGTTTGTGCTATCGAGCCTTTCCTACTGTGCTCTGTGGGTACTGTGATGGGAAAGATATGCCTTTATCACTGGCTCCCCTAATTGCACCTTCGATTTCCCTTAGAAATAATGCTGTGTTTTGCTTCCTGCCCTAAAAAACTGTGTAGCTCTGCTTTGTGGAACCAAAGCCACTGGCCGCTCCATTGCAGAGGTGGCAAACTTCAGCAGATGCAGTGATTCCTGTATCACAGTGGTTCCCATTGTCCAGGATTTATCATATTTTCTACTAGTAGGCTCTGATTTCGGTTATTTTCCTTTTACCTAACTTTTATTTTGTAGACTGGAATGTTCTGTTTTAGGAAGATTCTACATATTTGATTCAGGCTAAATACTAGTAAGGGAATTTTCTAAGATGGCTCAGGCACTCCAAAAATTAAGATAAGGAAAAATAGACTGTATTGTCCATATTTTAAAAAAAAAAAAGTTCCTTCAAATTAGTTGATGGCATTTTTTTATTTTGGGCTTTTTTTTCTTTTTTTTTTTTGTCAGGATGGATACTGCTCTCGAGAACTGTGCAGGGAGGGAGGATTTAAAAGCCTCATCTGACGTGCCATGAATGAGGCAGGACAGCATAGAAAGAGAAAGAGGGAGAATCTGAAGGTTGCTCTTCAGAACTGGATACTCTGCTTACATGTGTGATGCTGGGTAAGTTACTTAGTTTTACCACTTCACAGTTGGTCAGTAACTTTTTTCATAGTTTGAAATGTTTATTTAGCACCTCCCGTGGGCTCTAAAAGTACTAAAACAAATTAGTTCTGCAAGAGAAAATGAGCAAGGCAAAAGGTGTCAGTGAAAATTATGGAAATCTATATACCAAATCACTCCAATATCCACCTTAAACAGAGAATGTATGGATTTATTTGATGCTTCAGTGTCCAGTTATAGAGAAATAAAGCCAACAGAAAATATAACAATGTCATGAGGAGAAACATGACCAAAACAGCAATAAAAGAGAAATCTTATGTCAAGTTTAATACATGTGCACAAATTCCAATAACACCTATCGAACTCTCTCAGATAAGTCAGAGGTTGGTGTAGATGAAGAGGCATCTGCAAATATAGAACATCTTTGGGAACTGCAGGAGCAGGTGCTCTCCAGAGAAATGCAACTTCCTGATGTATCATTCATTTGTTCTCTGTAGGAACAAGAAATAAATGGAAGAATTTCAAATTTAAGGTTTAACTCTGAAATGCATATGCAGGTGTAATTTAGACCGCCCAAAAAATCTCACTGACTTTATTTTGTGCCTGATTTCTACTGCACTCATCAAGAGAGCATTGCACAGTCCAGCTAGTCTGAGGTTTTTCATACCCATCTGACTCAGAGGCAGAGCTTCAAACCACAGTGGCCAGTACAGAGACATCAAAAGTTTCTAAAGTGCAAAGGACACAGGAGTGAAAAGCATTTACTTGTTTGGTGGGATTAGCACAGAGAGGACACTTAGCAGTTTGAAACCACATAGACCTAGGATTCTTAAACTATGCTCACTCTTTTTTCTTTTCCATTTGAGCTCGTTTTGTTTTCTAGAGATTTTAAGGGTGAACTTGAGAAGCCACCCCTCTAGGTACTTTCCGCATTTCTGAGTGAGCAGGCCAAGAAAAACAGCAGATGAAGATAATTTTCCTACAGTGCTCTGCACCAGCTAGAAAAGATGATGAGCTGCAGCAGAAAATTCGCTGACAATTTTAGTTCACAGCGCAGCTCACCCTGCTGAAGGGGGACCAGCATATGCTGCTCTCTGATGGGCAGCATCGCCATGCCGCCGGGTCGTGATGGTATGCTGCAGCTTACCCAGAGCAGGTATGGGTAAGGAAGGACTGAAAAGCTTCGATTTCCCTCTTCAAAGAGCAGCTTTTACCTTGTGCTGCCAAAAGCTGCCTGCAACCGTGAAGCATCGTCTGGGATGTGACCATAAGATGTTCCTCGGTTGCACTGTTTGCAGGCTGCCTGCCTCTAGTGACCGCTGCGCAACCCCTTTGCTTTCCCCACCTAAACTGAGAATCACTTGCCCATCCCTGGAAGAGCTCCTCAGCATTTACAGCCATGAAAAACCACAAGAGCTGGAGTAAAATGGGATTTATTCAGAAAGAGGGTGTGAATCCAATTAGAGCAAAATAAACAGTCTACATGACACATTTCTTTCTCACCTCTGCAGAAGCTAATCTAACTAATCCCTTTGTGTTGTAACAGGAAAGTAGTCGATACCTTACAACTCCGCAGCCAGTATCGGAGGATGCAGACAGCAAACACCAGCTGTCCGGGCCTCCAGCCCATCCAGCTCTGCATTTGTTACTGTGAGCCAGCAGCTGCCTCTGGTCCTGAAACCTTCTGCTGCGATGCCTATACGCAAGCACTGACTTGAGGCCACATCTCATTTTCTTATGCCCAAATAAGCATTCTGCTTTGCGGCTGTGATATGAGTTTCCTAAATAAGAATATGTTCTGGGAAAGAGATCTTCCTGTGTGCTCTTGAGAGGCGGCAGTCATTTCTTTAGGCAAGTGTGGCGTTCACACAGGCTGCACTGACATCCTGTGGCTCGATTTCCCCGCTTGGAAGGAGCAAGAAGGGACAGCTTTGCCCTTGTTGCCAGTGCCCTCCATGTCCCCCCTGTACTCTTTACAGGTGACCAATGCCCTATCCAAACCCTCTGGGAAGGGAAGGGGCACCTGCCCCCTCAGTGGCGCTGGCTCTCACCCACCATACCAGGTTGGCAGCATCCCAGGTCCTAATCTCACCAGAGTCCCACTTGCCCAGACATCACTAGCCAAGGGAGCAAGCAAGCATCTCCCCCACCGCCTTTTTGGAGTCCCCTGAATCACTGCCCACATCAGCAGGGCTGGGCGAGGATGAGCTGTAGTGACCCATCACTGGGCGGGGTGTTGCTGGAAGGGTGGGGGCTTTTTTGACAGGAAACTGATGAGAGTCTCTCATGCCCCACCAACCACTGCCTGCCCGGACCCCAGGTAGAGCCCAAACAGCAGCCGACGCACACATTCACAGTGCTGATCTCTCCCATGGGGGGCCCAGGGTCTGCAGCAAGCTATGTTCCCCAGCCCAGGCTCAGACACTGCATGAAATAGCACCTCACCCCATCAGGTGTTGAGTTTAATTTTACTTTCCCCCGGGGAATAGCGTTAATCTGTAACTTTTTAGGCATCACTCGATCAGCTGAATAACAGCTATTAGCTTTGGACTCCAGGCATTTTTATGAGATATTAGTTCCAGGGCTTGTGGTTTGGCATAGAAAGCATATTATTCACACACAAAACAACTGCATTAAAATAACATTAGGAATCTGGCTTAAACTGACAAAACCTAGGAAACTGAGAATTAAGGCTGAAAGTATGTCCTTAACTCACCCACCACATGCCTGGTACGGCAGCTCAGGCGGCGTGTCGGACCCTCTGGCTATGGCCCCTGCCGCCTCCGGCTGAGCCGTGCTCCACTCCTCACTTCCAGGGAGGAAACGGGGCTGCACTCCAACCACGGTCCCACTGCCCCTGGGGACCAATGACCCATCTTTGTGCCGCGGAGTCCTTGTTCGGTCAGGCAAGTTTTGGGACTTGAGTGTAATGCAGCTCTTTTCTGTGCATTGCTACTTACAGAGCCGGGTTTCCTCCCCTGTCACCAGCATCACCGCGATCAGAGCAAAAACTGCTAAGAAAGCAACGCAGGCCGAGGAGGAATTTGTCTGGCGTGTGGTCCAGGGTGAGACATGAGCTGGACGAGCTAATCCACATGGTGCCTGATTTTGACCTTCCCTTGATTTTCTTTGATTGATCAAAGTACCTCAGCCAGAATGAAATGCAGCTGGGGCAGTGACGGCCAGCTCACACTGGTGCTCAGCTGCAGAGGCTGGCTAGAGGTAACACCAGCCCCGAGAGGAGCAGATGGGCCTTTCTGAAACCTGCTGGCAGAAAATCCTTGGCCTGGAAAACACCTTAATGTTCACTTTGTGGATCGCCTTACTGCGAGGGTACTGAGGCCAAAAAGTAATACAGGGACACAGGTTGCTGTCACCAGAGTGGAGGGGAGGAGGGGAACTCGTGCATGAGCTGTGCTGAAGAGCGCCCCTTTCACAGGGCCTTCGCTTGGAGGAAGCCATGTTGCACATCAAGAAATTTGTTCCATAGCATCCTGTGGCTAAAAAATGAAGGAAGGTCTCCAAAAGGGTCATACGATGGGTCAAAAAGCAGCAGTGTTGTGGGCATTCCCAGTCCAAACATCTGCTGTGCTCCCATTGTTCTCCCAAAGCCCTGCTGTGGGTCACAAGACGCAAATATCAAAATGGTCATCTGGCCACTGGCTTTCCAGAAGGTGTATCTGAGCCTTGGAAAAGGTGATGTCAGCTGCAGCATGTTTGCCGCAAAAGCAAACAAAAGTAGCAGCCTCGGCGGTATCACAGCCCACATCCTCCAAGAGAAGAATCACCACACAAGTTCCTCGGGCTCCTGGGAAGGACTAACCTGCCCACTCCTGGTGACAGGCTGGCATGGCTTATTTTAAGATGTTTTTTCTTCCCTCTTTGGCCAATCCAGATTGCAGTTAAATAAGCTCCTCTAAAAGCATGTTCAAAATGAGCTTCACTTCTTCTGCTCTACTCATTCCTTTTATTTATGAGCTCTGCCATTTTGTAGGAAACAACCCAAGATGTTCACGCATGAGGCATCTCTCAGTGATGAACCACATTAAACAAAAAAAACCCCAGAAGGTAGCAGCCAAAAAAAAAAATTGTGTTCAAATTGCAAGGTTGTCATACTGCTCAGTAAAAAGGAGTGCACCTTAACCATATTGGGTGTGATTTTTTCCTCTCAGTGAGGTGAGAAAGACATTTGCTATTCCCATCTTGGAAGCAAAACAAATAGAATAATTATTTCCTTTCCCAGCAAAGGCAAACGCAGCTGAACTTAGCTCTGTGCTTTTTACTTGTGTGCCATAAACCAACACATTCCCTCACTGGCTGGCATTTGCAGCAGACCACAAACACAGTGCTACAACCTGGCACCAAATTTGTGTTTCAGGTCAGAAGTGAGACTTTCTGGTGATAAGATGAAGAATGCTTTTTCTCTGGACCTCCTGTCCCAGAAATGCTGTAGCTAAATTTACCATAGAATAATTTCAGCTTAATTCTTAGGAGGTCTTTTAATGAAAATAAATGTTTCACTTGTTGTGGAACCATTCTCTAAACACAATTTGGGACCTCAGCATCAGGCTTCCTTGGTCTTCTTTTAAAGTAGCTGAGTGTCTTCATGTCTCTCAGAGTACAGCTGGCACCACGGGTTCTCACTGCTTCTAAGACAGGTCTGAAATGAGTGGTCCCAGCATGACATAGGGTCCGTGTCCACAACATGCAAGTGATAACCGTGTATGAATAAACCCTAATCTCTGCTGTGCTTTCTAAAGAAAAAAAAAGCTTAGCCTAAAAATCCCAAATAGCAACATCTCCTCCATATTGTGCCCACCTTGTGCCACAGAGCCAACAGGACCTGGTACAGGGCAAACGCCCATGCCTTCCACTTCCCACAGCCGCAAGGTGCTGTACAGTGGGGTGCCTCCCCTGCACACGAGCGTACGCTCATCCTTTGGGCTTCGCGAGACAGATGTTCGGAGCTGTGCCAGTGGGTGTCTGCGGGATGGGAAGTACATGCAGATGTACACGTATATGCAGTGCATTTACAGAGAATGACAGAAAATAGGCCTGGATGGGTTTTCAGGGGCCACCTGGGAGCATCTGTTATCTCACCCTTGCACATCTGCAACCCCCACAAAGAAGTTTTCAGCAGAAAATGAAAAGAGGTTGAGACTTCAGGTGTGTGCATCTTATTAAGCACACTGTGCCCCCTTAAAAACATGGTTTAAATGGCAGGTGATTGTTTCCATATTAAGGAAGGCTTAAGAATGACTGACAAGATCTGCTTTTGCAGCTCTTATTTCTGCCAGTCAAATTACTGAGGATAAGAGTGAATAGTGCATATTTAGAAAACGTATTTTTAAAATTGGGCTTTGACTGAACAGTAACTTCATGAGAAAGTGAAGCCTCCCCTTCCCAACTAGCTATGCCTGAAATGCAGCAAATTAAACAGGGAGGGGGAAAGGCATAATAAAGAAACAAAGCTATAAAACAAAAAGGAAGTTTTGCCAGACCTTCACCAGCACCCTACACCCTCTTCACAGGCTTGGGATCAAAGCTGGGTGCTTGTATCCAAGGGCTCTGATTAACCCTTTCCTCCCACCCTGGCTACCACCCACACCCCAGCTCTTCATCAGTCCCCTCCCTCTTCATCTGCTTTTGCTGCCAGGTGGTCTGGCATTCCCTTATCACAGCCTCAAAGGACTCTGCAGAAGTGGGGATTGGAAAAACAAACCAAATTCTCCTCCTGAGCCAGGCAGGTAGGTCCCCAGGTGCCTGTCCTCATTACAGAGATTGCTTTGGGAGCTGGATCCAGCTGGCAAAGGTTTCTCATTAGGATAGCAAGGCTGAAAATGTGAAGCTGGAGGGAAACTATGTAGTTATGGAGTGGAGGTGGCCTTGAGGTTGGGGTTAAAGAGGTGGTGGTAAGAATTTTTAATATTATTTTAATTTTAGCTTAGCATTATGGGATCTTGTTAGTCATGGAAGTGGCAGTACATTTTGGGTGTGTTCAGATTTGTTTAGATTTGGATTCTCCCCCTGCCCTCCCTGCTCTAAAGACAATATAATCTTGCAAGTGTTAAATTTTGACTAGTTCTAGCATAGAGTTGGGACAGGAAAAAGCCTGTTATAGGGCTGCTTGAGTCTGAATCTTGTGTAATGTGTGGGAGTTGTGCTCCAGCTATTTTTCTGGTAAGTATATGAGGAAAGGCAGAGAGAGTGGGCAGAGCTCAGACGCTGCTTATTTTTGTGTTAGCAAACAGCATAGCTCTGGCAGAGGCAAAAGGATTTAAAGTGTTGAGCTGACATGTTAAAGCCATGGGCAGTTCCTGACAACATTTTTTTTCTTAGAAATATCACAGACATGGGAGAAGGTGGTTGAGAACATGGGCTGCTGCTACTTCTCTGCTGCTACTTCCCTGTTGGAGTAGATACCAACAGAATACAAACAGGAGAAAGAAATTAGATACAGGACAATTGAGGAAGCTTTAACGGTCTCAGAGTCCTTGTATTTCAGGTTTGCTAGCCCTGCAGAAGCTCTGTCTTGTTTAACACAGCTAGCCACTCCCCTATGTGACAGCCCACCTGTCACGTGTGGCTGCTAAAAAGCTTTTACAAAACGCTCTTTATGCAGCCGGTTATAACCTCTGCAGTGCTCTTACAATGGCACAATATTTACTCGGAATTGTTGGGCCAGCTGGACCGTTACATATACAGCCACACACCTTCCCAGAAGTGGGCAAGGCGTGTGTTTGCACATCCAAGGAAGCTTTGCTTGGAGTGTGACTCCACTGTGATTGTTTCAGTGGCTTCTCTGCCCCTTGATTTTGTGTACAGAAGGAGAGATGTTTTGTGTAACTCAGCCAAAAATCACTAAGCTCTGCTCTACATAAGTTTCAAAGGATCAATAAGTCTAACAGATGCACTTATTTAGTGATAAATAGTGATAAATTATTCAGTTTATCATGATTTAGTAATAAATGGTGATAAACACCAGCTGAGGTAGCTATCTTCTGTTAAGACAACATCCTTGTGTCTGTCGGCTCCTGTTGTTTCTTATTCTGCTCTTCGCCCTGGTGGCATCTGCCACATGCAGTGTTGTCTGGGTGCCAGCTGACCGTGTGATCCAGCCATCCGATTGCTTTTCAGTGATAAATTGCTATAGCTGCTGCTGGCTGCATATGGCAGGCCAGTAGCATCGCCTGGTTCACGTGGTGAATCTGCATTGCAGCTACTGTTTGCTAAAGAATGTACCTTAGAAGAGAAGACTTGAGAAAAAAGAGAGGGGGGAGACCCCTACAGAAGTGAAATAATACTGGGGGGAAACTGGAGGAGTCTTTTAGTCCTTAGCTCTGTAGCCTAGTTCAGCTGAGGGCATAGGAAAGCTGTGAACTGCCAAACTTTGAAATCAGCCCACCTCATCCATCCCTATTTCCTTCCATTGCGGGGAGGTTGAAAATATCCATGAAGAAAAATTATGATCATTGAGTCATCCAATAGCTGTGATCCTGGCTGCCTGCCCCTGCCAGCCTGCTACACAACTTGTATGCTAATGTTTGGATTTTAGTGGTGGGAAACGAATATCAGGCTGTACTCTCTTCATGCACCATTGGGCTGTGCTTATGGTCGCTCTTGGCAGCACCAAATGATTAAACAGATAAAACCATCAGTCTTTTTATTTCCAAACATTAACCTAACTGCTAATAAAGCACAACCCATGTCATCCTTATGGACTTTGCAGAGCTGAGTCACATTAAAAACAGGATCCGATTGCTGGAAAAAGCCTCGTACTTCTTTCCTGCGCCGAGAGGCAATACCTCTCTGTGCGCATAGCTCGCCTCAGAGAGATTTGCCTTGGGGCTACAGTGCAAGAGCTGCATGCGGAAGCTGCCGGGGCTGGGCTACGACTGCCAAGGAAAGCAAGGAGGCTGTGACCTGCATGCTTTGGCGCGGGCGCAGTGGGCTGCTGTGCTGGTGCCCTGGATGGATGGATGGATGGCTGTGTCCCTGGTCCTCCTCCTCTCCTTCCCAGCGCTCAGCGGGGATCTCATCTCAGCCCCCCAGGGCAGGCGGGGAAGGTTTGTCAGGCCCTGAGGCAGAAGAAAAGGAGTGATTCTCCCTCCTGGTGGACTTTGCCCTCGGTGGCTGAAGATATTTTTCCTCAAACATCCCCAGCAAAACTGGAGGGGTTTTGTAAATTCATTATGTCACTGAGGAATCTGTTTAATCAGCTGCCTTTCCCTGGAGGCACTTTACACTTAATGAGAGACATGATGGAAGGAATCAAAATTGGTTTACAAGAGTTTAGCCTCAAACCCCCCAGCTGGTGTATTACTGAGCGTGCTGTAATTTAGAGGAGCAAACGGAGACACTGAGCAGCTCTCATCCTGTCTGCGCGGGTCAGCGGCAGAGGCAAGACATGAAGCCTCGAGCGCTGTATGCATCATTCCTTTCCTCGGTGTTATCACAATGAACAGCAAAAGTCTCTGCCTTACCAGGAGCCTGATCTGTGCTCCTGGTAAACTTGGCAAGCGCTCTTATTCCTCAGTGCGTTTTGCCAGTTACACAGTAAGGCACATCCTAATTTAGCTTATTAATATATGAATATACCAGTTCAAAAAGCAGTCAAATGAGGAACACTGCGTGTATGTGAGAAGGAACTTTGTGAACTAGATAAATAGTAGGACCATAGAGCTGGAATATGAAGTAGTTCCAACTTTAGGTTTGAAAACCATTAATTAACCAAAAATTAACATAGAAAGAAAGGGCACTTAGTTGTTTTCTCTGCTTGCTCGCTTCCTCCAGTTGCCCATGCTACACCACATCCTTTCAGTTGACTTGTACCCTGCCTTCCTAGCGCGATGGGACAGGCTGATGTAGCAGCAGCTTTCCCGCTACCAAGTTATGTGTATGGGTGCAAGGTCCCCAGGAAATCTCATTCAGAAGGACCCTCTGTGGACCTGTGCATTATGTTGTGTCCTTAGATACATGCAAAGTATTTTATTACTGGAAAATAATTCCCATGCCAGTATCTCATTAGACTTCACCTTTTAGCTTTTTTTTTTTTTACTTTTTTTTCTAAGTAAATAAAGACTATATTATTTGGAAGCAGATTTTCCTGCAGTGTAATTGCTGCACTAGTAACAGCTGAGCATTTTCCGTAGAGCAGGGGAGTAACATGCTCTGCTGGGAGGGGAGGGCAATTTGTTTCGTCCTCTCAAGCAACAGCTGCTGGAGCCAGCGCTCGCTGCAGAGGCAGGCTTCTCATGATACCGCCCTGGGACCTGGGAGGGAACCAGCACCCTTTGCCTCTCAAGCAGCTATTGAAGAAATAGCCAGTCAGTTCAAAGGTTTTCACTTCTGGCTGCTTTGTGACCTACTCTTGGTCCTAGTGGTCTTGATGTTGAGCTGTCTTAGAGTATGAAGATACTGGCTAAAATCACACCCCAGAATCACGGTTTTTTGAAAGAAGTGCAATTTTGCAAGGATGAGTCTATTAATTTACCTGCCAAAGCATGATAAATAGAACTCCACAGAGAAAAGACCTAGAACTAGTGGTTTATTACTCATTTATGTATAGTTTATAATACACTTATGTGTAATTGCACGTGTCTTGGATGTAGACATTTAGGTTTTGATATGGCTAGTTTCTTTACGTTAACTTTGTAAGACATATCGCTTGGAATAAAAATAGCATTTTCTCAGGAAGATGAGATGTAGTGGATAGTAAAGTAGATATACATTCATCACAATTTACTTTCAGCTGTTATAACTGATAGTCTACGTAATGTGCACATATGAGGTTTTTTAATATAAATAGGAGTTTGTGAGAGTGCCACTTACCATCAGTCTGTAACACATTATTTAGACGTTATTTATGGGCTGTTGGTATCTTTCCCACTCTTTTTTTAAGTTTGAAAGGACTGAAGGGAAAAACATGAATTAGCATGGAATTGATTTTACATCAGGTGGTTTTACATGGAATAATATTACAGTACTAAAGAATTGCATTGTCATCTCTTGCTGTGAAGTTGCATTGTGTTCTGTAGCCTTGGCTCACTTATTAATCCTTCATTAGCACACACTTAATTGTTAAGCAAATGACACCCCATGTGAAGAAATAATACCTACAGTGTGATTTATATCTCTTCAGGCAAAGGCACTGAGAACTGGATCATCTGCCTTCGCTTATTGTACTGCAACACAGGAACAGCTGCAGGATCTGAAAATGGTGGCCAGTTAGGACGCACTGAGAATATGTACCCTGGAAACAAAAGGTACATTTGCTCTATCAGTCAAGCACAAGTCTGAATTGCTCTTAAAACTAAACACATGCTTGATGTATTATGCATCCTGTGGCAGACAGAACCTTTGAAGCTCTGAGCTTGTGTATGCTGGGCAGGTGAAGTGTGGTGTAGTCACCAAAGTCCAGCTTGGTTGCTGTACACTCGCTGGAGGGAGCAGAGGTGTGCAGCCAAAGAAATACAGTCTAACTCCAGTGGGATGTAGATACATTGAGCCAGCAGGACTTCTAGGGGGGGGAGAGAAGGGGAGGGTGGGCAGAGAGAAGTCATTTTTATAGCTGATGGGGTTTCCCTCTATGAGTCTACCTGGAGTAGCCAAGACAAGCATCAGATCACCAGTTTCTAGACAGTGGCTAGAAGTAGTGGAGAGCAGAGCCTACTAGAAATAGTTTTTAACAGCTAGCTCTCCTACCGCAGAAGGATTGCATCTGGACTGATCCCAAGTTTTGGCATGCTAGACTTTGAGTCTCCGCAAATACAGCATGTATTAAAGATCAAGTTAAAAAAAAAAAAAAAAAAAAAAAAAACACCAAAAAACTGGCCTAGGTAGATTGTGTGGCTCATTATGCTTACATCTCCTTGTGTTTTGCTTTCTACCTTGAAAGAAAAAGGGTGCAGATCTTCTGGTACAATCTGCTATGGAGGGTAGAACCAGTTCAGTCCGTTTGTTCTCCTTCATCCTCCAGAAACAGCTGAAGACAGAAACCTGGTCTCTACCAGGCTCCATGGGTGCATCGGTCACTTTTTTAATTAGTTCAAACTCACAGTATTTATTTTTCTTCTAAATCCACCGCACCCATTTCTCTTGCTGTTTCCTGAAGTAATTAATTTAAAAACAAACATGTTTTTAGCAAAAGGAAGCTAGAAGATAAATGTATGGGAAATAGGACTGTTTTCCTTGTAAGTAAAATAGGCTCCCACATATGTCCTACATGTTTCAAAGGATCAAGGCTTTAATAATGTGGCATATTAGCACTTTGCATTTGTGGCACTTTTACTTGCCTTATCTTCCACATTTATTTGAATTTTTCCTTTCTGGGCCATTTTTTTCCCTATTCCCCTCTATTTTTGATCATCTTCTTTTGTCAGGAAGAAGATAACTGCATTCTATAGGGCAAATTGAAATATCACTTGAATATTTCTTAGATGGCATGAAACACTCCCTGGAGGATGCTACTTGGAAAGTGTTAAGGCAATGGTAGTCTAGTTCAGCCAAGCTGCTAAGTGGTAGGGAGCATAGTACACACATAGTACAGCTCAACTGTCTAATAGAGGGGTCTTAAGTTAATTTGAAAGTTCAAACCTTGTGTGCCATCTGCACAGCTTATGGCACCTACACCATGTGGCTGCAGGCTATGTTCTGGAGATCTCTGAAGAGAAAAGTCCAGGCACGCTCGCCACCTTACTGTGTGTCCAAGGTGGTCTGGATGAATCAGGCATAGGGCAGACCGTACTTTAGCCCACCAGCGTGTGCAGCAAGGCCTGCTCTTCATCTGTAGAGTGTGGATGGCCTGAAGTACCCACAAGATACACAATGGAGTTAAAGATCATGGTATCAAAGGAAGGTCAGAGGGGTGGATGACAGAATTTGCTTTGCTCTTCACCTCATGGTGTTTTCAGACATAACAGAGCTTAAAAACCTTTCCAGGTTCCTTTCCTCAGTTTGTGAGAGTTTCTGAATCCTACTGAGAATCGTTTATGCTAGTGACTTTGATCAATCTGCTCGGGTCTCAAATGTTACTGTTCCAAATTATAGAGCTGCGTGGTTATGAAGAAGCAATATAGTGAAGGCCTCTTAATGGGACTCAGGTGCACAACTGCATTGTACTTACAAATTTATGGGAAGGAAAAGTGGAGAATCCTTTTCTTACAAAATGGTGGAAAAACAGAAACTAAGAACCGTGAGGAAATGTCTGGGAACTGCTGGCAGTACAGTTCAGGAAGGAAAGCACAGGGTGTTATGCGATTCCTGTGCACGGTCATCTGTTGTGCAAGCCACAAACCCTGTGGACCTTAAGGATGTCTCTTTCGAGTTCTAAAATCCTGTAACTAATCTGAGTCATTTGCACAGCTGAACAGACTCAAGATCTCTTAAGCAAATTGGAAATACCTATAATTCTTGCAGGAAATTAGGGAACAGTTAGGTAGTCCCATAGCAGAGGAAGAAATAAAAAGGAGTCATAAAACCTCTGGTCTCTGGGAAAGCTCTGGGTGAAGATGACTTTCTAATAGAATTTTCTAAACTCTTTCAGTCTCACTTGGCTCTTGTCATATGGAAAAATTTTCATAAGGCCAAAGCAAAAGTGTTCTATTACAGCATTAACTGCAGTGTTGGGTTTTCTTAACTCTCTTTCCTAGGAAATAACTCACTGATGCACCATTTGCAATAATTAAATTACAGGCCAATTCTTTTGACTAATGTGACTCAGAAGACATGGGTTAAAATAGCATCTAGAAAATGTCTGAACAGCATACCTTATGGACAAGAACTTACCCTATATCTTGAGGTTCACATTAATCAGAAAGCTGTTACGGAATCTATAGGCCTGTTATTATAATTTGCTATTTTTAAAATTCTCTGAAGTAATCAGAAAATCTACCAGCTCAACATCCCTAAAGAGAGCTGCTTCCCACCCACCAGCAGTGGCTGACTTCACTGTTGACATAAAAACCATGAAGATCTCAGTCTAGTGTTCTGCCGTGTAATTGTATCCTTAATTTTGGCCTTGTTGAAAGTCTGCTGGAAAACTGAGCTTGTGTGTCCTCATTAGAAGCAATTCATATGTAAATCATTTAAGATTTTTTTTTTTAACTTACAGAAAGCAAGCGGCCCTGTGACTCAAACATTCTGCAGGCTCTTGCTCCTCTTGTGGCTCCCATGTGGCTGTGCCTCCTGGCAAATCTGATGCAGAGTGAGAAGGTTGCTGGCCATGCTCTCTGCTTCTCTTGCCTTAGCTGCTGGAGAAAGCATCTGTCAAGAAGCGTTACCTTTTGACAGCCTTGGTTTAGTAATTGAAAGGATGTGAGGTGAAACCTCTGTCTTCTGCGTGCTTGTGCCTGGCGTACACTCATGGAAGGTGCTTCCCTCCCTTCAGTTGGTAGCAGCCACCTAGTTATCAGCTTTTCTGTATATTGGAAAGCTTAATTTTTGTTCTTTTAGGTGCAAAAATAAGTTGAAGTAGCAGCTTGGCAGTAGTGGAATGACATCCTAGTGTTAAAATAGAATGGCTTTGAAAAGATGCAAAATAAACAATAGTCAGATGAGTTCTCTGGACCTTTATCAATAAAAATGATGAAGAGCATATGAGGTAACAGCCAAGTGCTTGTCTGAGAGTACAACTTTGATAAAGTTTGGGCACCTATTTCTTCTGAGTATTTCTGGAGTTGGAAATGGAAGTTAGCATAAGTGCACTATTGAAAGTGTTGACAGTGATTTGAAGGTGTAAAGGAATATCACGTCTTTACCATGATTTCTATGCTTTTGAGTTGGATGAGATGAGTCCCTTCACACTCTTAACTGTTCCTAAAATATAACGTCTGAGGTATTTGTCTCTAAGAAAGCTGAGTCTTTGTTGCTCATGAATAACTTTTAAACTATTGCTGAAGGTGTTCAGAGCTTCCCTTTGGCACCTTCTTATTGTAGATGTAGACAAGTGGGACTAGGTAGCAGAATATGAAATTCAAGTTCATTAAAAACCATCTGTTAAAAAGGTTTTTTTCCTTGTATAAAGAACTCTACATGGAAAGCTAGCAGGGGGGAAACAATAAAGGTAGAGCTGAAGGTAATCTAGGAGGCTGGTAATTGTTTATTGTTCATGAGTTGTCCAGTTCATTGCAAAAAGAAAAAATCCTATAGCTGCCAGGAATCTGACCTTGTGCCCAGAAAATGTGTAAAAGCACAGCTGGCCCTGTCTGGGCTGGAAATCGGCTTTGAGACGAATGGCAAATACTTTATTTCGAGAGAGTATTTAGCTTTAAAAAATGAATAGGGGCTGCATGTTCCAAATGTCATCTGTCAATTTAACAAATGGCAACTATATACACATCTTAATGCCAGATTGCCGTTTCATTAGGCTCGTTGTGGGTTATTCCTTCTCGGTAGCTGGCATTATTCTAGCTGGAGCAGCAGAAAGGCAGGAGGGCAGGGGCTTCTCACCGCTGCTGCTCCTCAGCTACGCAGCACAGCTCCTCGCTGCTTTCAGGGACAGCAGGAGAGAGAAGAGGGCGCAAAATGAAAAAAATGCCCTGCAAGATCGATAGGAGGCATGGTCCTTGGTACAACCGGGTTGAGCTCGGCGCAGGACGACAAAGACACCTTGGAGTTGGGTCTGTAACCGCGGCCTCGGCACGTAGGCAAGTGCTGCTGGCTCCTGAATAGTGGTCTGAAATCTAAAATGGACGGGCGGGTGGTTCAAAATGGGAGTGTTCTGTAGCTCTGCCACAGGATGTAAAGGAGGATTAAAGACTTGCCCTACCTTGACCAAGACCTGCAGGAATGAGCTGAAAAAACTTTCAGTACAGTGCAGTGAAGTGAGTGAGCACCGAGGAAACAGCCACAGCACAGCGTAAAGGTAAAGACGGGAAAGGGATGAGTCTGAGCCCCTTCACTTGGCCCAGCTCCAACCTGCCGCCCTGCCATGCCCTCACTGCCCTCTGCAGCCCTGCAGCATTGCCAGGACTCTGCAAATCCACAAGTTGAACCTCCTCAAGCTGCAGCTGCTCACACCAAAGTTGCCAGCTCTTCCCTGTGGTGGAAATGCTACTCAAGTGCCCTACATTGTAAGTAATTGAAGTTTTGTTGCCACTGTGGCTGAGAGCTTTCAGCCCTCCCCATTGTCACTGGCAGCTCGAGCATCCTGATGGAGCTCCCTGATGGGATAAATGCATTTAAACAGTGCAGTAAACAGGGATAGAGTTCGCTGTTTCGGGGATTTCGCCGATGACACCAAGCTGTGTGGTGCCGTCGACACGCTGGAAGGGAGGGATGCCATCCAGAGGGACCTGGACAGGCTGGAGAGGTGGGCCCGTACCAACCTCATGAAGTTCAACCAGGCCAAGTGCAAGGTCCTGCACCTGGGTCGTGGCAATCCCAGGCACAAATACAGACTGGGCGGAGAATGGATGGAGAGCAGCCCTGAGGAGAAGGACTTGGGAGTGCTGGTGGACAAGAAGCTCAACATGAGCCGGCAATGAGCGCTTGCGGCCCAGAAGGCCAACCGCATCCTGGGCTGCATCAAGAGGAGCGTGGCCAGCAGGTCCAGGGAGCTGATTCTCCCCCTCTACTCTGCCCTGGTGAGACCCCACCTGGAGTACTGTGTCCAGTTCTTTAGCCCCCAACATAAGAAGGATGTGGACCAGTTGGAGAGGGTCCAGAGGAGGGCCACGAAGATGGTCAGAGGGCTGGAGCACCTCTCCTGTGAGGACAGGCTGAGAGAGTTGGGGCTGTTCAGCCTGGAGAAGAGGAGGCTTTGGGGAGACCTGATAGCGGTCTTCCACTGCCTAAAGGGGGCTACAAGAAAGAGTCTGTTCAGTAGGGCCTGTTGTGATAGGACGAGGGGTAATGGTTTTAAAATAGAGGGAGGTAGATTTAGATTGGGTATTAGGAAAAAATTTTTTACAATGAGAGTTGTAGAGCACTGGAACAGGTTGCCCAGAGAGGTGGTGGATGCCCCATCCCTGGAAACATTCAAGGCCAGGCTGGATGAGGCTCTGAGCAACCTGATCTGGTTGGAGATGTCCCTGCTTCTTGCAGGGGGGTTGGACTAGATGACCTTTGAAGGTCCCTTCCAACTCTAACCATTCTATGATTCTATGATTCTAAGTTGCAGAGGGTAAGAAAATTAATTTATTTTTAAAAAGCAAGTATTTGCTGTCTCCAAGGTCACGTTTAGTAATAACAGGCTGGCCACGACACAAACAGAGGTTTTCCTTGCTGGGGAGCTCTGAGTGTACCGGTGAGGCCAGAGCACAGGAGGACAGCTAGGTAATTTTGTTCCCTGGCTAAACTGACTTCATTTGCTTGTACCACAGTATTCAGGGGGCTTCATTCTGTGATTTGTAAATCCCAGGTAACATGAACTCCTCTCCCCGTGTCCCAGAGCACTCCTGCTAGGAAGCTGCTTCTCCTTAGAAGGGTCTTCCTGCTCGGGGGTGAGAGGCTCAGTAAATGAGCTGCTGCATTCAGCACCTCACTGGGAGGCTTTTGGGAAGGGAAAATTGTGTTAGGTCCTCATGATGTGCTGGCACATGCGCTGACATGTCTGTACAGGCAGCAGAGGGGGTCTGCTGTGGAGTTAGGAGTAGAGCTTACCACCAGTCCAGTCTTCTAAAAGCTCTTTTCCTGCTCAAATTTGTCAAGTTTCCTTTCAAGAAAAGCAAGGTTTGCAGGGAAATGGTATATACAAACATGTACTTATTTTTGTTTTACTTCCATTAGGTGTGTGGAAAAAGCTGGTAAGCTTTTGAATTCAGTGTCCCTGCAGCTGGTTGTTGTAAAGCTTTCCTGTTTTTTTTCTGACTGTACCATTCAGCTTAATAAAAGATATTGCCTTTCCCTACAAATCTTGTTTCTCTTGCACAATATGGCTGCACAGATAATGGCAGTTGTTTATATCCTCACAAATTAATGCAACGGTAATGGCTACCTCTCAGACTTCAAAAGAGAAGGTAGGACTCGAAGTCATGGGGAGCATCAATTTTTATTACACTGCCTCCTTGCGCATAGAGAAAGCTCTGAAGGTTGGAAAAGTGCCACAACGAACCTTCCTCTGTACATAAATGTGAAATCCTGACACCACAAAAATCAGTGTCCAGGCAATTTTCCCTCCAAGAACACTGCAATCGGAGTCACTTCTTAATTTCAGAAGCGGTCGCTGCTTTATCCAGCAACGTGGGCAGCCCCACAACTGCCACAGCAGCTGAGGCTGGCGAGCATGGCTGTAGCTGAGCTCAGTGCATCACTCTTCAGCCAAAAAGCAGCAATGAGCTCAAGCCACTGCCCCTGGGAAAGGCAGAGTTGTTTATGCTATGCTCAACGTTCAGGTCTACAGAGCCCTTAATTTTATTTTATCCCCCCCTCCTCCTTTTTTTTTTAATCGCTTAGATTTTTTTGACAAAAGGAAGGCACCAAGTGAAAACATCACTATGGAAACACCACGGGCTCACTTGTACTTGCCTGCCAAGTGACTACCTAACTGAAGTTTTACATCCTATTGGATCACTGTTGGCCATCTGCTCTCCTTCAAACTTCTCAGAGTTCCTTATTTCCCTGAAAAGTTCATTTTTAGAAAGGAAGGAGGAGGAGGCAAGGGGAGAATCCGGCATTCTTGGCTAGAGCAGAGCTATTGTGAAAAAGGAAGATAAACTCACTTTGGGGCAGCCCCTTAAGATGACAAAGATCCATGTTTTGCAAAGCAATTTCACAGAAAATACCCTGTTTCTAGATGCACTTTAACGATAACAGTATATATTGGCAGCCACAAGGCAAAACAAATAAACAGCTGCTTCTAGTACCCTTGCACTTATTGTCTTCCTCTCCCCTTCTCTCATTTAGTGTCAAACATATTTCTTCTAAAATGTAACAGTGACTGCCTACACTGGAGCTGTTGGCTGCAGGCTCCTCAGACTTGCTCCAAATAAAACACAGAAATAGATTTCCTGCCAAGCACCGGGGAAGTTTGAAGACTTTAGTTTTTAAAAATATAATCTGTTTATCAGTGCCCTAAGCCTGCCAAAGGTAATTATGGGCCACGGCACATTTACATTAATGCATAGGACCTACAGACATTTCAAAAGCTTAATGGAGAAACTCAATAAATGTACATATCGAAAAATAAATTAATTACATTAAACTGTCATGTAAAGATATCACTTAATTTTGCAGAGCGGAAGGCGCTCTTAATGGGAATGGAATGGATCAGTGAGCATTTCAAAACCCAAAGCTATAATTTAAATTCAGGCTCTCCTCTAGTGTGCAAGTCACAAGACATATTTATTATAGCCTTGGATTGTCAATTGTAATCGGTTTAGCAGAGACAAAGCCATGTTGTTTTGCTTCCTTGCCCTCCTAGCTAGTTCAATATATTCTGATGTCAGACTATTGACAGGCAAACTAAAGGCTGAAATAAAATCATGTTTGCCTGTGATGAACTGGCAAAAGTGCAGTCCAAGGTAAATGTAATGCTGAAGCCTATGTATTTATTTATCAAGCAGCAAGGGAAAAATGGTGAAGCATTTAAACTTCTTTAAATAAACTACTTGACTATATTTACTGCTGCTCTTGCGGCCTGCTATGTGGCCACATAGACCCAAATAGATAAAAATAAGTAAAAGCACTGTGAAAATGAATAGTATCATTTATAAGCCACTGCTCTGAGTTTTCCAGGTGGCAATAACAATTAAAGTTGTTGCTCTCGACATTCTTCTAGGGCTAGAGGCCAAGCCTAAGACCTAGTTCCCCAGCAAGCAGACAGCAACACTTCTTCCAGGCGGTGCAACCCATCAGCTCTTGATCCCCGGGGTGCCTCTGGGGTGGTTTGCTGCAGGATTTTATTTGGTAGCAAGTTATAAGCCAAGCCTGTGCTTCCACAGTCATGAGTAACTGTCACCTTCTCACTTGAATAAGTGTTCCAAGAACAGTTCAATTCTTTTTCTGACATTCTCCTTTCTATATTCTCCAATTCTCTTTCCTGTTAAGTTCACTTTCCGATCTGGAGCACTGGAACTGGTCAGCTCATTGGATTATAAATGTCATGGCTGCCTCCTGCCTTCTTCCAGCCCCTGTGTTGAGCTTAGCCACGGAGCTGCTTCTCTGAGCCTGAACCTAGAGCCTTCTGGCCAGGGTCTCTGTAATTTCTTATGGAGCACTCAGGTTTGTGAATCTAACTCTAAACAGTGCTGACAAACTCAAACCTCACAGTTCGGAAAAGCCGTAGCACATCAGCCAGGAACAGCCTCCCCAGGCACACCTCCAAGGGCAGGGGCAAGTGGTGGCCAACAGGACCAGTCTCCATGGGCTCTTGTCACCAGAGCTGCTGCCACTCTGGTGCGAGCCTGGCCATCTGCAGGGAGGGGGGCAGCACTGCCTGGGGGGACAGCAGAGGAGATGGCCCCACACATTGCAGCTGTCAAGAAGTCATGCCATGGCTCTGATGAGCAGCTTGTGCTCAAAGAGGAGTTAATTTCTTTACCTTTTATAAAAATAGCCCTGTATCTGCATTTGTTCTTTCTCACATAAGTAACAGGATTTTAAGGAGAATGATCTTCATTTTTGCTTTCAGCGTAATGGTTGAGCAGTTTGTTCCCCAAGCTAATTATTATACTTAAAAAAACCCCACACATCCAAATGTGCCTCTCGCTACTGAACTGTTTTTTCTTTGCTTACACTCTACAATATATAGTAATCAGAAGCATCTTTCATAACCTTTCTGTAATACAATAGTTTTTAGCATGCTATGCTATTCCTCTTTTATGCCCCTTTTCTAAGATGCACGTTATTACCGTTCATCATTCTTAAGAGAAATTTTTATTTTTGTCACCCTCTTCAGTCTCCTTTAGCTTTGAGTGGGACTTAACACTGTTTTTTAAGTGACAGGTTACCATTGACTGCTGCTATAAAATATTTCTGTTCCACTCTTAAGGACTGCAGAATTGGACACAGCTTTTGAAGTGAGTTTTGTCCTACTACCAGTAATCTTTCTACATATTTACATGGCTCCTACTGTCACACTATCCAAATGCTAACAACACTCTTTGAAAGAAGGCAGTAGGGAAGGAAAGCGTTCCTAGACACTCTGCAGAAGAACAGGTGCGGAGAGATTTAGGTCCTGGTCCAAAACAATATGTAAGCTCCAGTTCCTACTGTCATTAATGTCAGTGACAAGCCAGAAGTCTAATGTATTCCTTTAATTTGGACTTCAGTGACTTCTTCAAGGTATAAGAAAATTACAGTCCAGTTGAGAACTGAATTTATGTATCTATATAGATAAATAGCTATCTTATATCACCAGCCAAATACCATAACCACAGGTGTGACCATTTCTTTCTAATAAAGCCATTGCAGTCACTAAAAATGGCCTTTTCCTAAATAACTTTTCCAGCCTAGCTGGCTGTTTCCTGAGCCCCCGCTGCTCTGAAGCTGAGGAAATCTACAAACACAGTCCCAACTTACTTTGCTTACGGAAAGGAAAAGACTCAAATAGTGCTTTAATAGTCAGGAGAATAGGGCAGGGCATAGGCATCAGTTAAAGGGCTTAAGTTAAAGGAATACTATTTCTAAACTCTGAAAATAGCTCTTCTGGTAAAAATGCTTCTTTCCCATGTCACTTTTAAAACCATAAGTACAGAAAATAAAAATTCTAAGCTGTTAGGAGCAATGGTGAAAAAGTCATGCTTTTAATGCTCTTTTAAAAAATGCTTTTGAAAGTTTTTATTTGAAATATCTAAAAGGTGTAATTGTATTCCGTTTTTATAGTCATAGAATTCTAATAAGTCTTTTACGTTAAAGAAAAAAAAGTTAAGGCATTTCTCATATTTCTGAATATCAGCCAAATAAACTACAAACTCATTTATGCTTAAGGTAAGTATCCACTAAGAGGTACATAATCAAGATTGAACTGTACTTGTATTTTTAATTCATTAGTGGAACTGTAAGGCCCTCTTCTGGATTATAAATTACTGCATGGGGAAGCAAAGCGCATGGCAATGACAAAGCCAACCAACGCTACGAAAAGGTATTTTCTTCATACTATTACCAATCTCATTTCCTGTTTTTTACATGTATCTGCCCATCTCAGTTACTATAATTTAGCAGCTGAGAACAACTTCTACTTCTTTTGTGCATTCTTAACAAGAAAGCATTTCTTCTGCTAATACTCACAAGAGGTGTGGACAGTCTAAAGAGAGCTGTGGAGAGTTTCTCCACAACTTTGTATGAAGACGCTGTGCAGCCAAGTGATGCCTGCTTCTGCTTAATAACAATAGCATACACAAGCTGAGATATCATTTTGCATATATACCCGTCTACATACATATATGACTTTCAGAAGTTATGTTTGAAAATGTTGCTTATGCTAGAGAGAGTGTAAAAAACAATTAAAAACTTTACAATGGTCTTATCTCAGATCTTCAAGGACTGTACAATTCCTTATATGCCTTTTGATTAAATATACGCACAAGGACTGTGAAGGTCTTGCAAATGTAACCTTCCAAGGGATTTACTTGGATTGCCTACACAAACATTTACTACCTAAAAGCAAGACGCTTCTCCACAGACAGAAGGAAAAAAAATATTCTGGAATGTGCTGTACAGAATGGCATCATTTTAATGTATCCAACAGCTGTAAACAAGTGAACTTGAACCATAAATTTTCCTCTTTCTAAAAACAGCCACTTACTCTTCTGCTTGGTCACGTATGATAACAAGAAATCACATACGCAGGAACAGGTAGTATGTATCCTATAGGTAAAAACTCTGTACAGAACATTAGACATAGTTTAATTGGACTGTACGTTTTAAAAAAGGATGCTGAAGAAATCTTCACCTATCACTTTTTGGTAAGTTTCTGTCTCCCATTAGTGAAGGGCTAATTACGATGGTCCTTTTTCCGTACTTTTGATTTTGGTGCTGCCAAGAAGAAACAGAAAGAGAGAAAAAACATCAGAAGTGAATTGCAGAAATACCAATGCCAGCATTATTTTAAATTAGGTTAGGATCAAAATGGATCCATTAATGTGAGACCTACCATTGGGATTTTCTTGTCTGTAGAAAGCTTTTAACATTTCCACTGCTTCTTTGGCACGATAGCCAGAAATGCACTGTTCAAATTAGAACGATGTTCATGAGCACACGTGAGAATAACATATTCTAGGCTTCACAATAATGCCTTAAGTAGAGAATAATTGTAAACAACTGTACTGTCCAGTCTACTAATTTAACATGTACATGTACCTTTAAATATTTGGGGGTCAGAAAATCTCCTTTTCAGGTTGAATACCAAATACATGTGGAAAATACTATGTTGAGGCTTAGCAGAGTAAATAATTTCCCTAATACTTGAAGTTAGGCAAAACAAACTTTCTTAGTAACTTACGTAAATTTTTTATGCAATTTCCAATTTCTTCCCTATTAATGTGTTTCCAACTCACTTCATATACTCTTCAAGCACTTGGAAACATAACAGACATACACCTAGGTATCTGTAGATAAGATACCTACCAGAAAACATATATCCACATACCTATTCTTTATTCCTAACTTTCACCTCTCAGACCTTTTTGGTCCTTCCAAAATATTCTTCCAAGCCATGAACATTAATGACAAAGCATTTAAATATCACTAACACTTAATGAATCTCCACCCACACCAGAAAATAATGAATTACACCTATACATCCCACTGCAATTGCCTATAAAGGACGGATTCTCTCCTTTCTTTCTTCTGAACACACAGAAAAATGAAATACCATGTGCCAATGTTAGCAAATGAACACTCTTCCAGTACTGACTATACAAATTAATTCAGATGCTAGTCTCACGGACACCCTGACAGAAAGATGCTTAATGTTTACACTGGACTACTAAACAGTATCACCTTGCTGACTAAAATTCTTTCTGAGCCTTGAGCCTTTAGTGCTTATTTACAATGCTGAAATATATTACTTATTTTTTACGTTCATTAAAGCACAAAGGTTAAGCGCGGAAAATAACTCCAAGAACCCCAATCAGTATCCTTGTATAAGGCGGGACCAACTACAAATGCATATAATGTAATAAATATAATGCTATAAATACTCTCTATCTATATGTATAGATAGGTATACTAGTATAATGCTGTAAAAGATCTAGATTTATGTATACTATTCCTCCACTGAATGCTTGTCCAGCCTTTCTTAAATGACAAAGATGTATCATTCTCCCCAGACACCCTGTTCCAGTCCGTCAGTATCCTTACTGTTCAGACAGCTTCCCAGTATCTAAACTAAATCTCCTCTGCTGTTTTTGCACTCCATATTTATTTGCGGATTTGATCTATATGGAGTAGATCTAAACTAATGCATTTTACCTCACATACGGATAGACTGGGAGCAAAAATACAATCATTTCCAGTGGCTCAGCTGAAAACCTGTAACTTAGTAAGCTGCTGTTACTTGATCTTTATTGATTATGTGTTTGTACATTCTGCAGTTTAAAATAATTTTCCCTCATCTCTTCCTGCAGCATACACTTACTGTTCTAAGTATTACACATCTTTTAAATATATTTATTCTTTACCTTGTTCTGCGAGTATAATTCTTTCCTTTCCTCTCTGATGCATCCTTTTAAATATTTTAAGACTATCACCAGGCTTTTCCTCAACTTACTTTAATTTAAGGACTTAATTTTTTTTATATTATTTTCTTGTAAAGTCAAGTTTACTTGACTTCTGATTGTCTTTCACCTAAGTTCTCTTAAACTGATGCATAACATTCTCAAAGCACGGTAACAAAGCTAGGCACAGTAGCCTAGCTGAAAAATAAAGGAAAACATTTTATAGCTTACTTCAAATGGTTCTCCTGTGTCTACCATATCATCAGATGAGATGCTCAAAACTGAGCCACAGCCTCCAAATCGCTCATTTCGACAGCCATATACAACCCGTGGAATTTATGTGAATGAGTTAAGGTATTAAGTTAAAGCGAAAAGCAAGCAGGAAGTAAAGCAGCCTGATTTAAGTAGTCATTAAATTTCACTAAAATGTGCTTGTACTTTTCAAACTAAATTAGTTTGCACTACAATTCCTCCCTCATAAAATCAGAACTTACTTTTGAGTACCGTAATACGTATTGCTGAAGATGCACATCCAGCCTTCCTCTAGAAAAGGAGAAGCATGAATCCCAAAGCAGCGGCATGGAAAGCCAGGGCTTACTGATGGTTACAGCATTCAAAACTGAACATTGAACTGCGATTAGCTCATTTAACATAATAACAGATACCTCTAAAGTGTACTTTTACATCCCTAAGAGAAACCGTTGTTTCTGATAATTGCACCATTTCTCTGTCATTCTTGGTTCTCACTATTTACCATGCAATAAATGGAGGTGGGTGCAGACTCTCAAACCGTAAGATGGTACCCTTGTCGGCTTTGCCTGACAGCTTCTGTGAGCTCACTGCCAAAACAATAACATTTTGATATATGATTTCCCAGCAGGAATAAGCATGAAAGGATACTCATCAGGCGGATGGCAGCTGCACACATGATACAAGGCTCTACAGTTACGTACAATACCGAGTGCGCAAACACTTCTGTATAATCTCTGCTCTGTTGCTTGCACCAGTCAAGGACCTGATCGATTGCCACCATTTCTGCATGTCGAGTAGCCTAGGAGATAAAAATAAACATTTTCTTACAGTTTGCATTGATTCACAGCTTTAAGTTTCTCACATGTACAGATATTAATGAAATAAAATGCAATATCATAAAATTATTCTTACAAATCAAAGGCATGGTGGCCTGACATCTAATTTATTAATAATGGAATTATTTTCACTTCTGTTAAAGAAGTAATGTAATGTTTTCTTAAGAAGTTATTTTTAGTGCACTTCTTTGCTGATTCAAGGTGCAGAAGAAATTTCATGCAGCCCAAACTGCAGAAGAAATACTCAACCCAAGAAAGAACGTATTCAACCTCAATCTCATATGCAGCGCACACAAGATCTGCAAGAGCAAACCAGTTTTTTCTTCTACTTATTCCTAGGCAGAGGAGTCTGGTCAGAAGTTCTTCTCTCTCTGTCATGCCAGCATTGTAAGACAAGACATGAAAGCTCTGCCTGGGGCTTAAGGGACAGACAAAGCCCAACAGAACAACAGATCTAACCCACTGTGCTTCCAAGAGCAAGAATACAGGCCGGGTTCATTTATCTGGAAATACTAAGAAACTGCTCCTACCTCGTACCTTTTCCTCCCTCTGACAGTGTTACTGTGCCTGCAGGGAACGAATATGCTGAGAATAAGCAATAATTTCAGTATGTTTCTGGAACTGCTTGGCCTACTGTGAAGACACAGTATTTTTGCTTTGCATCAGGTTTAATGCTGCCTGGGAACATGTAAACGTACAGTAAGTCCCCTGGGTAATAGGCAGGGATTGCAGCATATGCCGGATTACAAACAGACAGAAAAATATTGATTTATCTTTTCTTAATCCAAGACAACTGAATGATGACTATCTCAGAGGTCACAGCAATAGGTACGGCACAAAAACCCGAACAGAAAAGAAGTGTTGACGTTAACTGCAGATAGACAAAAACAATTACTAATGTCCCAGCATCACTCTGGAATGTCTGCAGCAGTGTGTTTTGCCAATCAAATGTCACAGTAAAAATATCTCAAAGCACTAGTTATGAAAGGACTCTCCAGTTACGACTGACGCTTATTTGAATTGAGGCTGTTAGTATTTTCACAGAATCATAGAATGGTTTGGGTTGGAAGGGACTTTCAAAGGCAATCTAGTCCAACCCCTCTGCAAGGAGCAAGGACATCTTCAACTAGATAAGGTTGCTCAGAGCCCCGTCCAACCTGGTGTTTTCCTTCTTTTTAATCTATTCTAGGGAAAGGGCGTTTTTTACACAGGCATTAGACTAAGACTGAATCAATCCAAATTATACTTATACCTCTGCTGCATATGTCTTCATGTGACCTTAGATAAGTTCCTCTCAATACATGAACTTGGGTTAATATTCTAGCACTGTGAAGATCTGTGGTGATAACTGTGAGATGCTCTACAATATATGGCAAAGGACTCATGTTTAAATAACTTTCCGCTCAGTTCAATACTGTTTAAGATTTTTTAAAAACTCCTACAGAGATCTACATTGCCTATGCCTAGATTAGCAAATAGTGCAGTGCAAGAGGAGTGTATCTGCAAGAGGAAAACAGTGTTGAGGACTCAACATCAATTCAGGGGAGTTCACACTGGCCTAGCTCCAGTTTAGTCCCATGGACAGTATATTCCCAGCAACAGCTGGAGTGCACTACGTATGCTCCCCGAGTGCATCTTTTCAGTCTAGCTTCATCTGAAAGAAAAACAGTTTGCCATCTCCGAGACACAAACCAAAGTATGGTAAGCAGACACAATCAAGAAATTAATTCCATGAGTGCATTCGTGATCTGAATAACATAGTAATGAACCCACTTAGAATAAAAACATGGATCTGAATCAATATGCAGACAAGATTCCTCCAGACCTGCTAGTGAAATGTTGCCATTAAGATTCTCTAGTTGTATAAATGAGATCACAAAAGCTGAAGTCTCAGGGCACACACCTTATGGAGACACAAAGCACACCACTCTCCAGCAGCATGGTGCCTCAGTACTACAGCTACCGTAACTCACAAGTGTAAGTTGTGGCTATTCCAATTTTGTGCCCCTCAGGTCAGAAGAGACGTGAGTATCATATTGGCTTTTCAAGTCCTGAGCATGAATTGAAAGCATGTAAGCAAGAAGCCTTCATTACCGGAAGAAAACACGCCTCTAACCTATGACACTGCTTTATGCTGAGTACACTGAGTAGCTTTTAGGCCTCTGCTGATCTTGGGAGTACAAGTTAAGAGAAAACACGCAGCTGCTGTAAGTCATACCGGCTTCTGCAGTAACAGAAGACAGCTACACAGAAGAGACCACGCTAATATAGAATATTACTAGGCTCCAGTCCATCCACATCTGAAGTAATACATATTGGCTTGGTCATCTCACCTCATGAAGACATGGGAACCCCAGGACAAATTCACTATAGGGTGAGAAAGGATTATCCAAGCTGCAGGACAGTCTCCATACGGAGACTAACTAGACTACAGCTCTTAACTCACCACAGTCATTAGTTTTCCAAGCTAAGATGACTATGGTAAACCTTTATAAAAATCAAGAAAAATGTGGAAAAGCATGCAGTAAATTGTTATTCATTATTTCTCATAACAAGCGGGCAACCCAATGAAATTATCAGGCAGCAGATTTAAAACAAACAAAAGGAAGTACTCTTTCACAAAGCACATAATTCAATTGTGGAACTCATTGCCACAGGATGCTATGGAAGCCAAAAACATAAATGAGTTCAAAAAAGGTTTAGACGAATTCATGGAGGATATGTGCACAGACAGCTATCAGAAACAATGATCCAGATACAGTCTTGGGCTCTGGAAGTGCCTAAGCTACTCACTTTCAGAAGTGGAAAGGACAGGCAAGGAGAAGGTTTACACTACTCTCTTGTTTCTCAAGCTCCTTCCTTAAGCATCTGCTAAAGGTCCCTCTTAAAGACAAGATATAGGGGAAAAACTGACCTTCTTCTATGTCTGTCTTAAGATTTTATTTTGTATTGAGCTATGACTAGACAGTCTTTTTTATTTACTTGCTTTGTGTAAAATAACAAGACAAAAAAAAAAGGTTATTTTCATTTTGAGTCATTGCCTCAGTTCACAAGCTTCTATAAGCTCCTGCTGCTTTTTAACTTGCCTGATCTTACTCATTATTTGAAAGCCAAGAAAACAAAAGCAGGTAAGAGCAGCAAGCGAAAAAGAGAATTGTTAGAGAGCGGTAAATGGTGTTCCAAGTAGAAATTATTTGAAGCTGACATCAGTGGGGAAAAAGCCTTGACAAAACCTTAAAACAGTGCCCCAAACTGTGGCAAATGTTTTGCAGACAAATAAAGATACCATCACTGCCCTGAAAAGCTCACCTTCTAAATCTTAGACAAGAATTAACAAGCTGGAGTAAAGGGAGCCAGAACTCAAAGTCATATATTATCTTGTGGCTTCATTAGTAATTTAAAAGTGCAAACAATACTTCATTTTCAATTATTGCGTACTGTACTTGCAAGATGATCTGGCAAAGATACATGCTACAATGACCCAACAGAAGGTAACAGAGGTATCAACAAAGGACCTAAGACAGACAGCATTTTAGAGGGAAGTGAACGATTGCATCACACATGGGAATAAAGATGCCAAAAAAAGACCCAGTTCTAGTTGGAAAGGGTCACATATGTTATAAGGAAGAAAATTTTCAGGCTGGTCTGAGGGAAGAGTGTGAGCAAGCAAGTGTGGGAGCTGCCAGAGGGAACACAGTGCTGGCACAAGCTTGTGACTTTAGTGCCAGAATGTTGAAAACGAATGTCTTACACAGACATTTGTTGCACTATTGCCCAATGAATACAAGTAATGACATGCCTAGCTATTTTGAAATACTGATGCCACAGCCATGCTCCTAAAAAATAAAACAAAACAAACACAGCTGTATACAAACTCCCTTCTTCCAACAGCAACTTCTTCCAGAATAAAGTGGTGATGATGATCAACAATTTTGCAAATAACTTCCACCGAACAAGCAGCAATATCTCTGACATTAAAGTGTTCTGCTGTGGACATCCAGGGCAGAAACAAAGTATGCAGGGTGATAGGAAACTTAAAAAATCTGAGGCCTTCCAACAACTAAATCTTTTTGCCAAAATGAGCAGTTTAGGAACAGAATGAAAGAGGGCATAAAAAAGACGCTACCTGCTCCTAACTCCAGTCAGTTAGATCAGAGGATGCAGGGACTCACTTAAGGAGAAGACAGGGAATTTAATTGACACAAAGCCTAATGGCAAGTTGATTCCCAAGAAAGGACAAAATAGTAGGGAAGGACTGCAGATCTAACTGGATAAATGATCATTTTTGAAAAGTGGGAAGGAGGTTTACAAGGAGTGAAAAAAGCCAATAGCAAAGGCTAAAGAAGAATCGCCAAATGTCAACCATGCAAAAGAAATTACATAAATGGTAAAAATGTCTTCAGATAAAACATGTGAAAAAGGAGTTAGAACTACTAGGGTGACCTTGAGATGACACTCAAATATAATTTATAGTACTACTCCAAAACAAAATTAACATTTTGCCTTTTCAATAAAAATGATGCGGAGAATGTGGTCAAAGGGCAGAATAAGAGCATGGAAGCAGAAGTTACAGTGTATGGGATATGGAATTATGATGCTAAAATGAAGAAATTGCCTAGGGCATGGAAGAGGGATGAGGGGTAAAATCCCAGGTTGATAGATCATCTCCATCAGAAAAATGCTAAAGAACTCATGCATCAGGCTGCCAATCCATAGCAAAGCTTTTGATAAATCAAGGGAAAAAAAAAAACAAAACAACAAATGAAGAATAACAAAACAGCATTAAAGACCACGGCAACTCCAAAAAAGATCAGTGGACCTATTTCCAGGAAGAGTGGGAAGTATTATTGTTATCAAACAAGGCACAAGAAAAAGTCCATCTGGAATAAAGTATACAGTTCTGGTTCAGGAATTCAAGAAAGATTAATCAAAGCTGTATACAAGAACTACTAGAATGAACACAGAAAGCAAGCCTACCTTCTGAGAGGAGATTCAACAGCTGTCTTGGGGAAAAGAGGGAAAAACAAAAGCCAAAAGGGGACAGGACTTAAAATACCTCCAAGCAATGCAAAATAAAGGATGATGCTGGCACAAGAACAAAGAGATATAAATGCACCATAAAAAGTTTAAAACTAGAAATCAGATGTTTTCTAGCCATCTGAGGAATGATGTTCTGGAAAAGTCCTCCAATGTGAGAAAGGACAAGAAATTGGTTTCAAAATGGACCTTGACAAATTGATGATATGTGCTGGAACTCCCTCAATTGTTCAAGAGGGGTTTCTCCCCCCTGCCCCGATTGTTCCTAAATAATGCCAGAAACCGTTAGGAGAAAACTGAAAACAATTTCCTGCATTCACATTTCCCAGCATTGCCTCTTTCAAGCTCACATTTTCTTTTAGACTATATGGAGCAATTAAGTATCGGATACAAAATTTAGAAGTACTGACTACCCAGCATTTCTTATCACTGTAATATAAGTATTTATGAAAATTAAGCCACAAAAGAATTGAAACTTGAGCTAAACAGAAATTAAGAAAAGGACTGGCTTTCCAAGATATTAACAGTTTACTGTTTCCAAAATGAAGATGAATTTTTGAAATCAGGCTGCTTGGATTTAAGTATATACCTTCAGGCAACTCTGATGTTCATACAAAAAAAATGTCTGAAAGCTTCCCTAATATTTTAAAGTTGATTCTGTTTTTTTTTACTGATCTTCCAGTTATGTTCTGCCTGCGTGATTTTTACACAGTATTAATAGCCCTGGCACAACTTTCCCAAGAAGTGTCTGCTTCTCCACAGTGTTTACACTGATTTAAACTGAGATACCTAGTTTCTCTGTCAACTGACTTTCTTGAGTTGTATTAGAATTATTTTCATACATTACGGATTGTCCTGTAGCACAAGTTAGTATAATGATTCATTTTCACTGTTACATTTTGGAGCTTAACAGACTCATCTTCACCTTTCATTACATTTTCAGATTCCAGACATCTAATATAAGTTACAGCCAGATCCTGCAATTGGATCAATTTATACAAAACTTCCAGTTGCACAAAATCCCTATTGGCTTTACTGGGTCTCTCAGCATGTAGAAGATCTAATTTGCTGGCTGCAATTGCACGCATCACGTCTGAAATCTACAGGCAATATTTTTTAGATAGAACAACTTTGTCAAAGGAACAATTTTTGTAAACGAGAGATTTTGTTAATCCACACATTCTGTAACCCTACAGAGCTTCCCCACTCCTTGTCTTACCCCTGTCCCTTCCAAAATGAAACTTTTATTTATTTATTTATTCCTTTATTTGTACAGTAGCTTTTCTATAAAAGCAACAGAGATGGATTTACACTCTATACTTCATCACTTTTCAGATTAGCATTCTCCCGTTACGCGATCAGGTTGTTTGCTAACAACGTGAACTGCTTCTGAGGTGTCTATGGGAGGAATTTCAACAGAAAGGCGGCACGGGACACTCTTTTCTCACTTTTAACCCCTGGGTGACTTTAAAGGCCTCCAGAGAGCACGTCTGAAACCCGCAACACCTTTCCGGGAGGACAGCGTCTCCACTTCGCACCACGGCTTCACCATCCTCCCTCTCTGTCCCGTGGCTCCAAAAGCTGCCCGGGATCTCCCCGCACCCCTCCCGGGACGGCCGAGGGTGGGGGGCTGAGGGGGTGCAGGGCCGAACCGCGCCCCGAGAAGCACCGCGATCGCCCCCCCCCTCCCCCCCCCCCAACTCACGTTTTTCGTCTCGTTGACCTCGTTCCTGCCCCTCCCTACGACCTCGCCGTTGTACAGCAGGAGACAACCGACGGGAACCTCCCCGTTCTCCAGCGCCTCTTTGGCCTGCAGGACAGACGAAGGCGAGGAACGGGACAACGTTACGGGACAACCTTACCTGGAACCAAACCCCCGCTCTCCCGCCCCCTCAGCGCTGCCGTGAAGGGGGCTCCGGCCCGCCCGCCCCGGGGCTCCCCGCAGGCCTCCTCCGAGCCTTTCTTCCGCGGGACAGCGGAGCCCGGCCGCCCGCAGCCCTCGGGGCCGGGGCCGGGGCCACGTCGGGAGCCCCCCCAACCCCCGCCCGCACTGACTATGTCGAGGGCCTGGTCCATCCAGGCCAGCGTCGCCGCCTCATCCTGCTGCTCCTCCATCGCCGGCACCGGCGGGGCGCGGGCGGCGTTTCCGGGGGGCCGGGCGGCGAGGCACCGCGGGCGGGGCCGCTGCCACCGCCGCTTCCGCCGAGGCGAGGGGCGGCCGAGGAGGGCTGGACGCGCAGGATGCTCCGGTCGCTCTGGAGTTTCCTCAAGCGGCACAAGAAGAAATGTCTCGTCCTCGGCACCTTCCTCGGCGGTGAGTGCCCGGCGGCCGGGCCGAGGGGCGGTGGCGGGCGATGGTAGGGCTCAGCGCGGAGCCGGCCTCGGGGCCTCCCCGCTGCCGGGTCCCCCCGGGGAGGCCCCCTCGGAGGCGGCGCTCGGCCGCTGAGCCCGACGAGCCCCCGGTGCTCAGGCGGGTTCCCCGCTGGCAGGAAAGCTCGTCTGCCTGCCACCGCCGCCCCCACCTCCCGGGCGAGCCCTGTGCCGGCCGCTGGCGTGACCGGTCCGGCGGTGCCGCGGGCCCGGCCGGCCTCACCCCTGCCATCGCCGGCGCTGTAGGGCTGGGAGCTGCGCGGCGGCGCGGAGCAGCCCCTGGCCTGGCTGGGGACACCGAAACGCGCCCGCCGACCGCCTCTGGGAGAGCTCAGGAGGCAGGAGGGGTTTTCTCCCGGGCAGGGAAGGGGGGAAAATCTACACGTCGTGCCCCAAGTCCTGAAACGCAGTGGTTCAAGCTGCCCGGGTGTTCTTACGGCGGGTGTTTGTGTTGGTTTGAAACAACACTTCACCGTGCAAAGTGTATTATTATTTTTAGGATGGAGTCTGAAAGCTTGTACTTTGTGCATTGGGGTGAATTGTCAAATACGAACCAACTGCAGACACAGAACTTTGCTGGAGAGGATTTGCATTAATTATTCAAGCCGTTTTTTCTCCCTGAAGGCTCTTGCCTAACCTGTAGGGTTGTTATGGTCTGGTAAGCTCCTCCTTTCCTAGGATTATTTTCAGTCGGAATTGGATTTAAAAGAACACCTTGGATCTGTCTCTGTTTATTATAAGAGTGCAGCTGGAGATTAGATACTCCTCAAAAGGTACAGCCATGTCTTTGCATGCTCAGTCACCGCTGTACTTATGCAAATGACACAGAATTAAATATTAAAGAGTTGCTTAGGAAAGTTTGTATTTGTTTATACCACTGGAACTTGCTGGAACAGTTATATATTCCGAGGGCTACAGGATTTTTGCAATATGTTTTATCTCATATTCAGGTGAGGTCTCATGTGAAGGTGAATTGTACATACTTCTGACTTGCCTTGGTTGTTGTGTCCTTTGCATCCTTTCAGCATGAATTCCTTCTGCGTTTTTCCAAAGAGTGCCAATTAATAAGCGATAATAGGTTAGGTAATGTTACTGAAGTACTTGTCAGACCGCTTCTCCAGTTCACCCCTTCATCTGTGGGTTTTCTGACTATGCAAGTACAGCAGAAGGTAATGTTCAGCAGTTTCTGAGCCACTACACTTACAGCCCACCATGTGAAGTAAACAGATTTACTTTAACATACCAGGCTGTAACCTGCAAGCTGTTCCCTCTCCTGTTCAGCTGTCTTTCTGACAGTGGTAGGCGGGCAAATGGGAATCATAAAAACATCAGTTATCCCAGTTTCAGGTAGTAAACATGGATCAATGTCCAAGTGGGAAAGCAGATACTGGAGAGCCTGTGGCTCTTGGTAGTCCTCATAGCCTGAAATCCTAAATTCACCATGTATAAACAGCCCTCTGCCAGCCTGCAAACCATCTTCGTGTCATTGAATTTGCAGCTTTTTCCTTACAAATGTTTATGTACAGTTCAGTGTCACTTTCACTAAAATGCTACTGATTGGATGAAGTACACTTTAAAAAAAAAAAAAAAATCAGGATCTAAAACAAAGTCATTTAAAGTATGTCCGATCAAAAAAACCCGCAAGATGCTCCTCTGCTGACAAGCGTTTCAGGTTCCGGCTGAAAATATTGAACTGTGCTGTCATTGCCTGCAACATGGATCAAGTACCTGTTTCCTCAGGACATGTTGTATTTGAGGACTCTGTACCAAATTGGTTTTTGTGTTTGAAACTCTGTAGTTAATCAGGAGAACAAGCAGGAGAGCATCACTAGCTGCCACCAGCTGCAACATGCACCACAGTATTTTAGGGCAGCGTGGGAGATGGAGGGATTTACTGCGAAGTGCTGCACTACAGTTGTTCAGCAGCTGAATCTTAGGTGCTTTGGCCATTACATATTAGTTATGGATCTGACCTTAAAATAACTCCAGGAGCTATGGTAATGCCTTCACCAATGAACCAGAACTCCGAGATCCACAGTGGACTCTCCTCCAAAAAATACTGCGTAACACTGAAAGGTAGAATGTAACTTTACATCGCTGCTTTTGCTTGAAGACAGAATATTTGGAAGTGGCTGAATGATTTAAGAAAAACATGCAAATTTGCTGATTTAATACCAGAGACTGGAGTCTACATCTCTAGTGGGTTGTGGGTTTTTTTTTTTTGTTTGGTTTGGTTTGGGTTTTTTTTCTGCTGTACGTAGGTGCATTTTCTGGGAAGGAGGATATAACAAGGAAAATGGGACGTCACGAGGTTTAATGATTTTAAGTCTTTAACTGGCACAGGGTCAGAGATTAATGTGACTATTTAGTGATCCGTTAGACAGTATAGAAAAGTCTCCCCATTATTACTGATACGGTGTTATTTACTGAGATGGATTCCCTGTGTGTAATCAGTGGCTGCCATTCTTAGTGTAATTTCTGTCAATCCCAACACTCCAACAGATTTTTCTGGGTTTTTTTTTTGTCTTTATGAAGATACAAAACTCATAAAATAAGAGCTCAAATTGAGGGAAAAGCAACTGAAATAGGTGTAATTTTCCCTTAACCACAGAGCAGTGTTGAGAAGATCTCAACTTAGCAAAGACCCTCTACAAACTTTTTCTTCAGAAGTCTGTTCTTTTAGCAATATAAACTAAATTGTGTACTAAAAAGACTTAAATCTCTTCAAGCAAGCAAAATCTAGTGCTGTGAGATCAAACTTACTAGAAATATTTAAATTAGAGAGAGAGCTAGTATGACAGAACTGCAAGGACATGTTATGTTCACTTGTTCTTATTGGATAGGTAGATTTACCTTAAAGTGGTTTCTACCTCAGTGCTCAGCATTCGAGGCAGATTTCAGTGGCTGTGACAGACTGATTCACAGTTGAAATTCTCTCATTGCAGTAGAAGAGCAAGTTCAGGGTGTGTCTGCAATGTGTGGTTCTGATTTCAGTGATGAATGAATTATTGCTCAATTTCATCTGTTGCAACCTTTGCCTTGTAGAAAGAGCATTTCAGTTCAGAAGTCTATCTACTCAGCAAAGAAAGTTGTCTTGGTTTGTGAGTGAGTGCAGGGGTGTTAAATAGGTTTTGGTGGCACTCAGTGCCAGGAGAGTAGACTTTAGTGTCTTCTGATGGGACAGTTGTATGTCAGTTGGTGCACGACTTGCTTGTACATAAGGACAAACCACAACTTACAGCTCTGTCGATGTTCTGGAAAGGATGCAGGCTTCTGTGTGGCAGTGCAATTTCTACATAATGAAATTTTTGAAACTGAAAATTTTCCCTTATTTTTTTTTTTTTCCCTGAGGGAAGTATGGCAGTGAGAGTAAAGCTTACATAGGGTTGTAAAGAGGTTTCCTGAAAACTTGATGCTTCAGTTACCAATCCCACACTTCTGCTCATCTCTCCGTTTCACTTGCGAAGAAAGGAAAGGGCTAGGGGAGAGGTAAGCCATAACTTATGTGCTGTGAGAAATATCCTACCTGCTGAGGCCACTGGCACGAGTATGTAAGAGCCTGCAGATTTTGTAAGCTACTTTCATTACTTACATTTAGATGGGAAGAATCCGTGCAATGCTACGGCTGAGGAGGGCTACAGAGACAAATCAGAGTGTGTTTATCTCAATTTACTGTTAACAGATGAATCAAAGTGGTGCTTCCACAGGATATGGGTACTGTAGACCCCAGGTGTTCCCAGTGCTGTGATATAACCCTGGCCAGCAACTAAGTACGACGCAGCCGCTTGCTCACCACCCCCCACCACCCCCAATGGGTTGTGGGAAAGAATCAGAAGGGTAAAAGTGAGAAAATTTGTGGGTTGAGATAAAACCAGTTTAATAAATAAAAAAATAAATAATAATAATGGTAATTAAAAATTGTGAGGAAAAGGAGGGGGAATAAAAAAGAGGGAGAGAAATAAAACCCAAGAAAAACAAGTGATGCAAATGAAAACAATTGCTCACCACCAAGCAGCCGATGCCCAGCCAGTCCCCTAGCAGCATCCTCCCCACCAACCTCCCTCCTAGTTTTATGGCTGTTTTATTCCATACCGTCATGTGGTAGGGAATATCCCTTTGGTCAGTTGGGGTCAGCTGTCCTGGCTGTACCCCCTCCCAGCCTCTGGTGCACCCCCAGCCTACTCACTGGTGGGGTGCTGTGAGGGGCAGAAAAGGCCTTGACTCTCTGTAAGCACTGCTCAGCAATGACTGACACATCCCTGTATGATCAATTCTGTTGTCAGCACAAATCCAAAACTAGCCCCATGCTAGCTACTATGAAGAAAATTTACTCTGTCACAGGCTAAACCAACACAGACAGCCAATACAAATATAGAATCATGGAATTATAGAATGGTTACATTTCACTTTGTAGATCAATTTTAAAGCAGTATGAGTTGTAGTTTGCGATCCTTACTGAGGTTCCTGTGCCTGAAGGTTCTGGTATCAGATGATGTAGTCCTAGTTTGTACCGCTCCTCTGTTTCTGAACCCTCTGTGGATCAGAAGTATTGGAACTATAGTTGTTTTCATAGTTCATATTTTAATGAAGGCAGAAAAAGGTTTATGTAGAAATTGTCTTCTGGGCAGTCTCATTATTGATGAATTTTCTTATTTCCTGGTTTTGTATGGAACATATGGGAAAGATTCAGTATGAAGTTCCATCTATACAATGCTTTAGCTAATTAGACATGAGTAAAATGTTGCTGCTGACACTTTTTGCAGACCGCCTATCCTATTCATCCCATTCCCAGCTCAACATGAGCCGGCAACGCGCCCTTGCAGCGAGAAGGCCAACCGCATCCTGGGCTGCATCAAGAGGAGTGTGGCCAGCAGGTCGAGGGAGGTGATTCTCCCCCTCTACTCTGCCCTGGGGAGACCCCACCTGGGGAGTACTGTGTCCAGTTCTGGAGCCCCCAACATAAGAAGGACATGGACCAGTTGGAGAGGGTCCAGAGGAGGGCCACGAAGATGATCAGAGGGCTGGAGCACCTCTCCTATGAGGACAGGCTGAGAGAGTTGGGGCTGTTCAGCCTGGAGAAGAGGAGGCTCCGGGGAGACCTGATAGCGGTCTTCCAGTACCTCAAGGGGGCCTACAGGAAAGATGGGGACAGGCTGTTCAGTAGGGCCTGTTGTGATAGGACAAGGGGTAATAGTTTTAAATTAGAGGGAGGTGGATTTAGATTGGATATTAGGAAAAAATTTTTTACAATGAGAGTTGTAGAACACTGGAACAGGTTGCCCAGAGAGGTGGTGGAAGCCCCATCCCTGGAAATTTTCAAGCTGGATGAGGCTCTGAACAAGCTGATCTATTTGGGGATGTCCCTGCTCCTTGCAGGGGGGTTGGACTAGATGACCTTTGAAGGTCCCTTCTGACCCTAACCATTCTGTGATTCTGAGAGGTAACATTGAGTTATATTAGCTGTTGTAAAAAGTTGGTGTCACTTTGCTTGTTTTTAACAGCAGGGATTTTCAAAATGTCAATTTAGTTTCTTACAGATGCATTAGCTGCCTTGACATGGCAGTTCTTGGGATGTGGCTTTCTCTGGTCCCGCTTCCAGCTCCAGGTGATGATGTTTTCATGTGATGCATTCAGCCTGGGCTTCTTAGAATTCTGCGTTCTGTCTTCTGAATTAATGCACTGTGTATGACTGTAGATACACAAGGTAGTTCTAACGTAGAACGTGAACACACATGCAGACTGACTCCCAGGCTGGCAGCTCCTTGAAATGTCCCGTAAGCTGGGGACTTGCAGAGGCTCTGATGCTGCATTCAGGCACAGGTGACTAGTGGGCAGAAATTAATTGTCACAAAGCTGACAACAATGGCAGGCCACACAGTTAGTAACAGAGGCAGTCTGCTGCTGACATCCAGACTTCTTTGTCGTTCATTGGTTTTACCTAAGCTGTGTGGATGGTGTAACTTTTACCTTGGTTAACTTCTGATACATTGCCTTCCTGAAGATTATACTGGAGTAAATAACATCTGTTAGTGGTGGCTCAAAGTTATAGCTAATTTCACGGGAGAGGGGGAGAAATAAGACTAGTAGTAGCTGGTGTTGCATCATTTTAGAAAAGTGTTTTTTCTGGAAACTCCTTGTGAAACCTGGATGACTGCTAATGCGACTTTGGACTCTTGCAAGACAAAGCAGTTCTTAGTACAGAGTAATCACGCAGCCTTAATAATTGAGTATTAAGCAATTAACTATCTCAGTCGTAATTACAAAGCTGCTGCTCCAGCCTATCACTCAAGAGTGTGCACGTGATTCTTCTTGGTTGTTTACGTGTCTTCCTGTGTATGTTCAAGAAAGGTCTTTTTTTATACTTTTCTGCCACAAAACCTGGAGTTAAAGGATTTATTTTGAGGGGGAGGAAATAAGCAAAAGTGGTCATTTGGACAAATGACTTTGTATGAACATATTGTGAAAAATGTGGTGTGATAAATATTTAAAAATTGTTGCTATTTCAGTATGTTAGCTGCAAACAAAATATCAATACCCTGACAATTGTGCTCTAAATATATATTCTTGGCAGGAATTGATAATTTCTTAGAGAAGAATAACCTAATTGATATTTATGAAGTCTCATTTTACCTAACAGTTTACAGTGGTAAAATTGCATTTTAGGTATATTGAACCACGGTATTAAAATTTGCATCTAATGGAGTGAATCTTCCACATGGCGAATGGTCAGTCTGCTTAAAGGCTGAAGCAGGAGAGAGTGACTTCCCCATTTTTATTTTATGGGCCTTTTGGGAAATAAACGGAGATGAGTGTAGTTGTTCTAAACTGATCTGGCTTGTAGTTGCCTATTAGGAAACATAAGGCTGATACAAATAGCCAGATTTTTTTTTCAATCATAAACATTAAGGCATGAAGTTGACAAGCCTTTTGAAATACTGATGATAATTTGGAGAACGTATTGAAAGGGTTCTAGTGACCTAAAACCTGTAGTTGAATTAAAAATCTTGGGGAGTTCAGGTGGTTGGGGTTTTTTTGTTTGTTCGTTTTAGTGGATCAGGCTCATGAAAATAGTTTTAAACTTTCAGCATTCAGCAACTGTTAAGTGCCTCATTCATTCAGATATTAACTTTGAAATGTGATGCTTGAACTTTGGAGAAAACTTTGTGTTTACAACTTTTGAAAGTGCTTGGTGGAAAAAAAATACAGACTTGATTTGATATTCAGATTTCTTCTGTGTACCATTACTGACTTCACAGAGTCAGAGCTGGCACTCTGTAGAGGAGTTTCAGTATTTAGGGGATTGCTCCCCAGTGGAGAGAAGATGATCAACTTGTACAGTAGTCTTTTCTGCTTGGGTTTGTTCCTCCCTTATATCTCACTCCCCTCTCCCCCCACAATTCTTTCATGAGAGAACATGGGAAGAGCTTGTTATGCACCTAAGTAGGTAACGGCTGCTACCGCTGCGTACAGGAGACAGCAAATGAACTTGATACACAGGAGGTGTTATGTGAGGGCCTGGCTGGAGGGGCAGAAATTCAGGCAAAGCAGCTGGCAGTGGGCAAAGGTGCTGAGGATAAGTATAGAAAACATAGTGGTACCTTGAGGAATGGCTTAGAAAGGGAGGTGGAGATGAGGAAAGATGAGAAGAGGGCTGTGGGCAGCCTGGAGAGATCTCTGAACCCATGGTAACGTGGGAAGGGCAGCTGGAGAACACTTCAAAGGGATAGATCTTGAAAGAGGAGGAAATGTAGAGCAAATTTTTTTTGCTGGGTCTTTGTTGAAATGGAGATTCATAGTGAGGGTGATGAGGAATTATCACATCCGCAAAGGTAGAAGAGTGGAGCTGGAGAGGAAATAAGAGGACCACAGTCAGGCCCCACTGAAGCTAAGGTTCTTCCTAAGACAAATTTCAGGACCAAACGAAGGAAGTGTTGGCCTCTAGCAGTTTTCTCTTATGTGATTTTTGAGACTTGAGTTTTATCTCTAACTTCTGCTAATTTTAGAAATATATATTTTAAAAAACTTTACATTTTCATCCATCTCCAGACCTGTGCATTTCAGTTTCTTTTCTCTATTTGTTTTTATTCCCCTACTCTTCCCAATGCTTGTTTCAGTCTCTTCAGTACTAGTTGTTCATGTTGCAGGAGTACCAAAAATGCCTTCCTTGAAAGGCCAGATCTCTCTTCTCAGGAAAGTTTCTTACACTGATTCAACTCATTACTCTTGATGCTTTAATTAATTTTGAAAACATTATTTCTGAGTATTACTTTGTCAGTCAATACTGAAATACTCAAGACCCACATATCCCAAAAAAACCCACTATGTACCCTTATGATTTAAAATCAAAGAAAGGGGCTGAAGGGGCCTTTCTCATGGTTTAAAGGAGCTTGTAATATGAAAATCTCTCTGTAGGAGTCTATTTACTGGGAAAATATGGGCAGAAGAAAATCAGAGAAATCCAAGAACGAGAGGCAGCTGAATACATCGCCCAAGCACGAAGGCAGTATCATTTTGAAAGTAATCAGAGGACATGCAATATGACAGGTAAGACAAGGAAATAGCTACTGTTCTTGATAGGTGGAATTATTTGGTGATTTATACTGCATATTGACAGGATGGAAGAGGAATGAGAAATGCAGGTGAATTCAAAATCTTAATTAAATAAATACTAATGCATAAATAGTCATTTACATAATAAAAAAAGAATCTGAAGAAAAGATGATTGAAGGGATTTCTAGGGCTCACCTTAACCCTTCATTTGAATTTATCTGTCTGTAATGCGTACAAATATACATATACGTTACAGGTTTTTGTCACTTCAGGACTCTTGTGTATCACCCTAAACTGTGTGTGGTATTAAGGTGTGAAACAGCACCCAGGTTTAAACAATACTGAACTTACAGCAGGATTGTCGTATCCTAGCGCGTTGTTAGTAAGCTACAGAGAGAGCTTGGTGGGTGATCTTTTTTTACAAATAAGCACGTCAGACCATTAGTTCCCTCCGTTTAAATGGTTAAAAGGTACCTAGCTAGCTGAGGAGCAAGAAGTGAAAGTGTTTATATTACAGCAGTGGTCACAGGATTTTTGGAGAGGAGATGGTAGGGTGAATTTTAACAAACCTCAGATCTTTTTCTTCTCATCTGGAAAAATGCAACAGTGTAGATTTTCACCAAATTTTACTCTGAGGAGTTGAAGGCACGTATATGCAGATGCGCAGCATGTGAGTACACATCTGCAGCTAGAGCCAACAAAGACCTGTAGCCACGTAAGGGGAGCATTGTACCCAAGCTCATAAGAGGCACACAGGTAATGGCACTTCTGAGTACTCCTGGGGTTTCCTATTTTGTTTGTCCTCCCAGCTTTGCCTGTTGAGCAATGGGATTTACATTGTGTAGCAGCTGTTGAGTGAGAGCTTGGGGTAAGTTTATGATGATTTTTTTATGCTGACAGTTTTTTTTTTTCTTTTAATAACAGTGCTGTCAATGCTTCCAACATTGAGGGATGCCTTAATGCATCAATTAAATTCTGAGAGTCTCACATCCCTTCTTAAAAATAGGTAAGATTGTTTTGTTAATTTGTTAAGGATCACTTGTTTTGATCACAACATAAGTTTTTTTCCAAATTATGTATTTATAATGTAGAAAGCATGCAGGATTTTGGTTCTGTGTCCCATTGAGTCACTAGTCCTGAAGTATTTTGAAATCACTACGTAAATATCTTGTGTCATGTTAGATATATTTTTATAGGTATGGCGGGCATTTTCCAAATGTTACAAGAAATAATAATTCCTTTAAGATGCTGGAGTAAGACCCATGGTTTTTGTTGAAGTGCTTATAAGACAGGCAGATTAAGTACTTAGATGATCTAGTCCTCACTTAAACAGGACAGAGTATCTTGACTGAGTTGTTAATGTTTTGTTTGTAAAAATCGTATCAAGGTCAGACATGAATAGTAATGAAAAGTATCAAAGATGAGATTACAAATGGATATAAGCTATCAGAAATTTATTTTTTTTTTTCCTTTTTTGAAGGACAACAAATAGGGACATGTCACACATTAAGAAGAATGCTTCCCTGTCAGAAAACACCTTTGGCTTCCTTGTAACTGTAGGAACAAATAGCATATTTTTAAATGCATAAAGTGCTTAATGTCATAACTTAAAAGTAGAGTAAGGTGCTTGGTATTTGGCACAGAGTAAAGTGCTACGTAGGCAGTTAACACAGGGTTTCTGACTCACTCTAGACTGCCTTTCTAGTTTACCTCCCACTAGCTTATTTATATAGCTGTAACTTCAGCTGAACAGCATTTAATGGATTATCTATCCGGTCACTGTCTTTTTTCAGTCAAAAAACTCCCGCAATGAGGCAACAGAAGGTGATATTTAAAGTGGGAATTACAGCCTGAACTATGTTTTTATAACATATTATCTGAGAATTTGCAGCTGTAAGTGAATATTATTTACCCCAAACAACAAGAAATAAGGATAAGTTAATTTTAATGGAATATTTAATGTATTAGTCATAAGAAGAGTTTTACTCAATAAAAAAATAACCTGAATGAACAAGAGATCTTGTCGATCACCAGATTTGTCTTCTGGACTGTGCAGCAAAATAGCCTGCAAAGGCTTATCATCATTTGTTCTCTGTAGCATGTGTTCTTGTACCAGAATATATCTAGTGTCTCTAACTTGTTTCACTAGGTGAAACTGTTTATGGGTAAGGTGACACACCAATAATCCCAGTAAAAGTAGAGATGAGACTTGTTGATACTGTTGTTACACATTTCTGAAAACAATTTTTTTTAAATGCCAGTTATATGCAATATCCTGTAAGCGTGAATGTCCATTTAGAGTGCATCTTACAATGGACTTTGTGTCTTAATGCTTCCTTTTTTGACTTATGCTGAGGAAGCTTTAACTAGACGGCTGAACTTTTTGAACTGAAATGGTAGAGAAGGGGTTGGGAAGGCACAGATCATGGAACTCATCAAGGCTCATTTCGCTTTAAAGTGAGTGAAATGAGTGAAATGAAAAAATCCATTTCTGTTGTTAGGCTTAATACTTGCAGGCTTAAACTGTTACCTGGCTGTTGCCTTATGTTGTGAGGAGAAACTTTGTAAGCATGAGCTCTAGAAAATGTTTTGACACAACAGGTGCAAATGTAGTTAGCTGATGATGTATTGGCTTCTCTTTCTCTCTTCAGTTGGCATGGAAAACTTAGCACTCATAAGTAACTGATGTGGTTTTGAGTCCTGTTACGTGTTGTATCTATAGAAGTACTACTGTATTTTTTTTAACAGTCTTTCCTTTTGTTTTGCTTTAGACTAGCTTTTAAAACTGTCGATTTTGCTTACAAAGAGAGAAGTGTGTAAACTCTTTTTGTATGTGCCATGGATCCTTGAATCTCTTCCAGCTATCCTTTCTTTAATCTGTCTCTTTACTTTTTGGAGTTGTAAACGTAATAGTTTATTATATCAGTTCACTCACATTCTTTGATAGCAGTGAGCTTAAAAATTCATTGTTTATGTAAGTGATCTAATGGTCAAACTGATGCCAAGGTGCACGTGTTGCGCCTGTAAAGAGAAATTATTTCTAGTGGAAAAATGTATTATTTTTTATAAACTAGATTACCATGCAGTCTAGGTTAATCTGAACTATCTGCCTAGTTTTTTAAGTGTTAATTCTGATCCTAAGAAGTTACCAAATGTTTCTCTAAGTGACTTTCATGAATTATTTCTTCCACAATAGATATACAGTAGCCATTCTTTATTGACAGTGCTTAACAGGCGAGAACGTTTGATGAAACTTTTTGGGTGGTTAGCTTGCTCTTGTCTCTGGTACTGTTGCTGTATTGCTAACTTTACCTCTGGATAGCAGTTATAAATATGCTGTGTGCCTTAAGTAGTTCAGCTATATCTGTGTCATCTACAGTCTTCCTCTTATGACTGCAGAATATATAAAATTTTAGGAATTGGTCAGGTCAAAAAGTAAACGTACCTCAAAAGAAGAAAGTTCAACTTGAATTTGTGTGGATGGCACAAGACTTTTTTTTCCACAGATGGTCATGATCTCTTTGTTTTTCGGGGATTAAATCTGAACTTTAAAACCCAGTCAGGCAATGGTAAATCTTGCAAGAAAGTAGGATGTGGAAATTCTGATCCTGAACTTATTATGCAGTGGTGGATACAGAATGCCCTACTGAACTGAGGTCTACGTTAAATATATGCGGGATCAAGGCCCCAGAAAAGATCACTTCGTATCATCAGTGGGCTTCTCCTGACTGCTTAGTGTAGTAACCCAAAAGCGGTAATAGAAGTGTACGATTGACATCACTAAATACTGCATTTATACATTAAAGTTTGAACAGCTTTTCTGTGACTTCAAAGTGTATTGTTTATATACTGCTTTCTTGAATGAGGCAAATCAATGTAGACGTGAATCTGATCTGAATAATTGTAGTAGATAAAAGAGCTTGCCTTAGAGCACTGCTATTTAATTTAAGTATTTATTAATTTGCAAGAAAAATATAGTTTTTAATATTTCCATTTATGTTTCCTACAGGCCAGCAAACAAGTTAGAAATATGGGAGGATTTAAAGATAATAAGTAAGTGGAAATGAAAGATTCCATCTGCATAATATTTAGCATAGATATAAAATGTCTTTCGCACCCTTTAAAATGCACATTTTACACTGGGTTGTTGTTTCAGTAGATATGAAGATAGCATAACACACTACATGGCAGACCTCCTGCCAACGCCCCCCTCCCAAAAGTTCCTCTTGAAGAAATTTTTCATAGCCCCAAGGGAAGTTAGAAGCTCAAAGACAAAAGTTAAGAATTTTATTGGCCTTCGTGTTACCCCACTCTAGAAAACTTTGTGAGAACTTTCTATGCCATTACAGAAAAATGAAACTGTTACTTCAGGAAGTTCTCTGCTGAACCTAACAGAAAAGTCAGTCAGAAGTGGAGGCCAGCCCTTACATGGCCAGCAATTTCCTCTTCCTCTTTCCTTCCTTCCTTCAGACAAGCCTGTTTGAGAGAACCACCATAGCAGTGGTTGTTAACCCTTTGGTTCCTCTTTTTGTTTATTGGCTGATGGAAGCAGTGGAAGGGAGGGAAGAAGAGTGAGGTCAGATAATTATGTAGTGAATACTACAGAGCTTTTTTTTACTGCTTTTGATTCCTTGGTACCATTTGTTATCCCTACCTCCTCCCTGGTTTTGTCTTTCCTTCCTTTTGGTTTTGTTTCTCCTTTTCACACCACCTTTACAGATGCTGCTTTTAATCCGGCTCCTTTCTTCCCATGTCCTTGCTGCTCAGCCTTCATCCATATTTATTCATGTCACTTCTTCCCCACATTCTCTGTTACCTAGTGGCTGGTAACTGATGCTCATTTTAATTTACTTTCTTTAGATATTGGCTGCTCCTGCCTAGGTAACCTTTTTCCCAAGCTGCTGTTTTGCTTTCTGTGTCTTAATTGCATGAGGAGGGCTAACATACTGTGTGTTCCCTGGCCTAGTGAAGAAAGAGGATTTGACATTACACCTATTTTCCTTCTGGAGCAAATTGTATAATTTCTTTTTCCCCAAAAATAACTTACATAGTGTGCAAAATAATATTACTATAAGACTTGAAACGGGACACTTTATATGTAGCTCCAGCATATATTAGACTTATGACAATCTTGGGTATGTGTTGTGAAAATGTGTGTTATGACAACCAATGAGAGAAATGTGACTGTATTTAAAAATCATCAGCACTTCTTGAGACTTGGAGAGCACTCTCCCTCCCTGACTCACTCTTATTTCTTGGACTTTGAAGTTATTCTGTTCTCTCTCTTCAAGGTTTCACAAGAAGCATTGTAGCTGTATATAGTACCTGTATGCTAGTAGTTCTTCTGCGAGTCCAGTTAAATATTATTGGCGGGTACATCTACCTAGATAATGCTGCACTCTGCAAAAATGGCACAGTAAGTTTCTTGTTTTGTTTCAAATATAGAACTTCCACTTCCTTGGAAGTTAAAGGATTATTTAGTGAGAGATAAAAATGGCATAGCTTGGGAGTATTGGAATGAAACCAAGAGTTCTTGTAAGAGTTGGAGATGTGGAAGCATTACTGGAAGTAAGATATATTGATGTGGTTTAATAGCCTGTAAATTTTGATGATTTGGTGATACTGCTGCTTAACGAAATACTAGCAATATTGAAAAATACGTTTTGCCCACATTTGTATTGCTTAAAGAACGTTACTTCATATCCAAACACCAACATAAAATAAGTTATTTGCTTTCACTAATCTTTTGTAAAACAGTGGATGATCCAAGATATGTAAACAAATATATATAAATGCTTAGGTGTTCCTAGTACATATGTTAATTCCCCCAGTCAAATTTTCCTAGGATTAAAGAAGAAAAATGTTGTCTTTGAGATTTTGACTGTTTTGTTTAACTCCAAAAGGCCATCTGCCTGAAATGTCTGTTGGTGGGGCCAAGCAAGGTAGAAGACTTGGGTTTTGTTTATATAGTATATCTATCACTGCTCAATAAAAATAGATCGATCCCACTGTAAGCAAGTACCCATTGTAGAGAGTAAGATCTGCAAATTGTTGTACAACTCATCTAAAAATAACGGATACAAACTTTGATTAGTTGTTGTATGCCCCTCTGTGATAGCTCCTGCTGAGAGTCGAGGAACAACGAGTCAAGGCAGGCCTAAGAAAAAGCTTTCATTAGGGAGGCCAGGCTTGATGGAGGTCATGCTTCATTTTTGTAGAACCTGAAAAAGCTTTTTTTAAAAGGGGCAAGATGAGTTTGGACTAGAAACGTGTTTCCTTTCTGATATTTTTCCAATAGAGAAGTGGATTGACAGGGCCAACTCTGAGGCACTCCGCTGGATCAAATTGGGATCCTATCTCAGTTTCTGAAAGCTGCTCTTCTGTCAGATAGGCTTTTGTTAGGTTTGAGTATAAATATCCTGTTCCACTAGGTTTAATTTTTGGGGTGCTGGAGGGTTTAGTTTCACCTGCAGTACAGATTTTTAATAGACTTTCCTATATGTGAATGAAAAGTGAAAGGTTTTTTTGTGTCACCGAAGAGAGATCTGTATAGAATTGAAGAGAAGAATGACAGAGGACTTATGAAAGATCCATGGATTGATGGCAGGAAAAGAGTCAGAAGTTAGAGTTCTATGAGAATGGCGGGAATCCATCTGCTGCAGGGTATTACAAAGATTAAGGAAATAGAGCACAATGGGTTTGAAATTATTTTTGCATTGTAGTCTACTGTTGGCCTGTCACAGAACTGTTTAATTGTTTATTATTTTTTGTCCACAGACACCACTAGCTCCTCCTGAAGTTCAGCAGCAATATTTATCAAGTATTCAGCACCTTTTAGGAGATGGTATGATGCTTACTATAAGCTAACTACCCTTAGAAAATGCTACTTTTTCTAGATTTGAGCAAATTATTAGTATAACTCTGACACTTTTCTTGTTCTAGGACTGACTGAATTAATAACTATTGTTAAACAAGCTGTGCATAAAGTTTTTGGAAGGTAAGAGTCTGTTTCTCTGTGGTTAGCTTTTAATCTTTATTGTGATAACTGTTCCCAAAACAATGAGTTTTATTAGAATTTTAAAAAGGATGACATACTGACTTTTTTTAAAAAAAAAAAAAATAGTTTTTATTATAGCAGGCTATGTCTGCCAGTGCAAACAAATATAGCAGACTGGGCTCCTGTTACTTGCAAACACGTTATCAGTAGGAGAACAAAGCATCATTATTCATTTTGCGATCAACACTGTAGTCTTTGTTTCCTTCCCAGTATTTCCCTTAAGCACACCTTATCTCTTCTGGAGCTGGAGCAGAAACTTAAAGATATCAGGAAAGTAGTGGAACATAAAGATTCAGATCAGATAGCATCTTACTCTCCCTTATGTCATTATCTGATGCCAGATGAAGAAAACCCCTTGGCTACCCAGGTACTTGTTTCAATTTCTTTCATCTACCTTTTCTCATTCTGCGTTTTTTGTTTGTTTGTTTGGGGGAGGGAAGGGTGCGTAACAGTCCTGTAGTTGTACCATGGCATCGGTATCTTTATGATGGAAGAGGCATCGCCATTTATAAATCAAGTGTGCTTTTCTCTTTAACCAACGCAAAGTAAAGTTGTACTTCAGATTTGATTGAAAACAAGTGTCATCCTCAGAATGTCAGCTCTGAGCTCAGAAACACAGCCCAGTTACTGCTTTTGGCAGTGACTTTTGTGACATACGCTGTAACACAACGCAGCTTAACTCAGCCCTAAGCTAAGCTATGTGGTCTTGCACCAGCAAAGATCACAGACAGTTGTAGCATCCTGGCTGAGGCACAAGGTGATGGTGTGCTGGAGTCCTTTCCAGCTTTGGGCTGGAAAATGAACAGGAGTCAAGCGAAAGGTGTATCTAATCTCAGTTGTAATATTAAAGTAATTTCCTAAATTTTCTAAAAGTGTTCGTCTTCGTCCACACCACAGGTTGGCAAAAACTTGTTCTTAACTTTATTCTGTCCTAGCATAAAGAAGTGTCTTAGGCTTCAGTGTGTGACTGCTGCACTTTGCCCTTTAACTTAGGCTGATATGCAGGGTTTATTTCAGTTTTGGAGGTCAGAAGTGGAAAAAAATACTTTGCTCAATTAGTCTGGTATTTCCTGCTAATACTGTTTTTAGTAAAAAAAAAAAAAAAAAATCCCACAGTGACATTTTAAAAGGGAAATTAGAACACAAACTATAAAGAATTTGATTTATGAGAATATATCTTTTCATGTAAATAGATTTGACTTGTATATCTCAACTTAATTCCATGCTACAAAATTCTATTTCTACTTCTATTCTTATGGTTGCCAAAGGATTTCGTACTAAATACTGTCTGTCTCTGCTTTTTCTAGGCTTGTGGACTCACAGAACGAGACACTGCTACAATTAAGTTACTTAATGAAACTAGGGATATGCTAGAAAGGTATGGAGAAATATCCTGTATTCATATTCAACAACTCACAACTGTTGCTTATGTAAGACAGTTAATACCAACAGCTGTCAACTTTCATTTGTCAAATGTGGCCACTGTGCTGCATTAAATTTTTATATTCACTAGTTGTAGCCTGGGAGTTTCAAATTTGAGAGCTCTCAAACTCATTTATCCTGCCTTAACAAGATGACCAGGATGTCCTTCCCAGTCAGACCCCCTTATCTCTTTCTCACCTTTTCTGTAGTTACGCAGGAGCAGAGGAGTACTTCTCTTCTGCTAAACCAGGGTAAACTGAGGGTAATTTTATTGGATTTACTTGCTTTGATTAAACGAACACTGGTTTTGGCTTATCAGAATTTATTTTTACAGCATGATTTTGAGAGTGGTTATATGCATCCTGTTACCAAGACAGCTAACGAGGTGAGGCTTCTGTAATAAACACTGAATCCGAGTGAATCGAGCCAAACGCCAAACTATTCTTATAACTTGGCTGCTAGGAATCTGGGGCATTTAAGGATAAGTCCCTTCTATGCTGTGGCTTAGTAAGAAATAGAGAAGTGAGGAATGCCTTAGATTTACCTGGTTTTTAGTAACCTTAGGGTAGAGTGTAGGTTGGTTGTTGATTGGTTTGCGGTGGAGTTACTGGGGAGCTGGTCTTTCTTGACCTGGGTACACTAATGGTCTTTTCTCCAGGTCGTACCGCTTCCTGTATGGGAGGGACAGCTGTAGCACTGAATACTTGCAGCATTTTTTAGTTCGGAGAAATAAAACCCAGGAATCAAACAATTTTTTTTTTTAATTATTTTTTTCAGTCCAGACTTCAGTACAGTTTTAAGCACGTGTTTAAATAGAGGATTCAGTCGACTGCTGGACAATATGGCAGAGTTTTTTAGACCTACTGAACAGGACCTCTCTCAGAATGGCTCTGTAAATAGGTAAATGTCTTCTTTTGCTGTGGTTCTCATGTGAATAATGCTTTGGGTTCATAGTGAATTCCAAAAAAAGGCTAGCTCCTGCTCTCTTGAAGTTCTCATGCTGGAAAGGAATCTGTTCTTGCTTTTTAAGAATAAATACAGTTTCCTCACTTCACCCATGAAGTTGTTAGAATTCCCATGAGGTATCTTTCCCACCATTACTTGCAGATCTAAGAGGAGAAATCAGAAGACCCATACTTCCCACTTTTTCTGTGAACACTGTACAAGCAGACTGCCTGTCTAGCGAAGGAGGATAGATTTACCCCCCAGCTGGTGACGACTCAGAGACGTACCGCAGTACCTCCCCCGCGAGGCTGTGCGAAAGATAGCGTTCCCCTACAGTTAGCAGATCAGCTCTGCACACCCCAGCCTCCGACTGTCAGTTGGTGTAGTTCTCAGGGAAGGTGGGCATTACCGTGATTCTCCAAATACATGTAGCCAAAGCACCCACAGAGCTTTAGGTTCTTTGCTGAAAAGAAGATGTCAACACTCAGGATCTTCTGTCTCTTCCTAGGAGACTGTTTAAAAATAACTTTTATTCTGAAGTTAACTTTGGGCTTAAACAGTGCAGTGAGAGTGTTAACTAATCCAAAAGCTGAGTTCAAATCCTTGAAATATGATTTCTAAAATTTTAAAATTAAAACCTTGAATAATAACTGGGTTTATGTATGTTTCTTTTAATAACTGATGGCTCTCAAAGAGTAATGTTTTATTTAAATATATACTATTTACATCACTTAAAATATCCCACAGGCTGTAGTTTGGCTGTCTGTCGTAAGCCTGGTTTAGAGTTTGAAATAGTGTAAGATTGTAGACTGACACTTCTAACCACTGCACACATGTAAAGACTCCGGCTAAGCCGTATTTCTCTTGCATGGGAAGCAAGTGTGAAACTGTCCCAGGAACATCACCCGCTTGCGGTTGGTACTTCTCTATATCAAATAAAAGACTTGATAGGTCAAAAACAGTTCACATTTTAGTTTTCAGGCTTCCAACTCTTAGTTTTGAAGTAGTGATTATTTAGAATTGTAATAATCAGTTTACTGGCTTTAGTAATGTCAGAGCAGGTCTAGGTCAATATTTTTTGTTCTTTTCTAGTCTTTCCAGTGTCAGTCTTCCTTTAGCCAAGATAATCCCAATAATAAACGGACAGATACATTCAGTATGCAGTGAAACACCCAGTCACTTTGTTCAGGTAAGAATTTTGCTTATTTAAAATATTCCGAGTAAAATTTTGAAATGAATGTTGCATGTTTCTTCTTAATAATGTACTTCATTCTGTTTCATTTCAGTGGCTTTAACAAAAAAAAGTAGGAACAATCAGCATAACTTAAACTTCTTGTATATTTCTATCTTCCAAAAATGTGCTAATTTTTTCTAGAACATCTTCCCTTTGCTAAACTGTGCAGAAGCAGAAAAAGGTCTCTCAACTTGGTTCTAGTTGCAGTTCTGCACATAAACCTTTCTAAAGCAAGAAATTGGAGTTAGATCTCTCTGGGAGTGCCAGGTGCTTTTCCCAGGATGCATTATGTGCTGCAGCAAAACCAGAATAGCGGTGGATGCATTTGATGAAGCAAATTTACTCTTTAAATTTCTTCCAGGACCTGTTGATGATGGAACAAGTGAAAGATTTTGCTGCTAATGTTTATGAAGCTTTTAGTACCCCTCAGCAACTAGAGAAATGAACTGCACATTTACAGAAATAGACCATGTATTTATAACAAATCCCTTGTGACTACTGCTGAGACTTGGGTTAATTTTATAATGGTGTAGGAGTGGTAGACCAGCAGAAAGGACATAACTGAAAGAAGTGGGAGTGAGCCCATAGTTGTTCTAATAGAATTCTGTTTCAAATATCCATTAAAAATATTCTTGTTGAAAGAATCACTGTATGTAAAGACTTTTCTATTAAAAAAAAAAAAAAAAGTGGTTAAACTCTTCCATAATCCATTTGAGTATTTTTATTGCATCTGAAAGGCATCTGGTGGCAGTATTACAACAAGTTACTAAAACCCCTTTGTCTGCCTGGGGTGCGTAAGTTTTAGAAAAAACTAATGATTGTGATCAGTAGCAGAATGAAGTAAGGTTTTCTTCTCCCAAATGTTTCTTTTTATAAAGGAAAACTCTCTTTTTCCTTAACTCTACAAATGTTACTCCAAAGAGTCATGTTCTTCAGAAGGCCTTTGCCAACTGCTGCATGTTCCTCTGGAACAAGTTGGGGGGCTGCTCCCTCTCTTACTTAATACTAAAGGAATGTGGATTTTTAGAAGTTCTCTTGTTTATGCTGTTCAAACAGCTACAGTGTACACATTAACTTGTAAATATTTTATCTTAATTTGTATTAATTTTGAGCCCAATTGTCTGTATTGTAATAAAATATTTTAATGTAAAACTTGTGTGTGTATTCACATTACTAGCAGGAAAGGCAATAACATCATTTGGCCCATCACTTAAAATCTTGACTTAGTTGAAAGAATAAATTTAACTTATGTACTAATAGTTTTGCACTTATTAACATTACTCAGGAAAAAGAAACCTTTGATCTCTATGCTGAAACAATTCATGCTTTTTGTTGTCCTATACCTCCCCCTCTTTGCAAACTTCACACTACAGGTCTGTCCCTACAAATCCTGACATGTGATGAGTTTGGAAATTTTTCAAGCTGGCTGTACTCTACCCTCTGCTTAAAATGTTGTCTCTCTGCCAAAGCTGAGGGTTCCTAGCAACTCCTGATTATTTCTTGTTTTTAAAAAAGTACATGTTTTGTTTAATAGTCCACAGAAGGCACCCTGGTAACTGTGTAAAAAAAAATTGCTGTAAACAAGAGTCAGCTTTAACCATGTAAAGTTACACAAAACAGAAAAAAAAACCCCTCCCACTTTACTTATAGCCCAGTAATGGGTAGAATTACTCAATGGTAGCAACAGGTAAAATTAATGATTTTCGTGATCAGAAATGAAGATGGACACATGCACTGTCTCTGCGTTTGTGACGACTTCCTAAGACTTAGAGGAATGTTCTTGCAGATACATTACCCTACTCAGCTGAAACTACCAGCTGCCAGTTGTTGGACGCAACTGGAAAGTTTAGTCTTTTCTCTAAAACTCAGTTTTTACTGCACAGTTTTGTGGAGGTTTGATGTCTTGCATTAAAGAAGGTACATAACTGACTTCTGCACAGTTGCGGATTGATCTATTGAATGCTGGCTTGAGCTAGCTTTGGTCTTTCTCATGGCTTTAAAAAAATTTAGTACCTGGTTTTTCTACTCTCTCTGTTCTTTGCATAACCTGACAAGAAACTGACTTTATAAAGTGGAAAGATCAAGATAGATGCTCAGTTTTCATACAAGTTCAAAGAAACAAATTGTGTGCAGAGCTTCAATGATCTAGTGCTAGATTTCCTCTGAGGTTCAGTCTCTTCCATCCAGTAGTAACAGTTCACCTTTCATTAAAAAGTGAAATTATTATTGATGTTTCTCAGTCAAGCAAGCAAGAGTTAGAAACCAGCAATGAGAAACTGGGCAAAACATCAGCGTTCCCTGCTACTCAAATCTCCAGCCCCATATGGCTCAGTTTATGTCAGTCAGTTGTAAAGTCCAGCCCCACTGGCAGGGCAATTGCTTTGGAGTTAACTGAGGTAGAGCTATTATGATTCCCTTTTCTCCCAGTGCAACCCATTTCAGCAGTTCCTTGTAGCCAACCAGCTTCACCTGAGATAGAAACATACACTAGTTAGAACAGTGCCTTTTCAAAGTGCACATAGTTGCAAGACTGACAAAAGCAATGCTGTTCTATAGCTACTTTACTATCCAGTTACTGTTAAATGCCACTTATCAGCCAAATGAATGATAAATCCATGATTAAAGGTAATAGAAAAATACTTGCAGATATGTAAGTAATAAAGCTAGTGGTGTTGGGTCTTGAGAAGTACTTAGGTCTGTAAAAGGTATATAAACACTTTTCAGAAGGATTTGGGGTGGGATTTGGGTCTAAGCAAGGATCCAGGTACCACAGTACTCAGCTTTGTATCACCTATTTCTGAAATGCCTGTTTCCCATGGTAGAACTTGTAGTCTTGAATGAGCATGAATGTTTCTTAGAGTTCAGCCAGGTATCTCAAACCAAGCTGACCTGAAGAACCCCCCCCACTAAAAACACACAAGTAGGTTTTATGGTGAAACTCATATGCCAGCTGGCAAAATGCTGAAAATAGTGGAGCAGCTGGACACCAGTCTCTACCACTGAGGAACATTACTCTTCTGTGCACATACAGTCTTGATGCCTCTACAAAAATTCAAGATGCATCTACATCACTTCTGAAATTACTCTTTCTTCCTTATCACAGAGCTGTCTTGGCACTACTTAGGTTATTTTCATATGGAACTAGACGAGAAGAGACAATCCAGAAACACAGCTAATACCTTTCAGCAGCTAGTGGATATCCAATGCTCGAGACCAGGACAGAGCTGAGCCAAAGGGAATTGCCACCTTAAACGCACAGTGTTGATATCACATCCTGAACATCAGCTCTTCTGCTCTCTAAATCTGCTTCCATTCGGGTGCGCTGCTTGCTAGTGTAGGTGTGGCATCAGTGTCCTCAACTTCTGAGCACCGCTTGCCCCAAGACACACTTCTAGGGTTGCACTGACTTACTATTTAGCATCCTGCTGAATTTCCCTGCTCCTTGCAGGGGGGTTGGACTAGATGACTCTTAAAGGTCCCTTCCAACTCAATCTATTCTAGGATTCTGTCCCTGGGCAATTGAACCTCTTCGCTTTGTGCACGGCTTTGACTTAAAACTACTACAACCTTACTGCAATTACGGTATCACCAAAGTCATAAGGATGGATTTTTATAAAGAAAGGTCATGCTGAGTTGAGAGTCCACACAGGAAACAGGAGGGCCAGCACAGTTATTGGCGTTTTTTTCCTGCTATTTGGCCTCTTTTTATGATCCTTAGTTTGTAAGCTAAAACATATCCCAGCAACAATTCAGTCTAACTCTGTTGGACACACAACATCCCACAGGGAGGACTATGACAAGGAGGTCTCAGAACAAAAACAAATTGCGTCTCTTCTGGGTCTCTTCCAGTGTACTCTGTCCTAAGAGTTATGTATTCCCAAAGATTCCAGAAACTAAAATAAATACTGATGGAACATGCAAAATCCTAGAGGTGTTTTCCTTCAGAGTATGTTCGTGTCTTGCATTGTGTGTTAAAAGCCTTGCTGTTCTAAAGGGAGTGGGACCATGTCTTTTACCTGTGTTTCTCCAAGCCTAGCCTGTGGCTCACCAAGTTCCAGAGTCCCAGAGACTGGCCAGTTAAGGAAGATGGCATTGACTTTGCCTTCTTTAGGGCTGAAAGTGTACCTGGTTGGAAACGGGGAACAGAAATGCATGTCAGTTTTCCCTTGTAAATGTTCTGAAGCGATATATAGAGTGCTTTCAAGACTGGAAAAATGAATTTGAAAAGTTGGCATTAATTAAATTTTCACACACATAACCATCTTTTCAGACAATTTATACTCTTTAATAAAGTACTGTTCCTTGAAAATATGTTCCAACAAACTAGAGGTAATAGAGAACTGAATTTAGAGGTAAACATCTATATTAACTTTAGCAAGTGTATAACTCATTGCTGCCCAGTCACGCAGGAAGGAGGTACTTGCAGGGCAGGGGGAAATCATTAACAGATTAAAAAAAAAAACAACAAAACAGTAATTTACATCTATATACAAATACACAGACATTCCACTAAAAAAAATAAACAATTTTAATGTGCGACAATAAAGCTTCCACCTTGCTTATTTGTTTGGTGGGTTTTTTTTAATTTAATTTCAGCAGACATTATCTACAGTATGCTCTTGGAAATCTTGTGGCGTACATTTGAAACATTCCTCCCTCCTTCCTTCATTTAGTTCTAATTTTTTATTGCTCCTGGAAGTGGTTTTTCTCAACAGTCACCAGTTCAGCATTTCAAGGCTAAAGCCAGATAACCAAGTCTTACTGGGAACCAGCGTAAAAAGGCCCACTGAGGCAGAGAAGAGGGTCAAGACTGAAACCCTGACAGATCATTAAGGCGTTACAGCAGCTATGAGGCACAAAGGCAGCAGAGACTCCAGAGACTGGCTGAATTTGTGACCAAACAATTGCCGTTATCTTCCTATGCATTTCTACCTTAAGAAGAAAATACAGACTATGCTAGACTGATTTCAAATTTCTTTCTCTCCCGTCTTTCTCCCTTAACAGTGACACCAAGTATTTGTTTGTACAGATAAACACTTCATGCCAATTTTATATTTCTGGATTGTTTTTTTAATAGTTTCTGTTGACAGCTACGCTAAGAAGCAGAAGATTGCTACGGAAGCACTTGCAACCTTCCCTTCAACCTCAGCATCATCCCCAAACTATGGTCTCTGACACCCATTATCTACCTACAGTTTTATACACACTTTCACGTGCAGTTACTTAAACTGACACAAGGGTTAATTCCTTTACAGCATATAAAACAGACTGGTGAGTTCTGTAGCATCAAGTTGTTAAGAATTTCAAAAATTCACAAACACTGCTGCTGCTTTCCACAGCCTGCATTTTGATTCAGGAGCCTTACCACACTTCTGGTGTGAGCGTGTCGTTCTGGGCTCTCCATGGTTTCGTTCCATAGATGGCTTCTCCGTTGACTTTCAGCCAGGCACCCATCTGCCTCAGGCGTTCCTCAAATACAACAGCGATGCGGCCATCATGAGTGGGCCCAATATTCATCAAGAGATTTCCTCCACAAGACACTGTTTCTACAAGTTGCTGAAATGTTTTTAAACACATACACAGACCATATGGTTACGGCTAATGAAATCACATATTTGAAGCTTTGTCTAAAGCCTGCTGCACTGCTTCAGAACAATGAACTGAACGAATTCTGTCACTGCTCCCACAAAACAAAGCTCTGCTGTCAATTTTTATGGCAGAAAACAGCCCAAAATACATTTTTGCATCAATATGTCTGAAAAATCTACATTAGAATCAGATCCTACAACTTTTCATCATTTCAACGTCTGCAGGAATTTCATGAGGGTTTTACCGATAGAATGGGTAGGAGATGATTTCTCTACTCAAGAGGAGAATAAAGCTAATAGATGCCACTTCATTTTTACTGAAGCTGAGAAGCAACTTCTTCCTCTATTTGATGCTCTCCCTGTTTTACAGACACATCTGTAAAACACAAGGAAGCCGCGTTCCAGAGAGTCCATAAATAGTTGTCTGCACACCCACACTGCCCTCCAGAGATCACGGACTGAGATGCGCCAGTCTGAGGAACAGACAACGGGAGACACCCTACTGAATGAATTTAAACCTTCTGCCTCTGGAAAGAGATTACGTCAATTTGAAATTATCTTTTGCAAGGACAGTACTAAAATTCAGATTAAGCAACAATAACAAACAATCCTCCCATCACTAGCTGAATTTTGCTATTAAATGTCTTGTATCTGAAACAGAAATCTACCTTTCAATTCAGTTTTCCTAAGTTTCAAATATTTTTAAATACCTTAGACTAGCAAAGGGAATCAATATTCTATTAACACCAGCTATCTGCACCTGCTAGTGTTGATCTGTTTGTCTGTAATAAGCATGTTGGTTTTTATTTTTTTTTTTTTAAGTGGGATTAAAGGAGTTTCTCACTACAAGGTAAAGACATTATTAAGAGTTACAAACTGTTTCTAGTTAGAAGGAGCTTAGATGTAGCCTTCAATCAGGAGCTCCTGAACAGGAATTGTGAAGCTGCAACTGCTTCTCATCAACTTAGGGGTGCAATTACTACAAAAACTTCATAGGAAAGGTAATGATGAGACTTTCCAGATCAGTCTTTGGCCAGTTACTCACAAGGGAAATAGCTTCTAAGAAACTGACCGAACTCTTACTAGATAATATTACTTTTATAGAGGTGACTAAAAGAAATAAGAATTACTTCTGCCAGTGTTAGGCTGTAAATGAACAAAATTATTATTTCATTGCTTCATTATTCAATGAAAATAATATTTTTTATAAAAACAGATCAATAACTGAAATGCTATATAGTGTAATAATCAAGAGGGAGAATCAGAAGTTGCAGTTGTTCCGCTGTACCTTCACCAAATCCTCGATTGTGAGGTAATCGTGGAGCTGTGCGTCCCTCCTGTACCCCCATGACCTCTTGTCAATGGTCATACAGTTCTCCCACTTGTGAGGCAGGAGGTGGCCAGGGTTGTACCGGTCACTACAGGTGTAGAAGCCGCCATGTGTGCAGATGCTGCCAACTCCCCAGCGGTCATTGGTCACAACTGTGTCCCGGACTGGACTGGAACCAGAGAAAGTTTATTATTTTTGTTCTAAAAAATGCAGTCACAGCCAGTGTAACCCCTTCCCACACACCTCCCTCCCAGAAACTAACATTCAGGATGATTTCTGTACTATTAATTTATTACCCTGTTTGTGCAGGAGGCAACAGCTGGGCAAGAATATGATTAGGTAGAATAGCCAATACTATCATAACTGAACAATTTGCAAACATGGCTAAAAAGAAAAAAAGTACAAAACAATCTTTTTCTAATGCAAGCTGTGATAGTTCTCGGGAAGACTCAGATTCTATATTTCAGGAAAATTAATTTTTAGTTAAGTAAGTCCTCATAAACAGAGGTAACAGGCTCCACAAAATACATAGAAAACGAGACAAACTAGACACAGAGCAGAGTTTCAGCTAAGGAGCTACTCCAGCAGCATTATGTACCTGTCATTATACAGCCAAGCCAAGAAACCAGTGCTGTTCCAGTAAGTATCTGGTGCATTTCCATTCCCATCAGACCAAATTATTTCTGGTTGGTACTTGGTCACAATTTCATAGAGTTCTGGTAATGATTTACTGGTTGGAAACTTTCTTGTCTTAAAGACATTGGTGGCATCCTCAAGGAAGAGAGGATTAAACCATTCGAACAGGGAGTGATACAACCCAAAATGCAAGTCAGTCCTGTTTCTAATAGATGTTGCTAGTTCAGCCACAAGATCTCGTTTCGGTCCCACATCAACAGCGTTCCAGTTCCAAGAATATTTGGACCCCCACAAAGTAAAGCCTGATAAGAGAAAAATCAAAGGATAGGTTATAGTTCCTCCTTCTGGAAAGGAGTTTGCAAGTGTGTTGCAAAAACCAAGTGCAAAATCATAAAAATCATATAGGTAATAATATTGTTATTATGGTATAAAGTATGCCTATAATCTATTTATGCACAATGATAGTAATCATAACATCAGAACACCAGGCCAGATATGTTTGTGTATTTTTTATGCATACGCATCAGCATTTATGTTTTTATATATCTATAAACCACTCAATTTTCCACTTCTGTACAGCTTGGAATAATTAACCTTTCTCCTTATTCACTCCATTCATGTGTCCCAATGAAATGAAGCAAAAATACAGCAACTTTTGAGGCATCTACATTTCCACTCAATGTATCAAACGTGACCTGTGAATACACACTCAGCAAGTGGAAGATAAAATGCTTTCTCAGCTGCAGAATGCACAAGCTACCATTTGCGTTCAAAGACTGTCCTCCTCCCTTCGGTTTAGGTCTTACGCAAACATTCACTTTTCACTTGTCTTAACATTTATAACAGCTCAAACAACTACTGCATACGTGTATATAAGCAAAGTGCAGAAACTTCTGAAACAGCTTTTAAAATATCAGCAAGGAGGGATTTAACGTTTCAGACATCCAGCAATCCAGCACAAGCACTGACAGGCACTACTGCACTGCAGACTTTGACCTCTGGCAGAGAAGCTCCACTCTCACCCACAAACTGCTTTATTCTCACTGCCTAGCAAGTCTTGCAGTACTTTTGTGAACCAGATACATGTAATTGTATCGACTAGACAAACAAGCTAAAAATTGATGCTCAAGGCTACAGGACAGTCTAAATGAATCATGGTTCTTTTGAAGTCACTGAGAATTGCAGCACCAGCATCATCAGGATTAAGATTTTACGTGTGTTAGAGCCGAGATTAAAATTCACAAGTTCCTAGTTGCTAGTAATGAGCCCACAGCTCCCCAAACACCAACAATTCACTAGATGTACTGTCATATTGCATCTTAGTATTTTATACTTCCTTTGCTACCATGTTTCCTTCCAACCACTTTCTTTTCCTTTACTGTCCTCTGCAGAGTATCTTACAATTACAGTGCCAAAAATCAATCATGTAAAGTTACAGACCTGGTTCAAGGTTTTGGCTTCTATGTACTGCATCAGGAAGAGCTATACCCTGTGTATGTTTCCAGCTCTGAAGTTGACTCCTGGAACACACTCCTAAATTCCTTGGAGAAATCCACAGAGCCTGTTAGCTGCCTGTACACAGCAGCTCTCCATACATGAAGCAGAGTGCAGAATTCACTTTTGTGGTTCCTTCAGCAATAAACTGTCCAATAAAAAAAATAAACTATGGCTACTGCAGGAAGCTCAGTTGCCACTACCGCTTCAGGCTGTCTTACCTACAGCAAGAGAACAATGGCACAATCTATGTCTCCCCCTAGGCAAGCTTCATGGCCACAGCATTTGTGCAAGAGTCAGGAAAACGCACCCGTATTTCTTGGGTGGTTTGTTTCCTCTTTGGCTGGGTTGGGGCAGGTAAGGCCACCTAGCTTTCTCTGTCTCTCTTAGCAGGCAGGAAAGTCACCTGGATTTTTCTTCTGTTGACAGAAAAGCAACAATTACTAACATTCACAAACCTTCCACTTACCTTCATGATGTTTTGAAGTTAAGACAACATATTTTGCCCCTGAAGCCTTCAGAATATCTGCCCACTGGTTGGGATCAAAGAATTCTGCTGTGAACAGTGGCCCAAAATCTTCGTAACTGAAGCCAGGAGGATAATTTGCCTCCATAAATTTCACATAGGGCTCTCTCTTTTCCTTCTGCCAGTACCACCTAACAAAATCCAGAGCAAAAACATGTCTGCTGGTGTATTTTTAGACAAAGAGAATTTAAATCATCAGCTCCTATTTGGATTCACACTGAGAGACAAATGCACTCGAAGCACATGACACTGGCAATGGGGCAAAACTACTTCCAAATGTAACAGTATTAATTATCAAAGATTTCCTGTTCTCTGTCCTCTTTCCCCATGCTCTGCTTCTTTCAAGCACTCCACTTCAGAAAGATCCCAGGATTTCATCTGAAGCAGTGTCACAAAGCAACTACACTTGGCAGTCCTATTCAGTACCCAAATCCTGAAACTACACCAGAGAGCACAGGTACACGGTCCACGTAAGAAGCTCAGGCAGCACTCACCCTCCTCAACTCTCACATATCAGGCGTCTCTGCTCTGCCTCCTGCACTGCAAGTCCTGCAACCCATAAAAATGCAGGGCAGCAGCTTTACCTCTCTGCTGGTCCAGAGTCCTCTATGCCAAATGCAGCCGAGTGACCTGATGCATGACCAGATGCCGGTGGTCCCAGAGCAGGAGACAGCTGTGACTGCAGAGCACTGCATTTGCTGCACACGTGAGGCTCTGGAGCAAAGGCCCCCTACTAGAAGGCAAGGCATGTCCTCCAACAACAACCTGCCTCCGCAAGAACCCCACACGCTTACAAATGCGCCTCCATCCCAGGCTCTAGCACACAGGCACACGTCTACCTCAGTCCACTGGACTAGTGCACACAGAATTAGGAATTAGAAGGAAAAATAAGCTGATGACCTTTTTTTGCATCCCACCTAGTGAAGGCAGGGACAGTTTCTGTGCTGTGTTTCCCCACCACGTCAATTCCTAGTCCAGTATTGTCACTGTTCCAGCTGGTCTAGTCCATAGCAAGGCTTGGAGCTCCACTCTGTGGTGTGAGGGTGGTCTCTCACCCTCATCATGGGCAGAGATCATATATCACCAATACAGCACTATTTATTGTCAACCTGCTCCATCCCTCCCCTACGTAGCAATGAAAGAGGAGCTCCGGAAAGAGCATGCAACAGTCCTTACGGCATAAACAGCCTTACTGCTGGAAACCTTCTAACAACAATACACATAGCGACTGCTAATGCTTACAGGAAAAGGGTCTGAAAGCATTCAACTTTCTATGAATGAAGCCAAGCAGCAAAAATCCTGTTGACAAACTTAGATATAAATTAAAACAAGTTGAATGTTAAGGAATAAAACAGGCCAACATCTGAATGTTTGAAACTGCTTCTCTCTCCTGTCCTGAGCTGGACTCTGACCCCAGTTCTGTAAGATCACAGTGACCTAAAGGATATTATTGTAACCTTCCCAGACTTCAGCATAAACAAACACGATCTCTAGCAGCCAGTGGGAAAAAAAAGAAGAGGCTAGGACAGCATCCCTCCATGAAGGAATCTGAAAAAAAAAAAAAAA
>WHYT01015698.1:36432-63082 GCA_009806455.1 Tetrax tetrax | reverse complement strand
AGAGGAGAGGAGAGGAGAGGAGAGGAGAGGAGAGGTACTGTTTCTATTAAACATTATAAATTGCAAATTGTGAAAAAAACATATAGCCACCAGTGTATCTATTTAACTAAAATGATAAAAATTGTCCTTTTTAGAATTTAGTATGTTAATGCCAGAGTTGAAATGTCAAATTGCTTCCTAAAAGAAGACAGTCCTGAAATAACTACAAAGACTATATAGCTTGATAGCAATTTCCAGAACTGGAACATTGGAAAATAATTCAATGGCTGACAATGTATATCTAATCATCGGTCTCAGTTAAACAGACCCATTGCAACAGAGTCTTCAAACTCCAGTTGAATATACTGTCTGAACCACAAGGATTTAATTGATTAAATCATTATTAAGGCTGACTTGACAATTCTGAATTTAGCCAAAAACATCATATTTTTCTGTTCAGTAAACTTCAGAAAGATGTAGAGCTTTACTCAGAACCATTTTAAAAATACCAAAAATAATAAATTCTTCACCTGTGGTGCTGGAGGAATGTAGAGTTTCAGGAAGCTGGCTAAAGTAGCATAAGGTTACCCTGTCTTATCAGAGAAAACAAAGGGCTCCTGCTAGAGTCAGTACTAAGAGTTATACACTTGTTTTCCTGAACAATACAAAACACTGAAGACAAACTGTGCTAGCAATTGGAGCTTAGATAATAATTCTGCTAGCCTTGCACTTGCTACGTGTATCTCACTCATGAAAATAACATCTCCATGTCTTCAGATGGAGAAAAAGTAAACGTTTTTATAGTTGGTACATTTCCTCCTCTAGAAGAAGAGATGTATTAAAAGGCAGCTGTCAGATAAATTTTCTTGATGTCTGAATGTTTTGATGAAGCCTATGCACCAAATCTAAACCACTGAATGGATGATGCACTTACTCTTTTATGCCAGAACTGATTTTAAGCCTCCATAAAAGTACTATTGCATACCTAATGGAACAGCAAAATACATTAATAACAGTAATTAAAAGGGCTAAGTGCTATTTATGTGTGACTTACATCCCTCATCAATAAGAAAGTCACCAGAAAACAGCAAGAGTAGTCTAAATATAAGTGTCACAACTCTATAGATGTGTGGCATTCATAAAGGCTTTTACTGTTATGATGTTTCTAAAATATTATAATGGTAGCTCATGGTTGCATAATACACTGCAAGAGATGTTTTCCTGACCTCAGATAATATATTACCTGCAGGAGTTGGAAGGCAGTAAAATGGAGGGGGGGAGAAACAATCTAGCTCAATACATCCATAGGGGAGACGCTTTTCCTTTCATCCACTGATAAAGAGTGAGCACAAATTAGAGCACAAATTCATCATTGATATCCTAGAATTGCTGCAGCAGAGACTGAGAAATTCTGCACATAGATACAAGACCTGAAACTTCCTCCCTTTTATTATCACTCCATTTTTTCTGTATTACTTTTGGGAACAGGAGTAGTTCTTGTGTTTGTTTTTTTTTTTAATAAAGTGGTCTTGATAAGACTGCAAGGTCCCTCCCAATCCAAACTACTCTATTATTCTATGATCATGGAATGCTGATATATTGACAAAGTACAAACTGGAAACCAGCTGAAAATATTCTTACTACAATATTGGAGCTCTATAGGAATTAGGGTTTGGAAGTTTTTTCTTCTCTTTTCTCAAGGTTGCTATGTAAAGCCTCAACTGTACCTTCTCTGAATCCTTGTTTTAAATAATCAAAATTTTAATTAGCCATGTTGAATAATTCTAATTTTGATGAATCATTAAAAAAAAAGTTATCAAATGGTCTTCTTCATCCGTGCAGCAAAACAGGATGTCACATTGAATAGTCACAGCAATAAGCATCTTGGTATTTTACTCAGATAAGTAAGTTTTCACTTGTGGGTGAAAGCTTTGACTCATTTTAATTTAAGGTTTTCTTCCCCCCCCCCCCCAAAAAAAGCTGTTATTGAAACCATAGACCCCTGCGTGATCCTCTCAGCTGCAAGTGCTGTGAAAATGCAGATACAAAATGCATTTATATAAACACAGATATAAGACCTAGAGAAGAACATACAGCACAAAGGCCCCTCTTCTACCAAACACAACAGAACCTGTACTGCTGTACAAAATTGTATTCATTTGTAAACTCATGCACTAACATGAAACAGGTTTTGTGACTGGGCCTAAGGAAGCACTTACACAGTTAATACAGGTAACAGTACAATGCACCACAAAAATTCCTAATGCTATTTGTCAATGTTAACTAACAGAAGAAAATATTTGTAATTCCTTAAATTATTAGCTACTCTTTAAGTAAGAAACGTAAATATGCTCATTAATGTTTACATGCTTTACTTTAAGTGCTTCCACAGTTTTCATTCCAGCAGCCTTGCAAGCCTATTGCTCAACTTGACTGACTGAGGAGCCTCAAAGTCACATAAAATTTTCTGTAAAAGCCCATGCATTCTTTTCTCAGAGATCACATACTCTGACAAAGAAAATAAAACCTCTCTGTAATTTATCTAATCTCATTATTAAAGCACAAAATTCAATTAAATTAGAACTAAAAAGGATTTCTCATTTGGAAAATTCACGTTATTGTTATTTGATTTTGTTTTCTTAAATTATCTATAAACTGACACAATTTTTGTAGGAGTCCTGCTATACAAAGAAATTTATGTAGCTCAGAGGAACAATACAAAAATAGAAGATACTCGTACTTCATAATTTAGCTTTACTCCTTTCCTACAGTACTTCTGAACAAAGTAGGTACATATCGTAGCAAAAGTTCAGAATAAGAGTAACCTTTACAATGTCTTCATTACAGTAGAACCTATTCTCAAAACCAAGTGACAGACTACCCCTTCAGGGAACCTGAAAACCTTAAGAAAAAGACCACTAGAAAAACAGTAGGAATTTGAAAAGGTATTTAAAATAACTGGTGCTATGTAAGAATATATGGTCCTCAGTCACGTAACTTCTTTCAGCAAAGTAAAAATACCAGTATTCTTTGGAAGCTAGGACAAATACAGAATATTTATGTACAACTTTTAAGTGCTTGATTCTATTTAACACTGCATTGAAATCAAAATACAAAAAAAAAAAAAGACGAGACAGTCATCCTTTACTGACAAGGACATCTAAACTATATCTTTCATATTCATATTTTTTTCCTGAATAGAGATAAAATAGTTCTGTGCACAAAATCCCCTAAGTGGATGTAAACCAGTAATTTCCTCTTGGAAGATTTCAGTAAAGAACAATGCAATCATCAAAACTGTTGTACTTGAAACTATACACAGCCACAGCTCAAAAACTCCAGGCACTGGAAATTTCCAATAGCAGTACTTCAAACACTGTTCAAGCCTTTCATTTATTTTCAGACTGTTATGGAGTCACACCTCACTACAGGTGAAACTTATCCTTTGTGGCTACTCCTCTCTGTTACGAGGAAACCAGCACTTCACAGACTTAGTCGCCTGTATGGCAAACTGCTCATCACCATCTTCACCTGGGACAAGCCAAGCTTTTACATTCCTGACACCTAATCTGAGCATCTACCATAAATAGTTTTCCATAGTCCTGTTATGAAAAAAAAATATATACACTTAATATTACTCTATTTGGCTAGCCAAATAAATTGGTAGACTTGAGTAAACAAGCATGCCAGAAAACCTATATGAATTTGCCTTAGAGTGAAGGACAGAAAATCCTGACAATTTTCTCTGCTTCTTGAAACAGATTTTGTATGCTAATACTATACTAAGACATAATGTCATTTTTAGGGAAGCAGGAATGTTTGAAATTAATCATTGATGGACAGAACACATAAATTATTATTTGGCTGGCTTGATTCCAAACCTTATTAGGGGAACTGTACAGAAATTGTATTACTTTTACATAAATATTTGCATGAGTTTTGTTGTAACTCTTTTCTAATTCTAGCTGATGATAAAACTATGTTTATAGCACTTCTGTTGTTTGCTTGCTTTCAGAACTGGGTATTCCCTATATCATAGCTATGGTACCCATTTAATCGTTAAATTGCATGGGTTTTTTTTAAATGCTTACTGATGATTATTGTTAGAAATCATCAGATCTTAGCTTGCTAAGAAGAACTGCCTACTAAAACATTTGAATAAGTAAAAGTAATATTTTTGAAATCTTGCTAAGTGAAACCAACACTGAAATATCAAACTTTTTCTGGCCACAATTCTAAAACTCTTTAGAACATTGATTATAATGAAAAAAAAAAAATAGTTAATAAACTGGAACTGCTCATCATCATACCTTTCTGGATACTCAGGAAAAAAACCCATCTGGTATCCTCTAAATATTACTATTATCCCTAATTTGAAAGTAATTGATACTTGTGTCTTTCCCTCTTCATCCACGGAGAACAGGCTGATGAGCTGAAAGCACTGCACTGGCCTTGATTTAAAAGTACCTGCTCTATCTCCCAAATGTATCAATACATTTCCACTTTCACACATTTCATAACCAAACACTAGGTTCAGTTAAAAGCCCTCCAGACTCTCCAATCTTGTTTCTAGGTAACTCTTCAAAAAAAAAAAAAAGTACTGGAGTGTGAAAGTAATGTCAATGAAAGTAAATTAATGCAATACAACCATATGAGTCAGGAGAAAATGCACAGTTTGGAAAGGTTTGAGGGCTCTCTAGAAGTTTGCCTATAGAAGTCTGAACACTAGCAAAGGTGTGCATTGAGACACGCATCTATTCAATTCCCTCACCTTTGAATAATTATCTGTAATTAAAGGAATTTATTCAATCATCATTTACAACATCCAAATAAGCCCCAATCTTCAGACTTTCTGCCAAATAGCCATTTTGTACTTGGACTAGCTGGTTTTAAAGCCCAATTACTACACCCCCTTACAACACAACTACTTAATAACAGTTAGTTCAATCACTTTGTATACACTCTTACATTTACCATGCTGGTTTAGCTTGCCTTATGAAACAACTATTAAAAGATTAATTCTGGTACATTCCCGGGAAGCTGAGAGACTTTCTATAAACACATATTAGCAAAATTTTCAGACTTTTCTTAAGCACAAGCAGTAGCAGATTTAACAATCTTCTGTCTTTCTCCATTTACCTGAAATATTATATGGTACTTGATTTCACCATTATAAAAATACATCAAGTTCACTGTTTTTAAAATAGGATTACTGATATGGCTGACCCAAAACACACTCATATTTTAAAAAAATACATGTAATAAATGTTTTTTTCTCATTGTTTTTCTTAATAGCTTTATACTGCACAAAGTCTTGCTCCTTTTGAAATGGCCACTGTCATTGCTGTGAACAGACTGTGTACTCCAAGGAAGGAGGCAAAAGAACAGGCAAGCAGGAGACACAGAGCCCAGTTAGGCATGAACACAACTGGGAAAACTGTGGGAGCCCTGGTGTTTTGAATGATCCTTCAATCCCTCTGTCTAGAAACTAATCAGGGGACCCCCTCCAGCTGTACACTTGACAGTTAAGGGTAGTTTTCCAGAAATGAGAACAACAACAACAAAAACAACAACAAAATCAAAAACCTTCAGCTGTATAAAAGGGATGTAAATCCAAAGTTTTTCCTCATTTTAAGTCTAATCTAGCCACACAAATGTCAGAGTTGATCTTCTGGGAGACTTGTCTGTAAAAAAACCTTATTATGCACGTTTCAAACAAAACAATGTATTTTACCCAAACACAGGTGCTTCTGAATACACATCACAATGGAAATGAAGATGCTGAACAAGGATTGGTGTCTGTGGATATAGAATGATAAGTAGACTTTTTTTCCCATCTATTTATAGTCAGGTTCTGTTGAAAGTGACCACAGATGCATTATTTTCTTTCCTATATCCAGGCATAGGTCTGTAAAACAGGGTAGAATACTTGAGTCTGGACACTAATTCTTGTTTATTTCAATGGAGGACAGCTATCTAAGTCCTTCAGAAAAGGGCATTAAATTTATATTTTATATATATATATATATCTTCACATGATCTAATACTTGTGAAATCTAGCTACCTACCCACAAAGTTGCAACATCAGCAATCAAATGTAACTTTCCCTCTAAAAAGTTACTACTCTCACTTTTTAAGATGTAGGATATTTTAGGAGTTCAGAAAGATAAACTCATCATAAAGCCACTTGTTAAAGTGTCTTTGTTTAATCATACCTAATTTCAAATACACTATTAACATAGTGATACACATGATATAGCAAAAATGTATATCTTAAGGCTGAGCAAGCCAGGTTCCTCAATCTGTGACTTCAAATTTTGACTTAGCTATGGTTCTTTTTGCTGTGCAGTTGATTTGTTTTGTGGTTGGTTTTTTTTTTTTTTTGTTATTGGGGGTTGGTTTGTTTGTTTTTTCTCAAGAGAAACTCAAAAGCAGATGAAACAGTTCATCATGTTCTCCCAGCACTGAAGTTAATTGAGAGCCTCAAAACCCAGCATTAAATAATTTACCTTTTATTGTCTTGCATAATTTCTTTAAAAGGACTAATTTTTAATGTCTAATTCACTGAGTAGCAATGAAGATATTGCATTTAGTCCTCCTAATTTTTTTATGTATTCTAATATTCCTTATTCCTACTCATCACAATCTCTGTTAGAATATCCAAGATGGTTCTTTAGTAACCTTATTTTTTAATATACTGAAACATGAAGCAGTATTTTTCAGGATATATACTGAGTACCTTCTCTTTTTTAATGTAAAGAAAAGTCCTGAAAGCTCATCATCACAAATCAGCCAGACTCCACAGGCAGCAGATTTATCACTTTGGTTTCGTGCCCAAAAGAAAAACAAAAGCAGACCAACAGCACAGCTTTGTTTCTGTCTCTTTTCACTGTACTATTTTTAATCTAGTATGTAAAATTACTTATTCACAAATTTATAAAATTTGACTTAATTTACATATAAGACTCAGACAAGAAAGTCACAGACCGAACTCTGATTGCTTACATTTCATGATAATAACCCTGGATTATGGACAATTCTTAACAATTAACATAATATCTTTAAAAATGTAAATACAGAACTAAATTGTCCTGTTTGCCTGACAAACCTAGTGGCCTTCTGTGGTGGAGTGACTACATCAATAGACAAGGGAAGAGCTACAGACGTCGTCTACCCAGACTTCTATAAAGCCTTTGATACAGTCCCCCACAAAATTCTTACCTCTAAATTGGAAAATATGGTTTTGAAGGGTGGAATGTTAGATGTACAAGGAATTGGTTGGATCATCGAGTGCAAAGAGTTACACTTAATGGCTCAATGTCCAAGTGGAAACCAATGATGAGTGGTGTTCCTTAAGGATCTGTACTGAGACCAATACTATTTAATTTCACTATCAATAACATAGTGAGATTCAGTGCACCCTCAGCAAGTTTGCAGATGACATCAAGCTGTGTGTGCAGTCAATATGCTGGAGGGAGGGGATGCCATCCAGAGGGACCTTAGTAGGCTTGATGAGTGAGCCCATGTGAATGACATGAAGTTCAACAAGGCCAAGTGCAACCCCTAGTATCAGTACAGGCTTGAAGACAAATGAATTGAGAGCAGCCCTGAGGAGAAGGACTTGGGGGTACTGGCGGCTGAAAAACTGGACATGAGCCGGCGCTGTGTGCTCACAGTCCAGAAAGCCAATTGTCTCCTGAGCTGCTATAAAAGAAGTGAGGCCAGCAGGTCGAGAGAGGTGATTTTGCCTCTCTGCTCCACTCCTGTGAGACCTCCACCTGGAGTACTGCACCCAGCTCTGGAGCCCCCAACATAAGAAGGACATGGACCTGTTAGAACAAGTCCAAACTAGGGCCACAAACATTATCAGAGGGATGGAGTACCTCTGCTATAAGGAAAAACTGTTGTTCAGCCTGGAGAAGAGGAGGCTCTCGGAAGAACTTATTGTGAACTTTCAATATTTAAAGGAGCTTGTCAGGAAGATAAGGACAGACTTTTTAGCAGGGCCTTTTGTGATAGGACAAGGGGAAATGGTTTTAAACTAAAAGAAGGTAAATTCAGATTAGATATAAGGAAGAAGTTTTTCACAATGAGAGTGGTGGATCAGTGGAATAGGTTGCCCAGAGAGGTAGTAGATGCCCCATCCCTGGAAACATTCAAGATGAGGTTCAATGGGGCTCTGAGCAACCTGATCTAGATGAAGACGTCCCTGCTCCTTGCAGAGGAGTTGGACTAGATGACCTTTAAAGGTCCCTTCCAACCCAAATCATACTATGAGTCTACAAAAGAAGAAACAAACTCAAGTGTGCTAAATACTACATATAAAATAATGTTTATTATAATAATAATTACAAATATTGTTACTGTAATAATAATATAATTATAACTATATTTTTCCCTATCTTACACATTAATAAAATGATCTTTTTGGAAACAGACCAATTAATAAAATGTGAAGATGAGATAGAAGACTGTAATTTCATTAAAATGTGCAGGTGAAAATTAATTCCGAAACATAAGACCCTAATATCTTTAAAAAAAAAGAAATTTCAATCATCCAAAACTTTCTTGAAAGATTAGACAATCAGAGTATTATGAAGAATTTCAAATATTCTACTCTGTTTTCAATTCCAAAGACGAAAATCTGGTCCTACTGAAGTTAGGAAGAGAACACTGGCTTCAAAAAGGGCATTATTTACTCCAGATACAGCAAATCTGGGGGTGTACTTCAGCAGGTTAAATTAAGCTGCAATTAAATATCTAATAAAGACAGGAAACACCATTAACATTACTGAAGAGTCTCATAATATTTTTTTTTTAAATTACTGCTTGCAATTCTTAGGACTATTTTGACTATGACTTTTTTAAAATCCTTCCCTTGTATCTAAGGAAGCATTGAAATAAACATCAATACCTTGGGAACAAACATCCTTCCAATTTATCACAAGTGAAAAAACATGACTTTACTGAGCCTACCTCCCTTAGCTCCTGTCTACAGAGGAGACTCGCACCATCTTGCAACCAAAATTACTATGCACAATGTGTTTACTTCTGCATACTCACCCCAGGCACAGTCGTCTGAGCAAAGCTGAGACCATTTTACTTCTAATCCTACAGAGCCCTGGCACACACAGATCAGAATGTTTTTCACCTAAGTTTTATGGAAAGCTCCATTATGAGTCTTAGTTAACCAAACACTGATGCCCACAAGTAGTTCAGAAGAAAAGGGGAAAAAAGGATAATGCAGCTTTTATTCACATAAATACAGTAAGATCTGACTTGGTAGGCTAACATATTTGGGAATTGAATCTATCTTCTGACTATTTATTGTTATATAGGCCCTAGATACTATCAAAATATGTATCTCTAGCAGTAAGTCACCATCATGATTGTCATTATTGATCTTCAGAGTCAGTAGCTGAATCCACCTGTGGGTTTCTGTACGATCTATCTCAATTTTCCACAGCCTCATCCTCCTACCTAAACCCGTTAAACTGTCATTTATGTGTTTATATCATTTTCACTTAAGGGGCCCAAAGAAACTTTGCTGGTTTTGTTTGTAAAATGCATCCAAAACCATGCTATTGCCTCCTGAAAACTCTATTTTGCTTCATATTTTGTCTTCTGTTATCTTAGCTATGAAGGATAGCAGATCTAATAACTTTAAAGCAGCAGGATATCAGAAATACCAGCATTAGAAATATTTAAATTAGATATTTGATATGCAATTCTTCACTTCCCATCAAATATCTTCCAGCTTTTGTTGCCCACTTCAGCAAACAGGGTTATTCTAGTCACATTTTAAGGTGTTTTCTTTGATGTGCAAATAAATGAAAAAGTTCAGATAAGAAAATTCAATATATTTTGTGTACTTCACATTAGCAAATCAAATAGATGAAGTGAGGTTATTTTGTATTGAAGGCAGAAAATGTCAGAAAGCATATTTAAAATTAAATGCAGTATTTGCAGGAAAATGTATGTTAATGTGTTATTATAATAACAACAGGAGACTACAGATGAAAGGTATGAAATAGAATTAAAATAGCTCTGCTAGTTATAACTGAGCACAGCACACTGAAGCAATGTATGTTTTATAGGTTCAGAACCACTAGCTGTGTTTTAAATAACACAATCTAATGTTTTTCTTAAGACTTTAGGTACTATAAAGTAAACTGAGGTAATTTTATTTAACTGACAACGTCTATAAAGATAATTATGTCTATTTACAATGATTAATTAGCAATAAACTTGCACTTTGAGTAGCCTAAATTAGGATAAAAATAAAAATGTTCTGCTGACTCTTAAAAGTTACTTGTTTGTCTACAGCTATTCAGTTGAGCGGTATTTAAGTTACAGAAATTACTTACAGATGTTCTTGGTTCCTGACAAGGGCACAAAATTGCTATCAAGATGGGGAAAAGAAGTGCCAAAAAACCAAGTATGTAAATCATAACAACAGTCATGTCAGCATGCATTTCACAGAATAAGATTCTTCTGGGCACTGCTTTCTGGAAAGTTACTCTGCAATTAGTTTAAATGAGTGGTTTAAGAACAAAAGCCTCAACCATGAAAGCTGATGTTTTGCCTTATAACTTGTTCAGGATGCAGGACTTACCTAAGCTTGGAGCCCTTATTATTCCAGAGAAGATTGTACAATCTCTATAACGCCATCCATCCAAATCCTGAGCAGAACTGTGAATCTTGTTCTGATGTTTCTCCAATCGGCCCTCTTAACAGTGCCAAAATCCTGCACCAGTTTTTGGGTTGGGTTTTGGGTTGTTTTATTTTTTTATTTTTTTTTTGGTGTTTTTTTTTTTTTTTAAAGCAAATGGTAGGGAGCAGCACAGCTTCACAGAAGGCTGGAACACCCACATCTCCTACAGCTGCGTGAAAACATAGCTCCAGACAGGGTGTGTGTGCTTGTAACCCACACCACTCAGGGGACGAAGGTGCCTGTAAGTGCAAGGATTAGATGCAAAAGGATGTTTTGAAGTGTAAAGTTTATTAATGCTTTGAAAGTCTTTAGTATTCTGTGTCATTTGTTGTATTAGTTATATTGATCCCAAATGTGTATTTCACTGATTGCTGGCTAATTATGCATCATTAATAAATCACTAATTAATTCAACTCTTTTGATCTTGATTTGGTCGGCTGTATTAACCAAGGAGTGTTTGACTGCGATAGGTTCCAGCTCAGCAAATTTAGAAGTGATTCCTAGAAATCAGAATTCAGTCAGGTAAATTTTATTTTCTCCTTGTGTTGATTTGTATGCAACTCCAGCTTGAATGTGCAACTGCCTCATGAGACCCACTACTCAAATTTAGTGTTTTGGCCCTTCTCTAGTTGTATATAGAATTTCTAAAGAGAAAAAAAAAAAAAAAAAAAAAAAGCTTTCCTTTCTAGATTGTTAAATATGAGAAAATAGAAAGATAACAAAGTAGAGGATAAACTTAAGTAAAATAAAGATAAGTTAAATAAACTTTTTTTTCAACTGCTCCAAGACAGTATCTACTTGAGCTTTCAAACAAGATGAGACTCAGACAACTGTCTCTCACAGTACTTCCATACAGCTGCAGTAGAACAGTACATGCACTGTACTACTGCACATATGTAGGTTTCTCAGACCCCACTGTCTTAAGTCTTACTGTGATTAAACAGTTGCTCTTTAGAAAACTGCTCTAGATTTTCCTCCTCATTGCCAAGATGAGGAACTGTTCAAATAACTTGTGTAAGAGGAAACCTAGATTGATCCATTGGATTTCATTTCTGGAAAGTTCCATATGAACTCATAGCTCATATTGTGATTCTGCACAGTTTCTATGTGGAATGAGTATTGTGACATTTAGGAGCAGAGCAGTGAAACAGAAACATCAATTTCTCAGTAAGCATAAGGTCTCTGTCTGAATTCCTCTGGGCATAGGAGCAACTTGTTAAAGGATTTAAAAATCAACATCTGTCTCACAAAGCTGCATGAAAACACTGAAGATAAAACATCCTAAATACTGCTCAAGACAAATGTTTGTTGACAGAATTACTGATCTGAAATTCCTGTATTTACCCTCAAATGACAGTTAGTCAAAACTTCTATGGAAGAGAAAAAAGCAAATTGGGATAAGAAAGCTAGAGTATTTACCTGCAAGTAACGCGTTTAAATGTTTGTTAACATAAACCTCAAATTGCTTCCTAAGATAAAGTATGTTAAAAGCTGTCCATGAAAATCAGCAAAAATATAACAAAGATTGTATATCATCATCTGGTTTTCATTACCTTCTTTTCATCCTTTAGGTCAAAACTGCATCAGTAATATATGATTTTTCTGGTTTTCCTAGCTGTCCTGAGTGTTTGCTGTATCTAATCATCTTTATAGTGGTCATTCAGTTCTTCCAAAGCTTCCACTTTAGAGAAGAAAAGCACAAATGCCAGAGGCCTACTATTTTTTTTTTTCTGGACTATCATCTGTGGTACTCAAAGCACCAGGCATGTTTAAACTGTCAATGGAAAACAGCAGCTATCCAGAATGTAGTATGCTCTAGCAGCTTCCAGATGCTTCAGTACTGACAGTCATATATCTATCTACTGTTCTTGGCCTCACTCCATTCGGTTGTACTGAGATGAACATTTGCCTCAAAGATTTGGGCATGAAACAACGACAGCTTAATCTACAGAGAGATCAATTAATAACAGTGATAGGGAAGTTAAAAAGTGACTTCAGATGTTTTAAATACTTCAAAAGCTGATAGATAGGATCTGTTGTAACTACCTATGACAAAAGTTTAGAAGGTGCACTCAGGAACATTAAGGACCTAAGTAGAGAAGTTATACACTACTCTTAACAGCTCAAGATGATGGGGAGATGCCCCATACATTCATTAAGGAAGACAGAGCAGAGGAACTATATGAGTTTGCAGTCCTTCTATAAGGAAAATTAATTATTAAATCAAATGCATAAATTAGATGCAGAATAGCAGCCTTCACACAAGAGCTCTGAGGGAACACACAGTCAAGCAGTTGCAGGACTGCAGACTAAGGTGTGTAAGCTATTGCCATGCCAGGGAACTACTAGGCCTACCAGGCTAATCCTTGTCTACCAAAAGAGATTTACAGGAGATTCCAGGATCTACCGACTGATGAGTCTGATTTCCACTTCCAGTAAGGTGGAGAGTCTACAGTAAGACATACAGTCACTGAGCCTGTTTGGGAAAGGATACTCTGGCTTTCTGAAAGGAAATCCTGACCCAGCAGCCTTCCAGAGCTCTTGAAGGGGATCAACAACTGCAAGGACATTCAGCAGACATAAGGTATCAGGATTTTCAAGAAGGCTTTAACAAGGTTTCACAATAGAAATTGCTACAGAAACTTAGCTGCCATATGACTGGGGATCCTTCCGTAAACTAAAAAGCTGATTAAGAGAGAGGTAGCAAAGGAAGAGATTAATGCTCCCTTTTCAGGGCAGAGAAGAGCTGGTTCTGAAGCCCTGCAGGCACTGGTGCTGTGATTGACTCATTTTATTCATCATCCATGACAGAAAAGGAAGTGCACTGTCAGATCTCCAACCCTACTGAAAACACTAAGCTTTTCCAGGTAGACAGAAGGCGAGAACCTCACCAAGATGAATGTGTAAGCATCAGATGACAGATAAGCTTCAGGGTAGAGAGATGCAATGTTGTGAACAAAAGGTAAAAATGATCTGAAGCATGCCTATGTGATGCTGAACTCTGAACCAGCAGAACTCTGGATCCACCACCACCAGTTCTCCGACATCTTTCAATCAAGGTGTAGTGGCAGATAAAAAAAGCCAGCAACACATGAGACATCACTAAAAAGGATGCAGGTTAAACAAAACAGAAGCCCACATTGCAGGTGTTTCTGATCTCCATGTCAAAATGCAGCTTGAGCAGCTGCCTCATAAGGAAAAGATAGAAAGGTCTCAAACCTTTCATTTTGAAGAGGAAAACGCCTGAGTGAATATGATCATGTTTCAGAAACTATGAAGATGGTGGATAGTTTAAAGGCAAAACCGTTACAACCAAATTCTACAATACTTGAAGTAGAGGGTACTTAATAGCAGATTTAAGAAGTATTATACAGCAGGCTGTGAACTTTTGGGACTTGCTTCTTTCAGGTTGTGAAGGCAGGCTCTAACGGTGGTGTAGTTTAGCCCCACTCTGACCTAAGCACTACGCAGCTCACTCATCCTCCCCACTCACTCTGAGGGAATAGGGGAGAGATAATGTAACAAAAGGCCCAAGGATCGAGATAAGGACAGGGAGAGATCATTCAACAGTTACTGTCATGGGGAAAACAGACTCACCATGGGGAAAATAATTCAATTCATTAACAACAAAACCAAAGCAGGATAATGAGAGACAAAACCAGATCTTAAGAACACCTCTTCCCCTCAACGGAAAAGGCTTCCATTAAGCCTCTTCCAAGGCTTAAATTCATTCCAGACTATCTCCACCTCCTCTCCCCAAGCAGTACAGGCAGGATAAGAAAGTAAAGTTAAATTCTCAAAGCGTATTCATGTTTACATTATTCCTAAGTTTTAGCAATTAGTTTATAGATTATCAAATTAATCTTGAAATCCACTTCATTTTTACAGACCTTGCTTCCCTTGACAAATTTTTCTAGAAATACTGACTCTGCTATTGTTAGATAGGGAACAGCGACTTGAACAATCAAACCTGGCATCAAATGTTGTTACTATTCAAAAACCAAAAAAAAAGCACTTAAATTATTTAAATTCCTAGATAAGAGACCAAGTACCTTGATTGCTGAAAATGCCTACTCAGCAGTCAGGGACAAGAAAAAAAAACCAAAAAAGCACTTGAAAGGAGTCTTATCTCTTTGAGACTGAGTGGGGAGAAAATAATGGAAAAAAAAAAAGAGAACCTCATAACAAAACCAGGCCAATCCATGGAATTGTATAAACATTAGTTTGTTCAAAGAGTCCATGAGCATGCCTCAAGTTAACAACAAAATTTTAACACATGGCTCCTTTCAGCATATGTCCTGGTAGACACATCCAACTTGCCTAAAGAAAGCAGGCTTTTTTTTTTTTTTTTTTTTTTTTTTGATGGCTGCAATCCTTTATATTGTTCTCTTTCACATATTATACTGCAGAAATTTACTCAACACTTATCTGCTTGATGTGCTCAGGATTTTCCTGTTTGTTTTAAAACATGGTACTCTCCTCCTGAACCTAGGTTGCTATAAGACCTAAGTCAACTTCAGGTGGTTCCTCAACTAAATGACATGCCTAACAATATTTGTCCCATATGCATGAAAACAACGAAAATTAAAGGTAGGCTTACAAGCAGTCTGTACACCAAGGAACCAAAAAATAGCCAGGTAGTTGGTAATAGCAGGAGTAACCATTACCATTCTTGACCATTTGCACTGTACTTAGGTACCTTTCAATGATGTAAATTTCCAAATACTCTCTCAGTATTCTAAATGACCACAGACATCCTATCCTAAGTGACAATGATAACAGCAAAGATTCCTTAGAATGAAATTAGTTATTTAATTTAATATTCTAAATACTATTCTAAACATACCTAACTCTCCCAATCTCAGGGAGAACCGCTGCACACTTGCAGGGAAACATCAGCCACAACAGTCTTCAGCAAATAAAATTCAGGTGGGCATATGCTGGCAGTAAAACAGCCCAATACTTTTGTAAAATCTTTTCTGATTCAGTATTAGGGACAGGAAGACTGAAAACAGAGGTAAGTAACCAATCCTGCTCATGCCTTTCAATATAGGATTTTGCAATGATAGTGCAAAAGTTTGGTTCAAATAGTGTTTAGGGAACCCAATGGCAAGTTCTGGGACTACTACCAAGAGGTGCAGGATTTAGCAAAAATGCTAGTTAAAGCCTTTCAGAAAGCAGAATGCCAACACATCTCTGGCCACATAACTCAAGAACATTCATTCACAGTGCTTTTTTTCTTGGCTTCTCCATTTTGCATCAGAGAAGGCATAAGAGAAATTTAAAATAGCAGTCACCTGTAATGGCTTGTAAACCACAACTAATAAGGAAATTTAATTATAATTATTTCTAGGGATAACATTACAATTAGCTGTAAATAGCTTTTGAAACACCCCAGTTGTGAACAGTTTTGCTAGATATGTCACAGACCTTAAAAAGCATCTAGAAAAACTGTTTCCATCCAAATGTTCATCATTTTGTAGAAAACGTTAAAAGGCTTAGCTAGCTTTAGAGCTACGTTATATGAAGAGCTGTTAAAAAAAAAAAAAAACAACAAAGTGTGCTGCTGTTCAGTTACTTAGGCGCCTTAATCAGAACTGCAGACTGAATAATTCAAGATTTTGAGAAAGTAAAATTTATCAATTCTTACAAAGATTTTCCTCTGCATAATCTTTCCATTAACTTCTAATTTACCTTACACTTGACATGCTTTTCTGTTAACATGATCACATGCACTGTCCTTCTGTTCTGATCCGTATTCCAGTAAGTTACATTATTTTCCAGAAATTCTCAGAAATGAGATAATTACCATTTTTTTTTCTTAAAATTTGTGACTTTTATCAAATTCAGATGCTGCAAATGTATTGAGGAAAAAATATACTTTAAATGACATCACAGGCATCATTAGCAAATTTTAAAAGCTCCTTTGAAAGTAGGGGTTTGCAATTTGCAATGACTAAAACCTTGTAAGCATAGTTTATTTAAAAAAAAAAAAAGCAATTCTTAAGGGGATGAAAGACTTGATAACATTAAATTTAATGTGAAATGTTTCTATTGTCTCCAGAAGAGTATTTTATTGTTGTTGAAAAGGCAAGTATGCCTCCATAGGTATGGCTAGAATATAAGGAACAGGAGAATTTAGCTTTCCTTGTCTTATATGTGCTTGTCCTCATCTCCCATGATGCATCCTGACAACTCTTACTACTGCAAAAAAAAAAGCATGGAGCTAGGTAATGGAAACTCATACGGGAATACAACTGATGCAGAAAATGTATCACATTTTGAACTGTAGCTCCATATGACAGAATAGTAAAATCTGAGGATGCAAGTTTTTTTTAAAACTTTAATCTATTTATAGATTTCATCCATAATTAAAGATCATGTAAGGGAACTGAATTTCAGTACCAGAGTGAAAATTTTGAGATAGAAATGACACTGATCTCGTAAGACAACTTTTTCAAATAAATATTTCTATTTTATGCCCCATCACATTCTATCCTGGTGCAAAGAAAACAACCATACAGATAAGAAAAATTATGCTTTCAGAAACATTTCAGCATAGCAAAAGAAATTGTGACCTAATAAAGCACAGATAAGCAAAAGCTTACCAAAATACTATTTATGTAATGAGAAACCCTTGCCTTGAGCAATTACAGACTATCAAATTGTGTGTGCATCCTTTGGAATGCAGACAAGTAAAAAACTTGTAAATACTTGAGCAGGACAATAATGAAGTTTTTATATAAAAAGCAAGGAGTACAGGTTGACAACATAATCTCAATTAACCCTTATCCTTTCAAGCAAAACAAAAAAGAAACATCTAAATCAATCCAGGAAGCTATTTCAACAGTCAAGAGCATTAGAAAAGCATACATTTACAGAAGAAGGCATTACAGAAACTATTCTCGACACTGGTGAAAGTTCTTAACATCAATAGTAGACTACAGCAAGTTCTTAGTCTTCCCTGGTCTGACTCTAACCACAAAAGCAAGAATTAAGATTGTCACCATCTGACTGCTGCTTATTTTGAAAAATAAGATTTAATGAAGTCTGATGGCCATCAACAACAACAAGCAACTCATTACTGTTTTACTCCATGTACACACTCTATACTCAAAAGTTGCTGTGTGCCCCTATGCCCACACTTAAACAGGTTAGGTGAAAGATATTTGCTTAAGGTAGATGGAAAACAGACTTCAGCACATCATTTCGTAAATAAAAACTTGGAGGTTATCCTTTTGGTAGTCCTGTTATTTTAGCATTGAAGTACACTGAAAGGAATTTGCTATTTTAGAAACTGCAAGTATAAGCAAGAAACTTCCATTCCTCAACCCCCTCCCCCACAAAAAAACCCAAACACACTACTAGAGCATATGAGAGAAGCCAGGTAAGTTCTAAAAAGGATTAAATACAGCACTTGGTAGTCTCACTGACTTAAAAACTGGGACCCCCATCATGCCACTGTCCAGTTTCTGTTGATCTTGTTTTTAATCACAATTTCATGAAGTGGTCACTATTTTTAGTTTAGGCATAAATCTGTTATTACAAATAAATGTTTTAGCAGTAACTATTCAAACTGAAGTTTAATTCATCATTAAGTTTCCACCTTCCAATTTTACTCATATACTTAGCATTCTTTCTACTGTAAAGATTTTCATGCTAACCCACACCATTTCCCCAGAAATAAATCTGTTTCCCTTTTCAGGTTTTCTCCTTCCATATGCCTTAAAAGTTCAGCATCGCTCTATAGAGAGTCCCATACAAAAGGATACAAGGGCTTTTTTTTTACATTTACCTTATAACTCCCGTGATTACCATGTAACACATATCTCATGTATTATATGTAGCCATCACTAAGGGTGAGATGTGTACATCATCCTGCAGCAGTAAGCAAACAAAAGGACTGCATTGTGCAGATCTCCAGATTGATCATGAAAGAGCATTTTCCTTCTGGAGCATCTTCAGGTGAAAGATTTCTCTTTCACTATTTCCAAATAACATATCAGCGAGCTGAAAAAAACTCTTGCAATGCATTTGACTGCTGCTGATGAACGGGAATCAGCCAACTACTATTTTGTAGTGAAGGTGTTCACAAGCCCAAACTCCTACCATGTGCTGGTGTAATCAAAATTTGAGTAATCCTTTAACATCACTGGGATTAAGTTTTTCTCTGTAAATCTTCTATAATGAAGGTCCACAAGTTACACCTCCCTTAACATACAGTACGTTGGCACATACACCTGAGTCAGAATTCAGACTCATTTTCTGCAATCTTCTACAAAAGCAAGCGTAAAACATGAGGAAATGTTACAAGGCAGCTCTTTATATAGATATGAATATGCAAACACTACTGCATATATAAAAGAAATGCCAGCATTAGAAGCTACATGTTCTTCAAAAGAACTAAAAATAAAAAAAAAGTATTCTTTTGATGAAAAAATCAGAAATTTTAATTTAAAATGAAGCACCATGTTGTGTAGCATGACACTAACCCTAACATTAAGTCCCTTTTTTTACTTTTTTTCCTGTCAGGCTGGTTGTCTACTAATTTCTGTGTAGAAGCAGTATTAAGTGTGCTTTGTTTTTTCCAATATGACATGTAATTAACTCTAACTATACAAAAGCTAAAGAACAGTAGCTAAGGAGGTGCAAAGAAACCAATTTGGGAACAGCATAGATTGTTTAAACAGAAGACAAATGCCAATTCGAATTCGGACTGAAAATGCACTCCATGATCAAGTCTATTGTGTTGCAAGTTTTGGGTTTTGCTGAGTTTTTTGATAGTACCATAGTGCTGACACAATCTGACAAATATAGACTGTCCACTGCTACTAGAGGCAGTAATTTTTAGCAATCATATTTTTATACAAGAATAGATAGAGTCTTACCCATGATGTTCTTCTAGGAGTTTTTTGAGGGTAGATGTATAACAAGAATGCAAAATTGCCCATTAACATGAATGAATACATTCTATAATTCAGTCATATTAGTTGTATTTAAGGCAACATCTTTGATGGAAAAACACTGAATGGTTTTTAAAGTACAATGAATTAAAATAAATAAACTTTATGAAGATTTGAGTCTGTTATTGATTTTGGTAGAACATTTCACTGAACAAAAGACTATTATTTGCAGAGACAGTTTCATATACTGTGTATAGTCTAATCTCTAAAATATTTCTATCAGTTACTTGGAAAGCTAATACACAGTTTCAAATCAGTTTAGTTAGAAAAGTCTCAGGTGAAAACAGAACATAACTCTACTTTCAGCTTAAGAAAATTACATGTATGCAACATAAAACATTACAGATAGTATTACTGTTCATAATCCCTTATGTGTTCGTATTAATGTATTTATTTACTTGTTACTGGTGCACTGTACACTAAAAGAATGCATTTCTCAAAGCATTTGAGAACAAAGAACTAATCAAGACTGTAATTCAGAGGACATCATAAAGCAAACAGTACATTTAAAATAAAAAAAAAAACCCTAAAATAATCTTTCTAGTCTCTGAAGATTTCAAATATAGGTACATGAAAAAAAAATAACACAATATATGATACTATTCTTCTTACTTAGAAAGTAAAAACCAGGTCCTCAACATGCAAATAGTTGTATGAGAAAGATAACAGACGTGTTCTTGCCTTTTTTTTTTGTAGTGGCTAAACCACATGCTTAGCAGCCATCTTGCAGTTTGGGAATAGTCTGAGACTACAGGTAACAGAATCATAGAGTCATAGAATGGTTTGGGTTGGAAGGCACCTTTAAACGTCATCTAGTCCAACCCCCCTGCAAGAAGCAGGGCTATCTTCAACTAGATCAGGTTGCTCAGAGCCTCATCCAGCCTGGCCTTGAATGTTTCCAGGGATGGGGCACCTCTCTGAGCAACCTGTTCCAGTGTTCTACAACCCTCATTGTAAATTTTTTTTTTTCCTAATATCTAATCTAAATCTACTTCCCTCTATTTTAAAACCATTACCCCTCGTCCTATCACAACAGGCCCTGATAAAGTTTCTCCCCATCTTTCTTATAAGCCCCCTTAAGGGGGCCACTATAAGGTCTCCCCAGAGCCTCCTCTTCTCCAGGCTGAACAGCCCCAACTCTCTCAGCCTGTCCTCATAGGAGAGGTGCTCCAGCCCTCTGATCACCGTCATGGCTCTCCTCTGGACCCTCTTCCCATCCTTTTTAAGTTGGGGGCTCCAGAACTGGACGCAGTACTCCAGGTGAGGTCTCACGAGGGCAGAGCAGAGGGGGAGAATCACCTCTCTCGACCTGTTGCCCACACTCCTTTTGATGCAGCCCAGGATGCGGTTGGCTTTCTGGGACGCAAGGGTGCATTGTCAGCTCATGTTGAGCTTCTTGTTCACCATCACTCCCAAGTCCTTCTCCTCAGGACTGTCAATCCATTCTCTGTCCAGCTTGTATTTGTGCAGGACCTTGCACTTGGCCAGGCTGAACTTCATGGGGTTTGTATAGGCCCACCTCTCCAGCCTGTCAAGGTCCCTCTTTATGGCATCCCTTACCTCCAGTATGTGGACTGCATCACACAGCTTGATGTCCTTGGCAAACTTGCTGAGGATGCACTCTATCCCACTGTCCATGTCACCAACAAAGATACTAAACAGGGCTGGGCCCAACATAGACCCCTGAGGAAGGCCACTCGTCATTGGTCACCACTTGAACATCGAGCCGTTGACTACCACTCTCTGAGTGTGGCCATCCAGCCAATTTCCTATCCACCCAGTGGTCCATCCATCAAATCCATGTCTCTCCAGTTTAGAGAGAAGGATGTCGTGCAGTACAGTGTCAAATACCTTGCACAAGTCCAGGTAGATGACATCAGTTGCCTGTCCCTTGTCCACCAACATAGTCTGTGAGCTGCACTTCACAGCAGATGTGCAGATCCATAGCATCACATCTAGCAGACCTCACTGCTGTAGGGACTGAAAGATGTCTAGATTCTCAAAAATAAAGCTTCTTAGGAAGAAACTTTTCCGTTAAACTTACCCTGCACTTGCTTTCAAGAGCAAGCACTTCCATTTGCATGGTCATTTTCTTTTCCTCCAATACAGAAAACCTCATCAGAAATACAGGTTAGATTCTTTTTAGGATTATGTACCAATGTAGTTGCTTTTGCAATCAAAAATTAACTACTATTTTCCCAGATTTTTCTAATCTGAATAAACCTATGTAAACAATTCCAATAAGGATTTTTAACAATTTTCTTCGTATACTTTCTCTGCTCTGAACCTTAAGAGTGTGTTCTGCCATAGCACCCTCCATCTACATCAATGCCCTTTGCATCCACATTAACGATTTTTTAAGAAAACAGCAGTTACATAAGACTGCTCTATTAATTAAATTAAATGTGATACTTTTACTACGGTTTTCAAGAAAGAATGCCTCAAGTTTTTATCCTAGATTTTAAATATGCAGCCCATAATTACAAGGTGAAGTCTGTAGCCCCTATTTTAAATGAATATGAATTTAGAAACAATGGGAACAAAACATGAAATTACTTTTCTTCCTGCATTGATTATTTAGGGTAGAATACATATGAAGAATTACTTCAATGCATATATATAAAAAGTACATGATACTGCCATGACTAGTTTTCATAGTGCTAAACTTTCATAAATTATTAAGTTTAACTGATGAACATTTTGTTTCCTGGAATAGATTTTCTAAACCCTCTAATCCTTGCCAAAACAGACTTACGACATTTATTTTTTCAGAACCTACACTGAGGTTTTTGTATTTGGTGTTCAGGTGTAGGATAGAAGTCAGAAAACAGACTCTAGAGACATATCCATCCCCACTAATCTCTGGGAAACCATTAACTCTTGGAACTACATGAAGGTTAAGCAGTCTTCCGGTAATGATTTACACTTAAATTACATGAGCATTAGCATTAGCAATAACAAATGGATTCTCAGAAACCCTACTTTTCTCAATGTGGGTGTTTGGGGTTTTTCTTTCCCACCTAAATTATTTGGACTGATGGCTGGTTTTACAAAGCAGAAAGTTTTCTTATTAAGTAAAGGAGGGCACTATTTAAAAAATTTAGTATAACTTACACATTTTTTAAAAGTGAATACTCATACTCATTATTCTTCTTCTTTTTCAATCAATGGAAAATCTTCCTGAAGAGTGCTGAACAATAATATTTTGAAGCTTAGAATTCAAATAAAGTATACTATATCCTACATAGAGTGTTTGTTTATGGTTTAAAACTATGTGTGATTCCTTAAAGGAGATAAACATATGGTGCAGGGTGTATTTTCTTTTATGTTAGCAGACTTGCACTGTTTTGCAGACAGAAAAGTTTCTCCTTATGCAGAATTTAAGTAATTTTTCTTCTGTCAGGTCCAAGATGCAGCTTTCAGACTTATTTCTGCCATTTCAAATTTGTAGGGAGAGCCATATCAAAAAAGTTTATGTTCAAAATATTTACCCCAAGAGTATACCATAGCAGAAGGTCTTTTTAAGGAACAAAGATCACATTGTGTTAAGTTAAACTTGATTTTATTTCACCTTAAACAAGAAAGTGAGCTAGATGTTACAGCTGATACACTAATATTGCTAAAGAAATTTTAACTAAAACATTCAGTGAGGTACAAAGATTCCTGACGTCTACTAGTTTGAAACAATTAATGCACTGACGACTGCTTAACTCGGGAGCAACAGCACTAAATATATCTGAGTACTTCTAGACTCCAGTTAGACTTCCCAGCTCACACGGCCCTTGAGTTTTGTTGTAGAAGCACCCAGAAGAGAGTTACTGAGATTATAATCTGAAATCTGATTCCTGTGAAACAGTTTCAGACATTAAATGTGATATATCATTTCTGTTTCATCAAAACTTTTTGTTTCTATAACTGAAACAAAGATATTCAACTATTTAATTGATATTAATTCTTCATTTCCTGCCTTATTGACTGCTTGAATAATGATATAAAGTGTTTAACTTGTAACATTATGATGTGTTATGATTTAGCCCTATTCTTCAGAAGATAATTCTGCTTTTCTATTTTTGAAGTTATTTAAATACAGCTAAAATATTTAGGTTCTAAAAATTTAAAAACAAGGCTTTCTCAAATTTCTTAATTGAGTTCCTGTTTTCCAGACGAAGACCAACTGTCAATTCATCAGTATTAGCAATGTAATGTTGAATTACTTAACATAATTTAAATATTTACTTCTGCTGCATGTTTTATGTCTCTTCAGCCAGCCAGAAGTGGCCCCTGCCACTGCTACAAAATGAACAAGTTCAAACTAAGCACGTATTTTCTGTGTATTTTATTTCCAACTGCCATCTCCCTTCTTGTTTAAATGGAAGCTAACAAGGAAAAAAACACTTTGTATTTGTCACTTGCTTTGACTGAATATCTTTACTACACTATGTTTTTACTGTACACTAAGTACTGAACAGACAACTTCCTGGTGTCCACAGATCCAAGACCACAGAACATTTACAAACTGGAAGACCTCTCTGGAGATCACCTAGTCCAATCCCCTGCTAAGAGAACAGGCACACAAGGCAGGATGCCCAGGACAATGGCCAGTCAGATTGTGAGCATCTCCAAGGACGAAAATACCCCTTAGGGCAGCATGTTCATCTGTTCAATTACCATCATAGTAAAAAAGGAGTTTCTTATTTAATTTCCTCTGTTTCGTTTCCTGACCATTGCCTCTTCTCCTGTGAAGCCAAATAGACCCACTGACAAGAGTCTGGCTTTATCATCTTACTTCCCACCCCACTGAGTGTTCACACACATTGACAAATCTTTTGCATCTAGCAGCACACAGCTGTAGTATACCAGAGCTTGACCTTGAGTACCAGAAGCCAAATCCTAAGGCAAGGTGAGGGGGAAAACACTGTCGCAGTCATTGGTACATTTAAGAGCTAAATAGAGGGAACGTGTTTTGAAAGTTTCATGCAGAGACATTCCTACCACATCTCTGGAGACATTAAGACAAATTACTTAAAGCTGGCAAGCTGGACATTTCACATCAGCAACAGTCATGAAGTTATATGTACTGTTTGGTCAATCAAGACTATACACAAATCTGGTGGAAAAATTGCAAACTCATTTAATAGTCTCTAAAATAACTGACTTCACTAAACAGAAGAAAAAAATCAATAGATCTTCATAGGAGTAGATCAGAACTACTTATGCAGGGTGGACTTTATATGATGCATACTGGAAACAGAAATCCTAAGCAGAAGTACATAGCTTTATGCTGAGCACCTGTCCAAGACCAAATTTCTCAATTCTGGTACTCTCATGCACTGGGAACACCCACTTAGCAGGTGCTACACATGCTGTCCCCTGTTGGCAAAAGAAGTGAAGAACTATTCTTACTGTATTTTTCTAACAGAATCAAATTAGAAAATATAGGAAGATGTTGACTAAAAGCATGCAAGCACATATAAGAACTCCAAAACTCACCAGTGTTTTTGGAGAAAATTACAGATTTACAAAATGCTTAACTCATATTTATTATTAAAAAATATCAAAAAGCAAAACAAATAAATCTAGCCACTAGTTCATCACTACTTCGTGAACAAAGTAGACCTGGAATGCACTTGCAGTACGTCCTTTCCAATTTATTTCCTAACCTTCATCCCAGTAGTTTCTCCATTACTCTTGAAGACTGACCTTTCAGTGGCATATTATAGGACTAACAGTTTAAACAGTAAATATAGCTTTTGTGTAGGAACACCATTCCTCATTCCACTGCCTTTCTACTTTACGCAATATTACCTCTAGCTGTCAACATTTTAAAATTATCTGCTTTCTGCAGGAAATGTTTATATCCACACTAACCCTTGAGAAATACAAAACAGCACACGTTTTGCATTGCTTTCATTGTTACTCCAAATTAAGGTGATATGTGATAATTATATCCCAAAGCATAAATTGTTGCATGTGACTAAAATTACAGGGGTTCTATGTTATTTTTTCCTTATATTTTCTTCCCTTTTCCTTAATTTCTAAATAACCTTGTATTTTTGTTTCTTGTCATACTTCAGCCTCATTCGGGACCAAGTTGCGCAGTCTCTCACTCACTGTCTCCACCCTCCAAGAGAATGGGGGAGAGATATTATAACAAAAAGGTTCGAGGTTTGAGATAAGGACAGGGAGAGATCCTTGAAGTTACCATTACGGACAAAACAGACTCAACTTAAGAAAAAAAAAAATTCAATTTATTATTAATAAAACCAAAGCAGGATAATGAGAGAGAGAAAAAAAATCAACTTCCCCTCACCCCTCTCTTCTTCCTGGCCTTAACTTAATTTCAGATCTCTACCTCCTTCCACCTCCGAACCACACAGAGGGGAATAAGGAATGAGGGTTGCAGTCACCTCACTGCACCTTGTTTTCCACTCTTCACATTCCTCCTCCCCTGCTCCAGCGTGGGGTCCCTCCCACGGGCTACAGTCCTTAACAAACTGCTCCAGTGTGGGGTCCTTCTCCACAGTGTGTAGTCCCTCAGGAACAGACTGCCCCGGCAGGCCCTTCACAGGCCACAGCCTGCTTTGGGCATCCGCCTGCTCTGGCTTGGGGTCCTCCACGGGCTGCAGGTGGATCTCTGCTCTTCTGTGGACCTCCATGGGCTGCAGGGGGACAGCCTGCTCCACCATGGCCTGCACCACGGACTGCAGGGGAATCTCTGTGTGGAGGAACTTTACTCCTGCCCCTCCTCCTTCTTCAGGAAGAAGTCTGCAGCTGTTCCTCTCACAAAAATTCTTCACAATCAGCTCAGGCAGATACCTCTCGGGTTCTCTTCACATCTCTTCTCTTCACTTCTCTTGGCCAGGCCAGGCCGGCTGGGCCAAGTCGAGCCCAGACAGCTGCCCAGTGGGAGGCCAGAGGGTGGGGGCTGCAAGGTCCAAAAGGCTTGCTCCTCCCCGTCTCTGTCCCCGCTTCTGCTTCTTAACTTTTTTTTTTT
>WHYT01015697.1:4212-17890 GCA_009806455.1 Tetrax tetrax | reverse complement strand
GCGTTATCACAGAACATTCTGCTACCAATTGGCTTGGCCTTGGCCAGCAGCAGGTCCGCCCTAGGCCCGGCCGAGTCCACTGAACAAAGGGGAGCGACTTCTAGCAGTTTCCTACAGAAGCTACCACCTTAGGCCCCCCCTTGCTAAACAAAACCAGAACAAGCACCCAGCCACAAAAGTTTTGTTTGTGAAAATACTGGAACATAAGGTATAACCAAGGTGAAATCACAAGCAAAGCAAGCTTGGATTTTGGAATCAGATATCTACAAATTGCTTAACGTCCATTTTGGTACGGAACAGATTTTATGGTTTTTCTGCCAAATTACCAGTCTGTAGCTTCAGACAAATACTAATATTGAACTATGAAAGAAGGAAATAATATTTGGTAATTGGCCACTGGGATCAGGAAAGCAAGCAGGACAATTATCTTCTCAGGCCTGAGTGTCCAAGGAGATACAAACAGCAAATATATTTTAAAATTGGCACTGCGGACTGAGGGAAAAAATACCTGGAGGATCAAAACAGTTTAAACAGTTTGGATTAATTATTTAATTTTAGAAAGCTAAAGTTAGGTGAAATAAATCCTCTCCAAAATAATTAAATAGAAAGTATTAAACTGACAAAACCAAATCATCAAATCAAAACAAGTATTACTATAAAAGTTCATAGTAGGCTGTTTAAAATGGATAAAGAACAAGTAATTCACAATTTAAAATCTAATAACCTAGAAAAACAGCCGTTACTGGGGAGGAAAGATTGTCTATCTCCGTGCCAATTAACATATTTCTGTGGTTGTCCAGCAACGGCATCAAACTGCTCGTAGGCCAAAGGTAATGCTGGAACAATAGCTCGTCAAATTATTTTTCAGAGCAACCTTTTTATCTGGAAAAAGCCAACTGCACTTTCAGTTCTACATTTCTTTCTAAATTCATTTCAAGTTATTCTGTAATCTATATTAAATTACTTTCAGTGAAAATTAGGTCAATGCAAGAAACACAGACATCTTGAGTCATCAGGTCTGCTTCCTTGCAACTGCAGTCATGTCATAATATAATTAATAATCATCTTGATATGATAATAACTACGCTCACAAACTTATCAAGCTTCAGTCTCTGAGGCAGCTCAGACATTTAACCTCAATTAATCCTACTGGTAGGAGGAAACTCATTCCAAAATGAACTCCAGAATCTGACAGGTTTTTTTCATTAGAGACACTTTAATTCTATACTGACTATTTGTAGATAATTTATATCCGTTTCTGCTCATGCCCCATTTGTCCTTCAATTTCAGTTAGCATTCTTCCACGGTGTTTCCTATCATCCCTTCCTCACTTCATGCATTTTTGAGATGAGCCACGACAGATTAAAGGCCGTACTTCAGTCTCCTCTTACTGCACAGAATATCCATTCCTGTAATCATTACAGCAGCCCTATAAAACAATTAGGTTTCTGGATTGGACGTGATAAAAACTGCAGTTTTAGTTTTCTAGGATGTATCATTTGCAGCCATGAGAAGCACTTCACCTGATACCTTGCAGGATTCACACACTTTTTTGGCTAGACGCACAGCGTCAGCCATGTTCTCGCTGTGACCCCCACACTAAATTCTTTGGTACCTTGCCTTGAGATAAAAGTGTGCAGTTAATTTACATCTTGTAAATGAAGACTCTTAGTTGGGTTAGAAAGTGATTTTTAAAACCTGGAACCTTCGGTGGAGAAAGCCCCTTTTAGCCACATAAGAAGTGCTCAGTATAAAGAAAAAGCAAGCAAAAATAAAAACCAACCAAAAAACCCCACTCCCTCAAAAAAAAAACCCACCACCACCAAAAACAAACCTAACAGTGAAATTCAGCTTAATTTCTGAATTCTAATGATCCCTGATAGTACTACTACCAGTAAATACCTGGTGGGAGGGTGCAAAGAGAACGGACACAGATTCTTTCCAGTTGTGCCCAGTGACAGGACAAGGGACAATGGGCACAAACTGGAACACAGGTGACAGGACAAGGGACAATGGGCACAAACTGGAACACAGGAGGGTCCCTCTGCACATCAGGAAACACTTTTTGCCTGTGAAGATGACCAAGCACCGGCACAGGCTGCCCGGGGATGTTGTGGGGTCTCCATCTTTGGAGATGCTCAAAATCTGTCTGCACACGGTCACGGGTAACTGGCTATGGGTGGCCCTGCCTAAGCACAGGGCTTGGACCAAATGACCTCCAGAGGTTCCTTCTAACCTCAGCCATTCCGTGAATCTGACAAGAGCCACACAATAACCACTTTCCTGTACTTGAGTAATGCCTAGATGATGTGTCCAAAGTTATTATTTAGGTTCTGGGATCTCATGAGCTTGAGAAGGTTCAAACCTACAGTTACCATCTCCCAACAGCACTGTCAAACCACTGAGCTTGCTCTGATAAAACTTAACTGGGGAACCTTCTCTATTTATCCTTCCCTGAGGGGTAATGCAAGATTAGGTTTAGTCATACTCAGTCACTTTCTTCTAACAAAGCTACAGCACCTAGAAATTGAGTCTTTTAGACCGAATTCTCAAAAAAAAAAAAACCACACAAAAAAACCCCAAACAAACAAACAAAAAAAAAAACCCCTACATTTTCCCTCAGATTTTCCAAATAAGATATCATTTCAGTAACAGATTACTAATATCTACAAAACTAATAACTAGGCTAAATAACTGGCCTTTACTGGTAAGACTTCTTTTTGGGAACCCCCAGGCCCCTGAGAGCAGTGGGAATGAAGGAAGGCAGGCTTATCCTTGGTCAGGGATCATTTAAATAGACTAGACATGTCCAAGTCCATGAGCCCTGATGGAGTGCACCCACAGATGCCAAGGGAGCTGCCGCAGTTCACTCTCAATTATCTTTGAAAGATCACGGTGATTGATTGGAATAGCTTCCTGAAGACTGGAAGAAAGCAAATGTCACTCCTTTCTTTGAGAAGGGAAAGAAAATGGATCCAGAGAGCTACAGGCCAGTCAGCCTCACCTTGACACCTGTGAAACAGATGAAGCAAATACTCCTGGAAGTAATTTCAACACTTAAGAAGGAGAGAAGGAAAAAAAGAAAAGAAGAAAAAAAAAAAATAAAAAAAGCCCTGTAGAGATAGATGCATTTCATTTACACACCTGAACATTCGCCAATTTTTATACATCATTTGCCACGGAAATCATTGATTGGACTTATCGCGGATAAAGAAGATATGATCTGATCTACATCTTCCAAAAAGCAATTCCTATTTTAGCCTGGCATACAGGAAAAAAAGAGTAAAAGGTGACTGTGAGGTACCAATGTTCCTTAGCGGCTTTTTTTTTTTGTAGAAGTGCATAAAAATGCTGTGTTGAGCTACTAGAACTTTTAAAATTATAAGTAGACTTAAAGGTAGGCATCTGCCTATTAAGAAAGGAAGCTCTTAATGGTGAATACACTGAGGAAAAATCGTTTTTCCAAAGCCTTAAAGTCTTTATTAAGAGACAGAAGATGGTGGGCACAAAGCAGCCATCTAAAGAACAGCTATGATCAGTAGGGGATGCTGACAATACTCCAAGCACCTAGAAATAATTAAGGAAACAATGACAGCTTCATGGTATGTACCATTCCTGAGCAGCTCTCAAATGGAAGAAATTGCTAAAGCTATGGTCTAATTAATCCATCTCTTTCAGATTTTTTTCTTTTGTTCTACATGTCCAAGATTAAAAAAGACGTGACAACCAATCCATTATCTAATTAAAGTATTTTAGAGTAGTCACTTTGTAATTAGAGCAAAAGTGCTGTTACGAAGCTACTCTAACATAAAACAATGTATAGACGCAAACTGAGTTGTAGGTTCCGTACAGAGCAGTGCTGATGACACTAAATGATAATACGAAATATTTAAATAACCCACAAGTGCTAGTAGGGTATATTTAAATAATGTAAGCAGGTTTTTAATCCTTTCCTCATGGATGCTGTCTCTTTTTGAAAACAAATAAAACCAAACCTTTCAGGATGCGAAGATCTGCAATTTTATCCCCTCTGCACTTGTGTAGAAACTCACCAAATAGCGTAGGGCTAATTACTGTCCATTCCAGTATATTGCCAACTGTCAAGATTCTGACTGAAGAATAACTGACTAAATCCTCTCTTTGCCGGTTGGCTTCTCACTGTCTATAATCCTCCTACTTAATAGAATCATAGAATAGTTAGGGTTGGAGGGGACCTTCAAAGCCCACCCAGTTCAACCCCCCTGCCAGGAACAGGGACATCTCCAACCAGATCAGGTTGCTCACAGCCCCGGCCAACCTGGCCTGGAATGTTTCCAGAGATGGGGCATCTGTCACCTCTCTGGGCAACCTGGGCCAGTGCTCCACCACCCTCAGTGTAAAAATGTTTTTCCTACATCTAATCTAAATGTACCTCCCTCTATTTTAAAGCATTACCCCTTGTCCTATCACAACAGGACCTGCTGAACAGTCTCTCCCCATCTTTACTGCAGCCCCCTTGAGGCACTGGAAGACCAGTATAAGGTCTCCCTGGAGCCTCCTCTTCTCCAGGCTGAACAGCCCCAGCTCTCTCAGCCTGGCCTCACAGCAGAGCTGCTCCAGCCCTCTCAGCATCTGCATGGCCTCCTCTGGACCCTCTCCAACAGTTCCAAGTCCTTCTTATGTTGGGGGCTCCAGAGCTGGACGCAGTACTCCAGGTGGGGTCTCACCAGGGCAGAGTAGAGGGAGAGAATCACCTCCCTCGACCTGCTGGCCACGCTGCTGGTGATGGAGCCCAGGATGCCATTGGCTTTCTGGGCCGCAAGGGCACGTTGCCGGCTCACATTGAGCCTCTCATCCACCATCACTCCCAAGTCCCTCTCCTCAGGGCTGCTCTCAATTATCAATCATATTGATTATTTGCCCCATACCTTAAAATATTATATTTCGGTTTTAGTACTTGAAAATCCATTCTCCATAATAAGAAATAGTTCATTTCAGTAGTAATCTCTATTTGACACTGTACAATCATTTGTTAAAATTAGGGAAGTAATTTGTAGAGTACTTTCATACTGAAGAATGCTGTATGCTTACTCAATATAAATACACATTAGAAACGCTATTCAGAATTCCCAAAGTTTCACATGAATTGCTGTTAAATCTTCATTTCCCCTTCACTCATACTTTTCTTCTAAATCTTTACCATTATGTCCCCTAAACTCATTTCCCCTTTCACTTGCAGTTGGGATTTTGTTCTCTGTCTGTGGAAGAATGACCACTGTTCTCATCGTATTAATAGATTTCAAGGCCAGAATAGGCCATATATGATCTGGCCTGATCTTTTCCCATTACAGTTCAGCTCCTAGAGCTGTATCTCTCTGGAACTAATTATATAGACAATCTAGTTCACTTAAATTTGACTCACTTCATGTTTGACATTTACATAACGTGATAGACGATGAATCACTATGTATTTTAAAGCACAATGGATATTCTTAAAGTTTGTATGTATTTTAGATTCAATATTCACATTTAGATTCAATAGCACACCATGTTATTCACCTCATTGACTATTAAAATATATAATTTTAATTAACCCAACTACTTCTTTCCTAAGGGACAGTAAAATACCAAGAATACAGTGCTTTAAGATATTTAGCCACATAACTATGACAATCTAAAATCATTAATTCACAAAAGTTAAATTTTAGAAAGAACTTTTCTAATTAATAGTCAGATGAATAGTGCATTTAAAATATCACTGGTACACTTAAGCACAATAAAACATTCATTAAATTTCAATTCAAAAGTAAAATATTTTGGATGCGAGAATACATTACCATTTCTAATCCCTCTTCGTCTGCAGCTCTCAGCTGCTCTGCAGTTTAACATCCTTCAAGGATAAACTAAACAACGGATTAGCCTTCACTGAACTGGAGAGCTCATGAACATCAACAGGAACATTTTAGATGTTCAACATAGGACAAGAGGAAATGGCCTCAAGTTGTGGCAGGGGAGGTTTAGGTTGGATATTAGGAAACACTTCTTTACTGAAAGAGTGATCAGGCACTGGAACAGACTGCCCAAGGCAGTGGTGGAGTCACCATCCCTGGAGGTGTTCAAAGGACGTGTAGATGTGGCACTGCAGGACATGGTTTAGTAGGCATGGTGGTGTTAGGTTGACAGTTGGACTTTATGATCTTGAGGTCTTTTCCAACCTTAATGATTCTGTGACTGTGGTTGGTGCTAGGGAACATGAAAACACACTGGACTGAAGATATCAATAAGTACAGAAGCAAATTTAAATATTCAAACTCAACTAAATTACAACGTGGCCTTAACTGTATCCTGTCAAAAGCCACGCAGTGAACTTCAGTGTTCCACACAAGAAAAGGAAAATGCGTCTTTTTATCTCAGAGTAGCCTCTCTGTTGCCAACTTGGCTCTCTCCTTGCTTTGTTCCAGCGGTCTGATAAAACAGATGGTCCAAGGCTGCACACAGGCTAGTTTGCTCTCACACTCCAGCCAGGAGGGACCCCAATAACATCTTTTCTAAGGAAACTGGGTGCACTTGTTTGAGTCGTTCAGATACTGAAAGTGACAGCACTGTCCTTCAACGATCTGTAGGAAGCAGAAGGTATTTTTGCCGTGCAGAAGACACTGAGGTGTGTGATTCAGCACTGCAGGAAGCCTGTTGTTTCTTTGTTCAGCTACTAGTTTTTCTGCAACTTCTATATTTATTCTAAATAACTGGGATTTCTACTTAAAAATAAGAAGCGTTCCCTTCTTTACCAGACAGCTGCAGAGCTAAGACAAGAAGCATATTCAAAATGAGTAGAATATTTCATCACATAAACAGGACAAAACTGTTCAATCAACTATAGTGGCAATTGCTAGAAAAAGTTGCCGTCTTTTTAGTGACTTGTGCATAGCAAGTTATTACAATAGTTATTGTAAAAAGGGACTAAAATGAATGTAAGAGGAAAAAAAAAAATTTGCTACGAATCCTAGCAATTAAAGTGTTGAATATAATAATCTAATGAGTTGCTGCGTAACAATTAGGAATTGTAAAGAGAATTGTGATTAATAAATTTGAGTGAAACACATCAGGTATAGAAAGGAAAAGCACACACAACTGCCTAACAGGCATGGCAAAGGATTCGCTTTAAGAACACTACTGTGGCATTCTCCATTAGGCAGATAGATTCCATCATTCTGGATATTACTTTCATTCCAGGGCTTGAAGAAGCTTACAAATACTGTATAGCCAAGCAAGTTAGTGGGTAGATTATATCTATGCCCCGGGCACTGTGAACTAAGTTAAAAATCATAATTAGAATCAGCTCCATCGTTCTCTATTATCACATTAAAAAAAATTGCCCAAAGAAAAGTTTAGCTGAAATTGATATTTCTTGAGATAAGCTTCAGTTTCAAAGGGTTGATATTTTCCAGCGAGCCACGTTTTTCTGAACAAAGTTTATCAAAAATTCCCAACGAGCTCTGAGAACAGAAGGAGCAGCAAGTTATGAACGTCATGGGAAGCAGCAGTGTGAGGAGGTGGGCAGGACTGACAGTGGGATTGATCAGTCTTGGGGATTGATCGGGTGTTTTAAGGGGTCACTTTTGCATTGCTTTATACATCTGATAATTTATGCTTTTTCTTATACTTGGTTCCTATTTGTAAATTACTTGACAGAAGCAGCAAGAGAAGCAGGAACCACCTGGCTCTGAGCACATTTCCGAGCCCACTGTAGCCTGGGGATTAATACAGCGAGAGTTACTGTTGCCTGCCAACCCCCCGGCTTTCCAATGAGCCTGAGATAAAGGAAACGGGCAAACTATGAAAATGAGAAAGGCATAGAGCATATTCTTAACATCATTATTGAAAATGTGGGAAATAAACATAGCTGAAAGTAAAAAAGGCTTTCTGCAACACCCTGAGTGGGATTAAGAGAACAGGCATCTTAACGTCAAGACAATTTAGGGTTTTGTGGTCAAGACAGGAGAATTTTAAATAGAAAAATGGAAAAAGGTACTCCAGTATGAGATAGCATGAGAATGGAGAAAAGCAGACCAAAGAGGGTCACCAGCACAGGAAAGGTCTGTGGTACAGGTTTACGATAAGAAAAGATAAGAGAAAGACAACAACAAAAAATACAAAGGAGAGCACTTACAGGTTTACACAGAGCAAGAGACAGAAGGTACAACAGCACTAAGGAATTAAGTTATTTAATCTCTACTATCTGTTCATATAATCTGCACACACTATGTATGGTAACCTATATTTGAGACCCAATGCAGTTATTTTTACACCATGAAAGAACTTGTCAAGGATTTCTGAAACCATGCCCAAAAGCATCAATCTACATGAAAATCAAACCCATCTTTCCAAACTGGGAATTAGACAAAAAAAAAAAATCCACAGGCTTTAACAATCTTTCATCTAAACTTGATTTGGAAACATTTTCATACTCTCACACTTCATTGCCAGTTTCAACTGGAATTCATATATCATACAGGTGTCAATATAACATAGCGCCTTAGGTAACTACGTACGATGCGCGAATGTTTCAAAACTGCAAGAGCTTCTGTGTAGAGAGATAAAGAGATTCCTGAACTTCATACAGTGAAATTACGCTCTGGTGCAGTGATCAAAACACCAAGCTGACCTAGGGACCACCACTAACACACAGAAAGGCACCTCAGTATGTTTTGTACAATAAAAGGTTCCTAAACAATAGATGATTATTTTTAGATTTTTAATGAGAAAAAAAAAAAAAAAAAAAAAAAAAAAAAAAAAAAAAAAAGGATTTAAAATGGGCCAAAATGACTTTGTGAGTGCTGTGTACGGTCCTTACATTCACCCAGATCATATTGTGTGCAGGAACACGGGACTGGAAGGATCCCTACACCATCACATCCCTGCTTGCTTCCCCCTGCAATCAGAGCATAGCCCTCCAGAACGTGTCACAAACAGAGATTTGCTCTACAACTCCCTCACCACCTTCTGCCTCTGTTATAACCCCACCTGGGTCATTCTAGAACCTCTTTCCTCTAACTTTGAAATATTTATTTCTCAAAATATAGTATTAATGAGGGATTCATACCTATTTCTTTTTGCTTCGATGTTATTTTAGAAATTCAACACAATTTCTGCCATGTGCAGGTATCTATGTATCTTCTGCATCTTCAGTCAGTGGGAAATATATAAAGATTAACTGAACAGCAGTTTAATTCAGGTAAATGTTTGTGGACAATCATATCTAGCAAGTCTGCCATAAACTGCACGATCAAAGTAAAAAAATTAAGAGCAATTTAAAACCACAAGGTCCAGAAGGAACAGGTGAAAGGAAGATAAAGTTGATACATTTGCGTGTGGAAAAACAACATATGTTCCCTCAAATATTGTAAAATCACATAATAAGGTAAACAGAGGATATAAACTGGATTATCTGTAATTAAAACAAACACGCAAAAACCCAAGCACAGCTCTGAAAGTCAAAGTCAGGACAATTACGGATAATGAGATTTGTAAACATCACACATCAACATCAGTGAGTAGTCTAGACTTTTATTTTTAGTAGTAACATAAATAATTCTAAATTCCATAGGCACTACAGAACAGTCTCCTTTTCCAGTTTTCACATACAAACATCAGCCGTAAGAACTTGCAGACTTCAAGTTTAAAATCTATTTGTCCCTGATAAAGGGACTAAAACTGAGAAAATGAGACAGCTGGTGATCAGAATACAATGATTTGACACTTCTCAGAGGAAACCAGCACATGTTATTTGATTATAACATTTTATATTCCCTCACTCTAAAGTATTACTCAGAATATTGCCCTTCTAATATGTGAAAAATGTACTCCAGACAAGGACTAACATCTTTTAGGATTCAGACATTAGGAAGTGTATTTCAAATTTTCATGCTGTCATTTTTATTACTTCTCTCATCTACTACCACTTTCTGAACCCATATCCAAAATTAAACCCTGATCTGGATGGGAGAATGAAGCTTCTTCACAACTGCTTTTTAAAGCTGGATGGCTGCCAGGGAAAATGCAGTCAAAAATAAAGAGCACAGAAGGAAATATACTTTAGGCAAGGAGGGCTCCCAGGAAAAGTTTATTGCTCCAAGGATTGCTTGTATCTTTCTCATTAAATGTATCTGGGTAACTAGCAAAATAATCCTGGTAACATGGATCAGAATCCAAGATTCCCAATTTTTAGGTCAATTACAGCAGTATTTGCAATTACATTCTGAACAAAGAAAATCTTGCTTTTAAAATTTGAAAATATAGTTTACTGCCTTATTTACAACACTTAGAAAAAAATTCATTCTATTGAGTAAGTTTGTTTGTAACTTTTTTCTGTGTCATCATTACAGAGTCACTCTTGAAATTTTCCAGTTACAGTTTCTGAAAGACTGAAAATCCTGTTGTCATCATTCAGCACGGTGAGGAGGGAAGGGCTGGAGAGGTGGAGGCAACAGGACAGACTAACGGTGGCAGGGCAGGAGAAAAACTGTCTTTCCATTTGGCTGAAGCTTGGCTTTGTAACACCTCCGCATTGTCCACCAGCTCTTCATTACAAGCAATGCGACTGAAGCGTGAAGTAATAACCAAATCTCAAGCTCATCTCCTTGACTTTCTCCCTTGGGTGGACAACTTCCCAATTCACATCTCCAAGACAATGTCTCTGCGCCGCTCCAGATCACTCTCCCACCTAATTTCCCTAACCCTATCCATGGCAACATTAGACATCTGGTGAAACTCATACCTTTGCTCAGTTAAAAACTTCCATCACTGGTGCTGGAAGTTTTAGAGGGCACCTACACACAGTCATCTGAGGTCACTCACTGCCAAGCCGAAAGGAACCTCCTTCCAAATACTTTCAGTCTGACTGAGGCTGTAAAATAACTGATTTTCCTGTTCAAAGGGTAGATCAAACTTTCTCTTTAATGTTGGGTTGAAGAAAGAAATTTGTTTCAGAATTGCTGCCCAATGAATCAATAGTGAATTCAAACCCTCAGCTGCGATCCAGATGACGTTTCACTAGCACGTAGATTAAAAAAGCTTCAAAAGGAGAGGCCGAGATGCTCATCCCATGGTGCTCTATAGCGTTACGGCAACAGCGTTCTTTTGAGAGGACAAAGACTTCAATTCAAATCTCTACATTCAGTTATGCACAGAGAGGACTGAAATACAGATCTCATGCACCTCAAAAAAATCTTCTTGCAGAACTTTGTATCGCAAAACTTAACTGAAAAGGTCGTACATTTAATACTGCTGGGAACTACCGACTGCGGACTAGGCCCACCCACTTTTGGAATTACCGCTAGGAGACAGAACGGGCCAAGATCACGTCCTATAGAATCTCTTCTAATTTGTTAGGCTCTGGGGTTTTTGTTTGGTTGGCTTTTTTTTCCAAAAAATCCTGGTGAAGTTATTTTCCATATATTTTCTGGATTCAGAAATTTCATGCATACTAATACTACACTGTGGTGGGTGGTGGAACTAAATGTTTATCAAAAAAATATGCCCTAGTTAAAATCTCCAGAAAGATTTTTATTTTTTTTTCATTTTTTCTTAAACTGTGGTATATTTCTGCAATCCTTTCTCAAATAAAACGTTTTTCTTAAACAGAAATATTGCTGCTAAAGAAACAAGCAGTAATTTTAGGATCTGATTTTAGAATTCAAGTCAAATATTTCTGGAAGAAACCCTATTTCCATAACTTTCAATTTGTGAGTATAATTTAATTTTTGACAACTGTCAGAAGTTGACATTCTAAAGCAATTTCATTCTTCCCTGCTGTAGCATCACAATACTAATAAAATCTTCAATACAAGAAAGCCTTCAAGACAATACAAATAAATATTCCATGAAAAAGGAAAAAATCACCTAGTATATTAATTTAAACTATTTTTCAAATATATATCACTGTGCTTTTGTAAAATTTGTCTCACACTGTCATATTTGGGCAATATATCAAACACCAACCACCTTTGAAAACAAACATGTCAGGGAGATGTATGTCGCTTAAGTACATTTAAACTAAGAGGAGCTTAAACAAAATATTGAAAAGTTAAATGAACACTAGAAAAGCTCCAACCAAGGCTGTAACAGAAATAAATCTGTGCATAGAATAAGTAAATGGTGCATAGAATAAGTACAGGCTCTCAGTCCTGGCTTTAACAAGAACCAGTATCATCTTCAGTTCAAGAGCTCCCCACCTCCTTGAACAGTCTTTGGGGGTGGAATTGCTGGTCAGTGTACTTGTCTGGCCATGTCTTGGGCCAGATTTTCTAATTTTCAGCTGCTGGAGAGACCACAGTGTCTGTGGATCAATGAGGCACCATACATCCCAACACAGGTATTTCCCACTGATGGGCCTTCAGTCCTGATCAGGATAAGACGCTTGGTGCTGCTGGGTTTGTGCAAGTGCGGAGTGTCTGACATGCGTGGTCAGTCACGTACAGATGTCCATAGGAGCTGCCCACGTGTGTTTGCCCACATATGCCTCCTGGAAACACGTGCTCAGCCTCGCTACTGCTTGGACCTGGGGCTGCGAAGCTGCAGTAGCCTCACCACTGGATTTGGGAACTCCTGACACCACTTATTGGTGTAACAGCTCTTTGAGATTCTGTGCAACGTCTGCTCTTTCCCTAGATGTGTTTTAAATCATTTTAGAAAAGGAACTTCAACGTCTTTCAGAAGCTAACATCTCTGAGAGCTGAAAGATAATGGATTTGAAAAGGGTCTGAAAGAACTAGCATTAGGGTATTTGCATAAAACAACATTTAGCATGCCATATTTCTTCAGACGAGCACTACAAACATGAATAACAATTGAAGTCGCTTACAAACGCAACAAGCAATTCAAAACAGATTCTGAATATTTTTGAATAACAAGATAGAGTTTTCAAGCCGTAGCTTCAGTGACTTTTTGAATGTAAGACTTCAAATCTTCATGCTCAAAGCTTCTTGTTGGACAGTTTGGGTTGGAAGGGGCCCTCGAGGGTCATCTAGTCCAACCCCCCTGCCAGGAGCAGGGACATCTCCAACCAGATCAGGTTGCTCAGAGCCCTGGCCAACCTGGCCTGGAATGTTTTCAGGGATGAGGCATAGATGCTATTGACAAAAAAGAAAATATGCTTATTGTACACACAGATTCTTTCAAAGGCGTAGACCAAGACTCCCATCAGGCAGGACTGACCACAAGCCTCACTTCATCTTTCGGAAATGGACAGAAAGTGTGGTTTGTCTAAAATAACTGCTTTTCAGTAATTTCCTTCTGCACATACACACTTTTTCCTCTGTCTAGAAATAACGGTCACTAACTTCTATAAAAAAAAAAAAAAAAAAAAAAAAAAAAAAAAAAAAGAAGTTCTCATATACTTCAGCAAAAATATTCTACATAAATGCAGGTGTTTAAATGAAAATACTAGATAACTTTTTTTTCCTACAAAATATTTCTCTAGTCCCTAACTCAGGCAAGAAACAACAGCTCAGGTTGTATAGACAAATTCTAAGTGATAAAATATTAGTATCGGGGAGTTTTGAGGGTTTTGTAGAAGAATTCATAATTCCTCCTTCATACTTACCAGATTCTAACCCAATATTCCTACAGTTCATTCACTCAACTCAGACTTTGGGAATAACAATCAGCCAGAAAGACTGGAAAAAAAAAAAAAAATCAA
>WHYT01015696.1:217742-289339 GCA_009806455.1 Tetrax tetrax | reverse complement strand
GGCCCCGGCGCAGAGAGCCCCCCGGCGCAGAGAGCCCCCCGTCCCCTCGACCCGGCACTCACCAGCAGCAGCAACGCCCTGCCTGCCCTGCCAGTCCCCATGGCTGCGCCCCCCGCGCCGCTCTCCTCTCGGGGCGGTCCTGCCGCCGCTTTATCCGCCCCGGGCCGCCACCGCTGCTCCAAGGCTTCCGCTTATCACCGGCTGGAAGTTACCTCATAGGCGGAGGCGCCCCTCGCCGAGTTTTGGGCTGCTGCACGCAGCTTCCTCAGAAAGGAGCGACGGACGACGTCCTGTAAAAAGGCACCCGATGCACGCTGGTAATGTTGGCGTTCTTCACGACAATTCTTCAAGGATGATTCATCCTTTGGTTTTCTGGAGACTTTTGCTAATAGTGAAATCACTCTCCCCCTTTATTATTTGCGATTTTTTTCTTGAATGTCGGCTTCTGGATGCCGGCTCTTATCCTGTCTGTTCATGTCAGAGAGCTGTGGCTCTCTCCATGGAACTACCTCTTCTCTATTCAAGTTACCTCCTTAATGTAAAGGATTTCTAAGTCCAAGACAAATCGGTGCACTCACATGTACGACAATGAAAATCAAGGCAACCACTTCTCTTTCTACTTTGAGGATGTTGCAACAACTAGAAGATAAGGACAAATTGAGCCAGAGGGGTGTCAAAATGCTATTGCTGTCTAACTTATGGCCTATGTCTGAGATTCTTGAAGGCCTTTTCCTCTAAAAGGCATGGGCTAAGAGTTGTTTACTTGTAAAATGCTACAAAACACAAAAATCAGTTCAAACACAAATAATTTCTCAGATAGACTGCCACTGAAAGTTGTGTGTAGTTTTATTTCAACATATCAAGCACAAACAGGTTTCCCCCTCACCGGGGAATATGACGAGGAATGTACTTAAAAATTTGGAAACATTTACATTGAAAGATAGCCCAGACTGGCACCACCACTAAGTATTTTAAGGCTGTATATATAGCAGTACTTACCACTTGGAACTACTTCAGGCCAGAAAAGAAAGGCTTAGTGTTGTCCGCATTCTACAGAAAATATTGCAAATCTTTAAAAAATGGTGTAAAATAGGAAGACTATTAACAGGGTTGAACAATGCAGTGGCAAAACCCTTCCTCCTTCCTGACCCGTGACAATAAATGTGCCTACGACCAAACACACGTACACCGATATCGCTCCCGTCCTTCTCACCTACCTGGGGCGGTGGAACCCCCTCTACAATGCTAGTGTGTGACATGACAAAACAGCCATAGAGCAAATAATGACAAAAAGTGACCAGGTTTCACGAACAGGCGTGTCTGACGATACACTCGATGGGCCCGGTCCAGGACACCAGTCAGCTCCGTAAGCAAACAAGGAGCTTTCACTGAATACTTCCCATTTCCTAAAGAGGAATGGCTCTAGGAAATTGTGCATATTTACAGTTCTCGTGGAATGGAAAATAAAACACATCCTGAGGTCCCATTCTGTGTGTGCTGACAAAACAGATTGTGACTTAATATCCCGGGGGTGGATTTTTTGGACCAAGTGTGCTTCCTCCCATAATTAAACGCAGCCGGACAGGCACTGTGGACATCAGTTCTTTACAGCTCTGCAGCTGCACTCCCTCACATGTAGAACTATGAACCAGACCAGCGTGGCCTTTCCAAAATGCTGGGGTGTTTACCATTTTGGGGGTACCAATACTGCTGGGTAATTATTAATTACATCAGAAAATGACAAGACATAGAAAACAAGTTGCACAATTAAAGCTACATTTGGCTTCAGCATTAAGGCCCGTACAGGTTAAGAGGTCCTTGAAGATGTACATGTAAAAGGCAAATATGACATAATCTGCAGGAATAAAGTTTTGCAGGTTCCTAGGTCCCTTTTTAACCTCACTTTTCAACTTTCTTCCACCTCTGCCGCGTTGGTTCTAAAGTGCTTTGGTGCCTCGCTGGGTTCCTTGTGTGAGTGGCCCCCCCTCCTGCAGCCAGTAATCATTATTGCTGCCAAACGTAGTGATTTTATTTGAAGACATAATTAATGAATAGTTGACACGTAAGAAAGATGCAGAGGAGAAACCAACAGCGAGAGTCCAGGAGGAAGCTGTCAGAAGAGACCTTCCTGTGGAAGGACTTTTTGTTCAGAGCACTGAGGTTTCTGGAAAAGAAAGCAGTAGGTTTATTTGGGTGTCGTAGGGAGGTGTGCATTCACACACATGCCCAGAGCTTCCACACAGGGAGAGATCCCCATACTTCAGAGACACCCTCACGGGTACAGCACTGCGCCCTACAGACTTTACCTCCCCCCTTTTTAACACAAAGATAAGTCCTTCTGGCTGATGCTGGGTCAGGCAGAGCATGCTGGCTGGCATGAGACGCTGTAAGGGTACAAACCCCAAGAAACCTCTTCATCCAGCACCCAGTCACAAACCTAGGCCCTAACCTTCCCAAACACAAAAACTTGCCCTGGACACTCCCAGGAGCAGCAGAGAAAAGCTAAAGCCATATCACTGACGGCTCCAGCATCCAGAAACATCAGGCTTCCTGTGTGACCCCACCCCACCAAAGCCTGGGGGGGGGGGGGGTCGATAACACTCCTCATGCAAAGAGGAATCAGCAGGGTTCCCTGGAGCAGCTGTAGCCATTAATCCCTCCCCTCCCCACAGGAGTCTGCAGTGCAAAGCCCTTTGCTAGCAGCAGGCTGAGCAGGTGTGCTCACTGCTTACCTCAGGTAGCAACTAGCATTTATTACAAAAAGTGGGAATTTCATGCTTTTCACCATGGAATCCAGTTTTCAGATCACAGGCCCGCATCTCTGCAGCAAACTTATAACATACTTGATGAGAGAGTAACATACTCTCTCCTTCTTGCCTAGCAGAGATTTATTTATAGTCAGGATCTGGGCCGGCCCCTCCCACCTTCTGCAGCTGTTTTGCAGTTGGGAGTGCCAAGAGATGCTTAACACGCTGAGGTGATGCTTTTTGCCCCATAAAGAGAGTCTTAAGAGGAAGAGATTTCCTCAGTGTTTGAAGTAGGGAGTGGCTTTGCCTTTCAGGGGCGTTAATAGAAACAGTTGTTAATTGCACCCCTGCAGCTGATAAGGACACTCCAAAGGCTGCAGTGGAGAAGTTAACTGCCACAGGCTATTTTAGCCCATTAAGATCACCGATTTGACAGAGAAAATGGTTACCTGTGTATGTCCTGTTGGGCTCTCTGTAGGGATAAGACAGCTGAATGAATTTCCTTCAGGTGATTCATTTCTTTTCCACACTGAGTGCACAGGCTTTCAAACCCTGCAGCAAAGTATTGAAGGACATTATGTCTTGCATCACCATCTCTGGTGGTGGTGATGAAATGCAAACCAGGTTCACTCAGCAAGTGGCTGGCTGTGATCAAACTGTCACAGCTAGGGGGGACACTCAGGAGGAAACTTGGGGACAAAGAGACAGGGACATAATTTTCCCCCCCAAAGACAGAGGTCAATGGAATGAGTCCTGTGACGTTGGCCTGGGGCTCCTTCTTGGCTCTCAGGAAACAATTGTTGCAGCATCCTCCCCAGCTGAAGGGAGGAAAATGGAATGCTCACACCTGTCGCCATCTCTGAAACATTCAAGGTCACCTCCAACAAAGACTGAGAAAAGGGAATGAGAAATGAAGCCTGTTACCTATCTGTTGACTGGAATGTCAGTGTATTTTTTCAGTGCCTTCATGCTAGCTTGTACCTATTGGAATTTCAGTGTATCTTTCCAACATATTTGTGCCAGGAGTTGGGAAGCCTTTGTTGGCATGGTTAGCATAAAGCAGAAAGAGACGTAGAAGTATGTACAGAGAATAGAAAAGCAGAACATTCTCTGGGTTTGCCTGTGGGCTATGGGCCCACGACATTAACTGGGCTGGGAAACGTCCCAGAGCTGGATCAAGGAATAAGTACCAAGGGAAGAACACTAAAGCCTGATCCAGTGATACTCAAATACTTGCCATCATCATCTGAGAGCTCCTGCACCGACTCTGGTGTTGAACAGCTGCTCTCTGTATTCTGGCTGTGGTTGGACGGCTGATCACTGGTTTTGCGGCGCCTGCAGTCTTTGGCAGACCTCTGGATAAAACAGGGATTAAAAGAGACGCGGTCACTGTCAAATTGAAGAATCTTGTGTTTGGCTTTAAAAAAAAATAATTCAGGGTGCTGAGGAATATCTGGGGGATTGCAAAGTTTGATTGCTTTCTTAGCAACTCCTAGTAGTTGGACTTCTGGCAGCTAGCTAAGGATCTTACACACATGCCCCGTACAGAAGCATTTCCTCAAATGAGAAATATATGATAATATCCTTAAGTCATCCATCCAAAATTATTCCTCTTGTAGCTTTAACTGACACATACTACTGATGAATTTTATAGTTCTTTTGCTGAGTTGCATACCCACCAAGAAGATACATACGAGAAAGGATGAAAAGAAGAAAAATTGTGAACAAAACTTTCTGGGGAAAATTTTTCAGAAGGTGCCTGAAAGATTTAAACATCACCGAACTTTCCTGATGCCCTTTGAAAGTTTCTCCCTACCCCCTGAATGGGTAAACCAAACACATTGATTCAAACGCTTCTCACTGGAGGGTCCGAAAAACAATTGTGAACCTCAACTTTCCCACTGTTTCAGAGATGTTCAGATTTGGGGTATTGTAAAAGAAAATGTTCATAACAAGATAAGAGTTCCTCAGTGTAATATGGGTTATATCTAGCTAGTTCAGCAGTCCTACATTTACAAAGCATTTTGTGAATTATATATATTACTCCAAAGATGAATGCAATGAAATAAGAAATTATCATCCCTGTTTAAGGGAGAGGATGGCAAGGGGTTTCTTGTCTGAGAGGAAGTAAGTGGTAAAGGCAGATGGCAAAGATTGAAATAGCTGTGTACTCCAAAACCTTGCTCACATCCTTTCTATGGGAAGTTTTCTGGTTTGGAAACACCGAACAGCAAAGTTCAGCACAGTCATATGCAAAACACATTATAAGAGTCACTGTCACTAACACTGGGTTGAAGAAAAACAGCAAAATGGACAGGTCATGTTAACCAAGAATTGTAATTATTGGGAGTTCATGATGGCGTCATATTGCAGGTCTAGAGTAATAAGTTGTATTTACCCAAAACAACCTTTTCAGCCTATGCTGCGCTCACATGGAAATCCTGCAGAAAAGGACTACTTATCTGAATAGTCTGTAAGAATATCATATTCCCCAAAACAGGCTTTTTACCTTGTGCCGTGTAATTTGATTGTTTATGCATGTTGTTTTGTGGTTTGACATCCTTGTGGATAAGCGTCTTTCCATGGTCTGAAGTATCCCATTCTTCTCAAACTGGGCAATGTCATTCAAAGGATCCCAAGGTCTTAAACTTTTGAGACCAAAGGAAAAAACATCAGAAAAGCAAGAATTGCACCGGGTGTGTTAAGAGCAATGCACCAATTCCACATGCATCAGGGCAGGCATTCACCCCTCACACTGACAAGAGTTTCTGCAGATGCAGTGTGAGGAGTAGCAGGTACTTCCCTCTACATTCACAGCTCCTAGCAATAAAGGAGGGGAGGGGTGGTTCAGTCTCCAGAGGCCTCACCCCTCTTGGGGGGCAGGAGAGCACAGTTGTCAACTCTGCTCATACAGTGCAGAAAATCTCTGCTAAATGATTCCACATTTATTGCAGCAACAGAGATTCGTATCAATGGCATAGCAGATTTTCCATTGCCAAGCCCTCATTTCCAGCGATTCCCAATTAGTATCAGGAATCTGTATGACCTGGAGCTCAGAAACAGCATGGCCAGGGCCTAGTTTGGGGAATGGCAGGACCCAAATCACAGGTCTGTAACCTTGCTTGCATCCCTGGGGACCCAAGCCGCAGCGTCTGTTCATAACTCCCAACCCCACCACTCACTCCTCGTATTTGTAGCGCCATTCATTAGTCATGGCGTCGTGCCGGAAGAGCAGCGGTTTCCATTCTGTGCCATTCTCTCTCCGCTCCCGGGCGGCATTCCTCTGCTCCTCTTCCAGCACAAATTTTTCCTGTGTCGCCTTGTGTTGATCGCCTTTGTTTATCGCACTGGTGACGTGCTGCCAAAGCCTAGAAATAAACAGGGAAGTGAGTTAAACCACCTTAAAACCTACAATGCATTTTGCCAGCTGGAACCTTAAAGCAGACACCTTTCTGGTCTATTGATACTCAGCCTCAGTTTTGGCTTGTCAATTAAAGGAACATTATGAGAATGGCAAGACTGAATGCTGTATGCAGTGATCTACTGAAGAACAGGGGAACTTTCCCTTAGATAACATCACCTACAAAATTCATTAGCATCTTCCGCGCTGTCTGCGTGAGTTATCAGATGGTCATGCCCCTTTCATTGAAGTCAGTGGCCTCTTTAGAGGTGACTGATACATAAGGAGAATCTGTTCTCTTCCTCACTCTTTCAGTCATTTATCTGTAGGAGCCTTTGCGTTAATGTCTATCCCTGAAACAAAGGCTTTATATTTAAAGTTCAGAAGCACTGGAAAATGAACTAATGTACATGGCTTGCAGCTGCACATGCAATGTTGTACTTCTACATAGGATTAGCACCCAGATCTGTAGGCAGCTGATTCAATCTGCAAGAAATGGATGTGTACTTGTGCAGTTGGCCGAGTTCAGTATTATACAAGTATGCGCATAATAGAAGGCCAGGTTGTTCTTTGACCTAGACAATTAGCTGAAACATGAGTGTTAATCCTCCTGGAAGGCCAAGATGTTCATTAACACTGAACATGAGAATTAATAATCTTAGGAAGATCAAGATGTTCTTTAAGTCAAACGAAGTGATAAGCTTGGGACATCTAACCAAGGACTGCTATCCTTGACAGTAACATATAACATTAAAAGTATGTAAGACAAAATATTTTTAAACAAATTGCAGTAGTCAGCAAAAGAGCAATAATGAGAGTCCTTAAGGGAACTATCCTCACTATAACACTACAAATCACAGCCCTTGAGCTGAAGACCCCGGCGCAAGTGGAGACTCCTACCCTTGAGCATGCATAGTAGGTAGAAATGGTTATAAAATCGTATGTAAATTACTAAACAATCACTGTGTAATAGGTGTTACTCTGGGAGGTACTAATTCTATCTGTTTTGTATAAATAGTATCACAGTATTCCAGAAAGCTGTGCTAGCTTTGTGGAAATCCACCTTGTGCCCAACTTTGCACAACTTCGAAATAAACTGATCTCTCGGCTCCGTGTGTGAGGTTGGCATATTGCACACTGGGTAACGAACTCTGCTTGTGAGATAACACTTGTGTCCACAAACTGCAAGCACGAACACAGGCTTGCACTCACACTAGTTTTTGGCTGCCAAAAGCTACGTGATCTGTCATATGATGTCTCACTGAGGCTCTGCCCAGAGGAGAGGCTGTGCCTTTTACAAGAAAAAAAATCATTACTTTTTTGTACTATAGCCAAGATGTGATAGGCCTCTCCACAGTTCCTCTAATCAGAGCACTCTAGTCTTCATTTCAGATTGGAAATACTCCTGAGATTAGCAGCTAGCCCTCCCAAAACCTTACTGAGTGTTTTGGCAGTTAGAATAGGGACCGGAGACCCAGGCTGTTCCAGTATTCCCAGCTCCACAAAACACCAGTCCTCCATTTAGAAGATAGATACATTACTCCATTTATTTTGGAGCTTCCTGCGAAGCTCTTAATTTAAAAGGGATACTGATGCTTTCATTATATTTCTATCACCATATGTTAACACAAAACTTCCAAAAAAGCAGCCTCTTAGATAATTAACTGAAGGCGGAGGAATACTTTCCTGTCCTTTTCAACGTGACACTCACATTTTCCTGTATGTTAAGCTTTTCTCCCAGAAACACAGGAAGGAAACTCAATTCAAACTCAAAGCGATGGGGTTGGGGGAGGGAGGACTGAAAATAACGGCCTGAGAAAATACTGCGGTGGCATAAAGAGTCAGTCCTAAGGAATGCAGTGGTGTAAAGAGCGAGTCCTCTAATTCTAAGAACCTGAAGGGACTCACACAAAATTGTTCGACAAGGGCAAATTATTCCATCAAGAGCTGCATGTGTCAGACAATGAGACCCTCCATGGTGAGCTGCATAATGGTGTGAGCTTCAGAGACTCTCCAGCGTTTGTGAAAATAGGTGATTTTCAGCACTGCAGGAAAGGCTAAGCAATTCAGGCAGAAGAAAACCTGGATTAGATGGTAATTTATTCATGCAACTGTTAGCATAATAACGAGCTTGGTAGAATGTCTGTTAGGGATCTGTAGAGTTTTTCCTTCTGCCTCCTTCCCCCTGACACATGTATCATTATTAACCTCTGATGTAGCAAAGGGAGTCAGCTCTAGCAGTACCCTGGTAAACAGAGAAATGGCTGCAAGACCGAGACTTCTCTTCTCCTTTAAAATAATCTTCAGAAGATGAATGTGCTGTGATCTGCTCTGCTCTCTGACAATGGCAATTGCATGACTGTAAGTTACAAACACCAGACTTTATTGCCCATCATGTGCGCTGCTGTCCAGAATAAACTAAATGTTCAAGTATTTTTATTTTTGTGCAATCCCTCTCTCTTCCCATAAAAACGTGAATCCTCTTAGTGTGATGTGATGCAACAACAAAATTAGATGCCCACAGGGAAGTGGCCAATGTAACGTAGAGCCAGGCAGCAAACTGCATGTACTGACTTGGGATGTTAGCTGGTACTGGCTAACCATATTGGTGAGATGGCAGGACTAGCTGGTTTGAAGCCAGCACCACAGGATGTTGCTCTTTCTTATTCAAGAACCAGCTCAGGAATGCTGATTGCATCAGGTGGTCATTCCTTCCATTTCCTAAGTCATGTGCCAGGACTATATTTTTAGGTAATCTAGATTACCCTAAAAAAAATGGGTGCAGACTTCATTGGAGAGATCTCCAACGAGATTATGAGGCAGGGTTAAACATCTGTTCAATTACATTCTCTCATAAAATCCTCCTGTGTGGTTCAAACTACTGCTCTGCTCATGCCAGGACTTCCCACATGATTCCTGCCTCTAGTTTAAGAGCCTGTGGTTGAAATAACCCTTCTTAACAAGACATCCAATCTCAGACTGACATCTTGCCCTTCCATAAAATGTTCCAGCAGTTACAGAGACTCTGCTCAAGATCTCTGCCGTTCAGGGACTGTTGTTATTTCAGCAGATAAAATGTAGCCTCCACTATTTCTCAGTCCAGCTTCCTGGTTATTTCAGAGCTATATTTCATGGAAACACTCCAGAGATAATAGACTGGAAAAAAATAGGTACATGGCTGGGTAATATGCACAAGTAAAGCTGGTCACTGCCTTTCCAGGACTGTGCTGAGGAACTGGAACCTTCTGATCAGAGCCCCACTGCAGGCAGGGAAACAGCAGTGAGGCGTTCCGAGAGCTCCTCACCTCTCTGACTCAAAGTCCGTCTGCTCCTCAAACAGCACAATATGGCGCTTCAGTCTCTGCCTTCGTACTTCACTGGTCGGGTTCCAGAACATTTCCGTGTTCCCATTTTTCAACTCATTTATATGCACTTCCCTATCCTGAGAAGGAAAATTAAGTGAAAAGGTTAATGACAATCAGAAACACAAGGCAGAAAATAATCCTGACAAATGGAAGCTGCTTCCAGATGACGATCAGGGACAGAGCTTGGTTAGAAGGCTTCCTTCTTCCTCTGTCCCTTAAATCTCATTGAACACTTCCTGAAAATTTCTCAAGTGAGTGAGGCAAGACATTTCTGGAAACACTGGCTGAATTAATCTGAGAAGAATTACAAAAGGACCTGGATCCCTTTTTTAGTCTTGCCCTCAGACAAAGGTACCCACAGAAGCCCTGAGAGGCCCTTCTTACCCCACTTTTCCTCCCAGGTACCACTTAGCGCATATAAACAAAATCCCTACCTCCTCTTCCAGTATTTCTCCTATTCCTCAATGCTGAAATCTCACCCATTCTCTCTAGAAAGGAGAGCTAAAGCTGAGATACTGTTTCACTTTTTTTTTTTCCCCCAGTTTAGCCAGGTTTTTCTATTATTGCTCCTGAATTTCATTTAGCACTTCAAAATGCCAGGGGTCTTTCATCCTTATTCCTCACCAATTTACTTGGCAACCAACTACGAAGGCGGCACTGATCTGATCTGAGGCTGGCTAGACAATATCGCTGTGTCCCTGCTTAACTCATCTGCTTCCCATCATTGCTCACAGATGGAGCAATGCCATGGAGCCAGACAGGAAACTTTACAAAGCATACAGTCAACAGCACAACGCTGTCTGCAAGTGGAATGAATCAGAAGATTACTGCTGCTGAACAGCATGTGGACTGGTGCCATTCATCTGCCTGGACATGGTACGAGGGTCATGCAAACCTTACTTAGGTCATGGCTATTGGCTTTGCCTGCTGCTGCCTAATTTCTTTGCATCTCAGCTGCTGCATTTCTTCCCCTGCCACAGTCCCCCGATGCATGTCTCAAAGTTCACTTTCCACATCTTCAGCTGTGAAACGCCTTCAACCCTGAGGGACTCTTATCCCTCCTCAAAATCTCCTTCAGGACTTCCTCTGCCATGTTCCGAGGTGTCAGTTGCAGGACAGATCTCAGGTCCCCAGGAGCCCCCCAGCTGTGGATGGGAGGAGGCAGGCAAGTATTATCTATTATTATACATTTCATTATTACTGTGTGCATCTCTAAAGGGGATATATACAAGCCTTCAGCTGCTGCTTTGATTCTGGGGCTGAGAAGCATTGGGATTTGTTCCCTTCTTTATCAAGGTAGGTTTTGAGGTCCTGAGGCAGAGAATTAGCCTTTCAGCTGCAAGGGTTTCTGTCAGGAAACCAGACGGTGCCAGAGAAAAGCCTGCAGAGCTCAGGAGAGCAGGCCAATACGCCCAGCAGGGAGGGATGAGAACAAACAACGTCCCTACCACTGCACAGCAGCTACTCTATTCACAGCATGCAACTGCAAACAGTGGCTTATGGAGCCAGCCTTTCAAAGCCATTTAACTTCTTTTATATATCATGCTAATTTTGTGCACCACAAACAACCAGCACAAAGAACAAGGGAGGAATAAATTATTTTCAGGCTGATAAAACCCAAACACAGGAGGCTGGAAGCTGAGCAGCACGCAATCATGTGGCTCAGCACCCCAGGGGAGCCACTCGATTCCATGCTCTTGTGGATGGCGTTCGCAGGACCCACCGCAGACAAGGTACTCCACAGTTGACAAGGCTCATCCTGCAGGAAAGGGAGCTCAGAATGGAAAAGCCGCCCAGGCACAGGGGGCAAATCTCCTTGTATACATCTAGAAAGGGCATATCTTCCAATTTCAAAATGGTCATGAGCTTTTTGTGTAAAAAGAGGGATTGCCTGAGGGGAGGAGTCCACCACCAAAGGCTACGCTGTGGCTAGGACCTCACTACAGAAAGGGCTTTATCCACACACATTTCACCTGACCTACTTTAAGTATCTCCTTTAGGTTGAGACAAATCTTATCTTAGGAGTGACAATTTCTATGGACTGGAAAGGGAGCATAGGTCAACTGTAATGAAGATGTAGATGTCTAAATGCAGCTGAGATAAATATCTAAGTGTCCAGTCCAAAGCCAGGGCTCATTGCTTTTGCCTCGGTTACCAGGAGCTCCCAACTAAAAGTCTAGTCTCCATCCTTCCCCATGTAACTATATGCTTGCTGAATTTTGGCTTAAGGGTGCCTTTGAGTGATTCACTTGTGGATACTAGGCATGCACAGGTGTTAGCTGCTCTGCTGATTATTCTGAGCCGCCCATACAGATAAATCCTCACAGAATCCATCTCTTGGTCCTTCATCTCATGAACAGAGGAATAACCATCTTCTATCATAAAGGTTTGCTGTGAAAATAATGAATTTAAAACCCCATGAAGTTCTTCCTGATACTGCCATAGCTGGGGAAGTATTAAACACAAGACTAAAGGAAGCTTTATGATTTTCACAATCACACATCAGACACACTATGGCTGCGGCCTTCGGTGCTTGTCCTAAGCCTGGGACCCTAAATACAGAGCCACTGGGTTCGATGGAAACACACCTCACCGGCCCCAGCTTTGGCCCAGGCTCTGGGAGTGCAAGTGTTACTCACATCACAGGTGGACGGGACTACGGAAGCGTAATGACCTTGAGAGGTGTGCACTCCCTGGGGATGGCGGGAAGAGGCAGGACACCAGCCCTCCACAGCCCCCACTCCAAGCAGGGAGCCTGCCAAGGGCTGCCAGTCCTCCCACGCACTCTGCTGCCACACGCACTTAAACTTGTCAGCAACTTTGATTATCATTTGTTACCCAGTGTCCATTGAGACTTGCTAACACTTCTTCTCCTGATTTAATCTTCCCAGAGATTTGATTAATGCTTGCGCTGCCACCGAAGAATGGCTGTCAGGGGAGAACAGAAATAGAAAATACGATCAGCCTAGTGAGAACTGGAAGGGAGCCGACACAGTGATGCAGCGGGATGGAAGGAAAGTGCAACCTGCTTGATTTCCCCTGTTTCTGGGGAAAGATACGGATTTTGACTGTCTAGCATTGTGCAATGGCTTTCCTCTGCAACACCAAAATCATCGCAGGAGCTGAAGGAAGGGAGATAAGCCTTCAGATGCATTAACATGCAGCAGTGTAAGGTCTCGCTTCTGTTGCAAAAACATTTATTGTCAGCTGGACTTCAGAACAAGTGTATGTGGGCAATTCCTTCCAGTTGTCCAGAATCACATTACAGTTTGCACCATTATGCTTGCAGCCTTGTCCAAAGAAAAGGAGCAGCAGTAATGCAGTTGGTCACATTTCCTGCTTATGGGACAGCAACAGCAGTGTGGCACTGCTGACGGCTACATCTGCAAGAAGTCCCAGCAGCAGCAAGCAAAAAAAAAGAAAAAGGGTATTTCCAGAGTCAAAGTAAAGATTCTCAGAACAATGGAAAATTCTCCCCTCCTGCCTGCCAAACACAGGAAACAGCAGTGAGAGTGACCAGCTTTTCCTTTCATACCACACAACATTTCTTCAGACATTTTAGCAACCACTTTCCAAGAATATTTGTGCAGAGGAACTTTTTTTTTTAATAACAATATAAACCAAATTTCTTGCAACACCCATGGAAAAAGAAATCTAAAGAATCAATGTATGCAATCCAGGAGAAAATTGGTATATATCCAAATTAATAACAAATTTATGGGGTTTACCTTTAACTTCTCACAATTCTACTAAAAAAGGTGGCTAAGAAATATTCAAAGCAGAGCACATCGTTAAGCCAGAGACCCTTCTGAGTCGTGTTTGGACTAAGCATATTGTTTTCAAGCCAGAAAAGAAGGGTCTGCACTTTAAGCTCTGAACTGTTGTAGGTTTGAGATGACACTGATTGAAATCAGGGAAATAACTTCATTGCCCTCAACACAGTTCATCAGGACTACGGGAAGAACAGGCTTTAAAGACAAGTATATGCAAATGTCAAGGAAGTACATGGGGCAACAGTTCACTTTTTAAGGGCAAATAAAGACAGAAATTTATTATTGCCCCCAGAAAATCACAATCTGCAAAAGACTCCCCTAACTCCAGTAATCTCTCACATTTACGTTGGCTAAGTCTGCAGCTTTAAAGTCCTGCAGGCTTTCAGTTCTCCATCTTTCATTTTATGCCCAGGCAACACATTGTTTGTTGGAACAGAAGAGAAATGAATGCTCCTTAAAAAGCAAGTTAACTGTCCAAGAAAAGTTACAGGTCATCATTTTCCCTCCCAAATTTTAACACGTATAACTACAGGAGTGCTCAAAGATACCTCATTTGATCTGCATACCATAAATTTGCATCACCAGGCTTTCTAGGGGAGGGAACAGCTGCATGAACAAGTCAATGACAGCATGGCTCATCAGTCTGATAGCCACTCAAAATTATCTGCCTGAAAATGGGCTCTTACCCTACCATCAAAGCAAAGTCCTGTAGCCTTGAGAAACACAAGGTACAGTTCATTGTAATACCTGCAAGGTAAGTGTATGTATGTGATGGCTACTGAGCTACACTGAAGGGCCACATCCTAACTTTCCTCAAAGTAGTTTGTACACCTCATTGTATTTTGCAAGCAAAAATAATTGTACCTTCTCAAAAAGAAGGCACACTGTCGTTGCGAAACATTCAGAATAGAGTTTGGCCAGTAGCCAGCTGGCTGGCAGTGAACAAGTCGTGTAAAACTCATGCTTCCTGGGTTCAAATTGATTTGCTCTAGGCAAAACTGACCACAGGATCATGGCTCCCCTCCAGGTAGGACAGCCCATGGCAAATATATACATTGCTGGTACAAAAATGATCCGGTGTGTATCATCAACCCTTGCCTGGAGTGCAGAGGCAAGCCTGAGACCCATTCAAAATGGAGGCCACAATGTTTCTTACCTTTAGCTTGAATTCCAGTTCTGCCCTGTGGTTAGTTTTCTCACAGTCAATGGTAACTTTCCCTCCAAGCTCCATTGTCATGGTACCATACAAAAGTCCTGAAAGGGAAAAAAGAGACTTAAGAGACACCCCAATGGAAGCGATCTGCTTTCTCAACTCCAACTGGCTCTCACTGACATGCCGTGAGATTTGCTACGTGACTTAAAGTTTTGAAAGTTTTCAGTTCCTGAAACCAAAGTTTCTACGAGATGGCCCTGTAACTATAAGCATGAAGAATCCTCCACTGAGTCCATATTCACCATTTATTACACCAGCTATGAACAGCTTGACTCACAGGTGCTGATAGTGCATCCATGGCAAGCTGAAGGTGGGAAAGGAAAAATAAGGAAAGTTGTGCCCAGCAACCTCATTTATACTAGCACTTGAACAGACCCAGTCAGTTCTCAAGGGTGGATGGGGCAGAGAGGAGCTGTAACGGGATTCAGCAGAATCTGGGAGACTAGCAGTCATGTAGAGGACTCCTTTTTTACACGTTTACCATTTTCTGAAACGGTCATTTGCAGAAAAACAAAAATTGATAAGAGAAAGATCTATGCACAGGAATGTGTGCTTTACAGAAGTTAGTGTTTTCAGGTAGCTAGACCCCCCCATAAATATTAACTTAGAGGTCAATGTGCCAAAATAAAAAAAATATTCAAGAAAGAAAATTGGATCAAACTGCTGCAGGAGTGATTTTATCACCATGATTGAAACGCCACCAACACTCAGCTTCCTAAGGAGAAATGCAAAGTTATAGCAGCCATCCAGCAGCCATCCCCAGGCCTCAGTGCACATTCAGCTCAACAGAACAAATCCACAGGGTAACGGGTATCAGCCTCACTGAGGCAGCTCATACACTGAGGAATGTAATGATTAGAGTAACCAAGAAATCAGCAGAGAAGTCAGGAACTTCCTTTATTCTCAAAAAGCCTGAAAATACATTAAAAAATTGTAGTGTTAACATTAGAAACAGAAATCAGAAATGTACTCCTCAGAAGCTCAGAAATGCTCAGAATGTTCTTTCCACCTTCACTTTATCTGCAGTGCATATATGTAGCATTGTTTTCTTTCTATATAGTATTAAAAATAACTTAGATGGGCCTAATTCTGTCCTCAGCTCTGCACAGTCAAATCAAAAAGACTTCAGTGAGGATTACCAGTCTTCTGCTGAGCTGTGGAGCAGTTGCTCCACACATGAGTCACAGTGTGGAGCAACTGCTCCCTGGAATCACCAGTCCTTGCAGTGCCAGATATTTGAGAGGGGAGAGCCAGTGCAAAGTTATGTCAGTAAGATGCCATTATATTATTCTTTCTGTTTGCTTCCTATTTGAACAGTCATAACTTACCTTTACAGTGGGCATATGGCATAGTAATTATATAATCTTCCCCTCTGTTTAGAAACATAAGCTTTGCTTTCCCATCCAACAGGGCAGAAAGTGAGTTACCTAGAATTTAAAAGAACAAATACAGATATATTTAAAAATGCATGTTCTACTTGGTCACTCATCCTACTTTAGAAAGACGCTTCCATCTAAATGTAGGTCACTAATGAAAGAAGACATTTGAAACTCTAATAATTCAGGACCCTGCAAATCATTTACTGTTGGAGGCAGGCAGTTCTAATAAACTCTCTGCTGTCTGGCTCATATTTGCTCTGGCATTTTGCCTGTTGCAGAAAGGGAAGTAAGTCACTAGCGGGACGCAGAAAGCAGTTCCAACGCTGAGAAGGTTTTCAGGTCCTTCTGTTCTCACAACTTTTCTGATTGTGTATGATCCCAAATAACAAATAAAATTGCCAGAAGGACAGCAATGACTATTTGCAAGTGTTTCAGCAAATACGTTTATCAGAAGATAGTACTTAAGTGGTGTTTGTCTAAACAAAAAACTATTTCAAACAGTAACATTGTTTCAGAGCCTGCAGTTGTGCTGTCTCCACTGAGATTAAAAGATTCAAGGACATTTTGAAGCTCTAGGGTTCAACTCTCAGAAATCTGGGAGCTAGATAAATCGTTACATTTATACAGAGACTTTTGCAAAAGTCAGTTGGATGATTAGATAGCTATAAAATGATTCATCTGTGAGCATATGCAAAGTTGTCTGACAACCAATTGCCCATACATTCTCATGAACCTCTGCTTTCTGAAAATCAGGTTTTTAAAGCTCTCAATTTTTCTGTTTGATTTTTTTAAACATCATTGTGACCTCCCACTGAAATAATGGAAATGAGGAAAACCCGGGAGAGCCAAGACAAGGAATTAGGGTGTCCTAGTGGTAGATCTCTTAAGCATTTCTTTGTTCTTAACTGTCAACACACTCAGGAATTATTGAAAAACAAACCAAAACCAATGCTAGGATGTTACCTGCCCAGGCTTAGAGCCTTACCATAAAACTTGGACCTAGCTAGAATGCTGCCAGTAATGCAGAATCCATCTTTCCTATTGCTGACGTGAAAAGCTGACACCGGCGGATGATGGGAGACCTAGAAGGAAAATAGGCACGGGTCATTTTCAGCACTCTTTCCAGGCTAAGCAGAGCGGAGGGTGCCTATGCAGCATCACACCGCGTTACACACGCTCGATGGAAAGTGCCGGACAAAGGCCACAGGACTGCGCAGAGTCTTATAAGCCCCATCTGTACTCTTAACCTCAGTGTTAAGGGAGGGAACATTATATGTGAGACTACTACATATGCAAACTTTCTCCCCCACCCCATATTTTCTTGTCCTTGTTCATTTGATATCACTTTAGGCCAACAGGTACACTGTCAGATTTTCAACACGATAAATGACAGTGAAGAACTTTTTGGCAGCATCTGAAATAAAATGGATGCATGGGTGAAATAAAATAAAACAAAATAAAAACTCTTTGATTAAACAGGAAAAAAATGTATGTGAAAAAATGAGTCCCTGTACCAAAGTCCACATGGTCCTCAGATCCCTTTATTAACACCATAAATCTTCAAATAAATCTTGTCAGGCCAGTTTTACTTCTGAGTTCATCCTTTCATTTATCTCCAAAGACTTAGAGATAAGCCCCTAATTTACTTCTACTAAAATAATTATAGAAAGTTTAGAAAAAAGGAAGACAGGATTTGGTTACGTGTTTTATGCCCCTTCTAACAGAGGCAACACAAACCACAACCATTTTTTAATTCACAATAAGAAAACAGTAGGGCAGAACCCCATGGAAAAGGTTGAGGCTAATGTTATATATGGGAGACCTGCTTTTATAGTCCTGAGTGCCTGACAAAGCTTATGGTAATCTTTGCAAATGTAGAGAGAAAAAAGATCAGCAGCTAGTTTACCCCATGTGTCACTCTAGATATGTACAAAAAAGTCCAGCTTCCTCTCCCAGAATGAGATGTGGAGTGTGTTCCTATGCATGGAGGTGCAAGCAGGCTGCTGCTTTCAACACCTGAGCATCCAAAGAAAGCAACTTACCTGTTCTGCTATGTAAAATGTGTGACTGTTTGTCTGAGGGTGAAACCAACAGCAGCGAAACGTCTCTCCCAGAATAGGGTTGTATGGCTTTTTTATTCCCTGAAAAGCAAAGGAATCAAAACCTGCTACAAATGAAGATTTGCAATCCAACTTTACAGAGATGGCCACAAAACAACAAAATCATTTTCTCTCTAATGTTTTAAACTAAGTTAATCAGAAGAATCAAAACCAAAGAACTGGTTACATATACTCTCGCAGTCTAATCTTCTCATCTGAGCCAGAGATTCATCTGCTATTCTTGCCACCTTAATTTTCAACCTGATCAAAGCTTTACAAGATGATCAAACTTTTATTATTTCTGCTACTATATGGAGCAGGTGCACACTGATGTGTAAACATGGCACGAAAGTACTAAGAGGCCTGAAAAGAGAAAGGACACCTGCTTTCAGCCAAGGGAAAAATCTGGCATCCAAGGACATGTTACCTGTTGATGACTGGTTTTGCCTTCTAACTGTCTAGTGCAAAAGTTCTGAGATAGCCAACACTATTTTGCACTCAGTATCTACTCTGAAACCAAAGGCAACTTCAGTTTTAAAAGTCATGGTAAAAGTCTTCTGAACAATAGAAGAGCTAAAGTGTCAAAGCAAAGGTAATAAAGAAATACACAATCATAGCAGAAGATTTCAATGCCCATTACCACTCCAAATTCATGCATTCTTTTACCTTTGGCTTCTTATAGAAGCCGGACAGATACCACCTCAAAACTTGCTTCATTCGACTGTATGGATCATCTTCAAGGACAGCCCTACAGGACAGAACAAAAAATGTTTTCTCGCATGCTCTTTATACTGTTCACACATCACATTAATTTCATACCCGGATAATAACAGTAATTTCACTAGTATTTCCCCAGTACTAAAGGGAAGTAACTTTATTGCTGCCAGTGAGAAAGGTGTCTGCCAGCAGAAATACTTTTTTTTTCAGTAATGTACATCAAACCCCACTTATATAAACTCTTAAAAAGTGGCAGCCCTTGCCCTGCACTCCTGCAAAAAGCCTAATAAAATTTCAGGAGTGTATCAGGTTTGATAGGATTTACATTTGAGTTAATGTGGGACTCTCACTCACACTAGCATTCGGTTACAGCTAATAGTACAGTGTGAGTCGTAAAAAGAATAATACTTACGCCACCAAAATCAAACACAACTCTATTTTTCTCTCTTTTTCTTTGTTTCCCTCTTCCTTAAAAGATCTTTAAAGCTAATGTGCTACATGGCCTCTTTCAGTACTTTGAGATTTCATAAAATAATTCAGGTTGGAAGGGACTTCTCAAGGTCATCTCATCCAACCTCTCCCTGCTCAAAGATGAAGTGGGAGGTAAACATAGAGTTCCTGGTATTTCCAACCATTTAGTCAGATTTGAAAATCTACCTGGATATGTTCTCACAAAATCCATTTAGAAGGATCATCCATACCACAAAGAGGTTTATTTAACACAACTTTCAAATCTCTTGAAGTTTTCTTAGATCTCAGCACTGAGGAGAACCATTTCCTTAACTTCAGATGTTACAAATACCACAAACAAGGCTTGAAAATACCATTATTCTAAAATTACACAGAGACAGTGGAATAAACATGAGTAACTAGTGCTGCTATTTGAATATTGCACACACTGGTTTTAAAATACACCAAGCATATCTCATTGAGAAGGCTGGTCCTATCTAGAAGCATAACATTTTCTATTTTTTACTCTGCTGCTCCCAGCAGGTCTCTCCCATCAATGGATGTTTCTTACTTGTTTATGAACCAACATAATTATATTGCCTTTGGGAGCAGAAGTGCTTGACAATTCTGCTGTTTGCTCTCTGTCCTATTCCCCTCTGCACACCAGAAGGTGGCACAGCTCTGTTGTGAGATGCTCAAAGACAGAAGCTGAATCCCCATCAGTTCCAGACAATGCTGGCAAGGATGTGCGGGAGCAAAGACGGTTTTGTCTGGAGTTTAACTGTTTTCCTTGCTTCCTTGCCTCTCATTGGCAGCAATCCATCTTTAAAAGGTCACTGCAGCTGGCGCCTGGCTTGATTTACATTGAATCCAGAGACCTAGGTATTTTTTTGGGAGCCTTTCAACACACAAACACACCCCGGCCAGCACCCAGCTAATGCTGTAACAGATTTTCACAAATATAAGAAAAGTGCCCATGCTGGGCACACTTTGCACGTTGCTTACTGGGAAAGCAGGTCAGCATGGTAGTAGTAATCGGAGAGCTTGTTAAGGAACGAGCGTGGCTCCAGGATGAAGGTGGGCAGCACCACCCGTGACAGGTCCATGCCGGGCCGCAGCTGCTTCAGCAGGATCCACATCAGACTCTTGTTCTCCTCCGAGACAGTTTCAGTTTGAGATGATTCACCTGTCTATGATGGGAAAAGGGAACTTCAGGGCAGAAACAGGAAAATAATTTCTTGCAAGTGCATTTACCTGGAGGATCCAAGCTCCCCCAGGCATACCTGGCCCTGGCGCAAGAGTGAATGCTCCACTACACTACCGCAAAGAGATATCAGCTCTGTCTCAGAAGTGAATCCCCAAACCACCCATGGAGGGGTAAAAAAAGGCCTGGGCCTCTGCGATAGATGAGACAAGGTGAGGAGCACACCTCCGCTGTTCTCCTTCCTGAGGAGCTGCCTCCACACGCCTCAGGACTGCGATGGGCTAACCTTGACGAACATTAACCAAGGGGACTCTGCACTGCAGCCCCTCAGGAGGTGTGGACATGCCTGTGCTGGTTTTGTGTAGTGGAGGTGGGCTAGAGTGACAGCTTTTGTGCGAAACTTTCCCCTTTGTCTGGTGGACCCAGTTGGGTCTAGAGTGGACCCGTCACTGGCCAGGTCCAGTCAATTGGTTACAGTGATAATACCTCTTTAAAAGTGTATTTAAGAATGGAAATTAAAATTAAAAAAGAGTGAAGAAACAGAAGCAGGGGCAAAGAGGGAGAGGCGCGAGCCTCATGGGCCTTGCAGGCCTCACCCTCTGGCCTCCCGCTGGGCAGCCGACTGGGCCTGATACGGCCCGGCCCAGCCATGAGAAGTGAAGAAATGAGATGTGAAGAGAACCTGAGAGGTGTCTGCCTGCCTGTTGTGAAGAATTCCTTGTAAGAGGAACGGCTGCAGACACCAAGGTCAGTGAAGAAGGTCAGTGAAAAAGGAGGGGGAGGAGTAATGCGGCTCCTGGCCAAGATTCCCCTGCAGCCTGTGGTGACGACCATGGTGGAGCAGGTTGTCCCCCTGCAGCCCATGGAGGTCCATGGAGGGGCAGAGATCCACCTGCAGCCCGTGGAGGACCCCACGCCAGGGCAGGTGGATGTCCGAAGGAGGCTGTGGCCCATGGAGGGCCCAGGCTGGGGCAGCTGTTCTGGAGGGACTGCTCCCCATGGAAAAATTACCCGCACTGGAGCAGCTTGTGAAGGACTGTAGCCTGTGGAGGGACCCTACGCTAGAGCAGGGGAGGAATGTGAGGAGGAAGGAGCAGCAGAAACAACATGTGATGAACTGACCACAACCCCCATTCCCTATTCCTCCCTGTGCTGCTCAGGGGGGAGAAGGTGGTAAAGATAATTAGAATGAAGTTAAGCCCAGGAAGAGGGAGGGGTGGGGGGAAGTTGGTTTTGCTCTCTCTCTCATTATCCTGCTTTGGTTTTATTAATAATAAAACTAAACTATGAAAATGGCCAAGGCTGTTGCTGCATTAGTGCAGCCTGATGGGATGGATACAAGCAGCTCCTTTCAGTCTTATTCTCAGCAAATGAGAGACTGTAAGATTCACTATTGTCCATGTAGAAAAATTTAGGAGATAAACGAGTAATCAACAAAGCATGCAAGCAGTCCTCCAAGTTCAAAATAAGACAAACTGGTAGGTACAGTAAAGGCCCCACTGCTGGGTGACATGCACAAAACTTACAGGCCCCTGACACCGCTCAGTGCCCGTTGCAGCAGAAGTGCAGGTAACAGAAAAAAAGCCAGGGATTATGTTGTGGTTTCAGCTGTAACTCTGCATTCAGTGAGGCCACTTGAGGTTTAACATGGGAGAATGGGCCTTTCAAGACACTGGAGAAAGAAAATGAAGCTAAATTTTCAAACATAACTGCGTCATTTTAACGCATCCTAGGCATCATAATTTAACAATGAAAGAGAATATTTAGGCTTTCTACTGTCTTTCGGCAAGATTTCTATGAGAAAAAGGGCTGAGATTCACTTCTGGAATGCACTTTGGTTTGGGAGAGGACACACAGCACATCCCTATAGGATTTGCAGATGGTGTAAATCACTAAACACTCATTTTCACCACCTGAGCATTCCCAGCTCAACCTTTTTAGCTCCCAGTCAGCCCTTTTACTAGTCATGTGAAATCACACTAAGTCCAGCTCGCAGGCTGAGGGAAATTTCAGATTGAGGAACAACAAAGCTCTTTTCATTGAATCGCTTTTCCATTATCATGCCATTCTTCTTGTGACATTATCATGCCATTCTGATGCACTGGAAGAATCGGAAACCATTAAAGAACAAAGTACTACAGTGTCAGCTGTCTTACAATGCATATGGGTCTGTCAGAACTTTCCTTACCTATCCAGGTTCTCAAGTGTGTGTGTACTGTCAATATAAATTAATGACGTGTTGAAACTGCTGTAAAGTGTTACTCAGAATGAATCACTGGAGAAAGGATGGATGAAAAGGAAAGGAGAAGAAGATGCAGGAGGATGAGAACAACTTCAAGTAATTTCTGGTTTCTTTCCCCTCAAATACATCACCCTCAATAACCCTTTTTACAACTTGTTAAAACTAAAAGCTTGGGAAAAAAAGGTTTTTGCTATTAGTCTATCTACTGAGCAGGTGTGGGTTTTTTTTATATTCTAGACCAACTTCCACAATGTCAAAGTCCTTCTGACACCTGTCTCTGCCTTCACATTCCTACTGCAAAGAAGGAAAAGCTGCACAAGCACATGTCTTTCAAACGCATACAGATGCACACACATACGTGCACATCTTTCAAAGGAGCTTTCAAAGCCAAACTGAAAATTTAACAGTGATAGTTTGCATCTGTGACCTCTGTCCTCCCAAGTCTGGGAGGGCAATAGTTTTGGTTTAACACTACAGTTATTGTTATTCCTTGGCATGTGTTTACCCTGGTATGTTTCTGCCCATTGCTGACAGGAAACTACGGAATTCTGTACAACCTACTTTTCCTTATCTTACTGTCACCAGTGGGATAAGACTCAACAACCAGTCCTACCTGTGTGTCCCAGGTCATGGTGACAGCCACATCTCTAGGCCAACATCAGAAATCTAATAAAACACCTAATGGCCAAGGCCACACAACAATTCTTTTTGAAAGCCCAGTGGATGTTACCTCTGCCTGAGCAGCCACACTATGGCTAGCCTTATTTTACGCTGCAGAAAGTGTCACTCTGCAGTGACAATTTAGTCCTTTCCATTTGGTTTGTACTGATTTTTTTTTTAATTTTAATTTAAAACTGCAGAGATCTTTCTCACTCACACACCCACACAAAGACTGCTGTGCTGCCTGTAAGGCTCCTTCAAACATTGAAGGATCAGCCTGCCCTACCAACACTTCTAGGACAAGTTTGTCACGTGACAAAAAGTCATTTCAGAATAAGCAGCTAATAGAAATTAAGTATGCCTTATTTTGCTGTTGCTAAGTTGCTCAGCTATATTCAAAAGCCCCTGTTTGGACCCAGTTACCATTTGCTGTGTGTCTGAGGTGGGATTTGAGGGGAGGGATGCACAAAAGAGGAGTTGTGGGGTTTTTTATCTCTGGAGGCAACAGTTCTTTTTGCAAGCACAATTTCTACAGCAAAGGCTTGCACCTCACACCTGACATCTGAAATGGTAGCAAACATACGCTACCTGGATTGGTGACTCCAAACCACAAACTGCTGCTCTTGGGGGTGGCTGGGCTGTGGAAAGGAGGAGACAAAACTGAACTCCTCTTGCACCTCTGTATCTCTGCATCTTGCACCACCTTGCATCTCTGCAGAGATGTTCTTTTGTGGTCTCTCATGCAGGTTCTCCTGCTATAAATGGAGAACTAAACAGGAGTAATATAATCTGTGTGTGGGATACATAACCATTCTCAATGCTCTAAGTTATCACTCAGTGAAACACAGTGTAATTAGGATATATTTTCCTCAATATTAGTAGTACATTTTCAGGAAACCACTGAAAGAGCACTGTAAGAGGCTGATGAAGGGTCTAGAGAACAAGTCCTGTAAGAACTGACTGAGGGCACCAGGGTTGTTTAGTCAGGAGAAAAGGAGGCTCAAGGGAGACCTTATCACTCTTTACGACTACTTGAAAGGAGATTGTAGTGAGGTGGGTGTTGATCCCTTCTAGAATCATAGAATGGGTTGGGTTGGAAGGGACCTTTAAAGGTCATCTAGTTCAATCCCCCTGCAAGGAGCAGGGACATCTCCAAGCAGATCAGGTGGCTCAGAGCCCCATCCAACCTGGCCTGGAATATTTCCAGGGATAGGACATCCACCGTCTCTCCGGCCAACCTGTTCCAGTGTTCCACCACCCTTATTGTAAAAAATGTCTTCCTTATGTCCAGTTTGAATCTATCTCCCTCTATTTTAAAACCATTGCCCCTCCTCCTATCACAACAGGCCTTGCTGAAGTGTTTCTTCCTGTCTTTCCTGTAGGCCCCCTTGAGGTACTGGAAGACCGCTATCAGGTCTCCCCGGAGCCTTCTCTTCTCCAGGCTGAACAGCCCCAACTCTCTCAGCCTGTCCTCATAGGAAAGGTGCTCCAGCCCTCTTATCATCTTCGTGGCCCTCCTCTGGATTCGCTCCAACAGGTCCGTGTCCTTCTTATGTTGGAGGTTCCAGAGCTGGACACAGTATTCCAGGTGGGGTCTCATAAGAGTGAAGTAGAAGGGGAAGAATCACCTCCCTCGACCTACTGGCCACACTTCTTCTGATGCAGCCCAGGATGCGGTTGGCTTTCTGGGCTGCAAGTACACATTGCTGGCTCATGTTAAGCTTCTCATCCACCAGTACTCCCAAGTCCTTCTCCTCAGGGTTGCTCTCAATCCATTCTCCACCCAGCCTGTATTTGTGTTTGAGATTGCCCCAGCCCATGTGCAGGACCTTGCACTTGGCCAGTTGAACTTCATGAGGTTTGCACAGGCCCACCTCTCCAGCCTCTCAGGGTGCCTCTAGATGGCATCCCTTCCCTCCAGCGTGTTGACTGCACCACACACGTTGGAGTCGTCAGCAAACTTGCTGAGGGTGCACTCAATCCCACTGTCTATGTTGCCAACAAAGATGTTAAACAGAGCTGGTCCCAACAGGGACCCCTGAGAAATGCCACTCGTCACCAGTCTCCACTTGGACACTAAGCCATTGACCATAACTCTTCAGTGCAGCCATCCAGCAAATTCCTTATCCACTGAGTGGTCCGTCCATCAAATCCATGTCTCTCCAGTTTAGAGACAAGGGTGTTGTGTGGGACACTGTCAAATGCTTGGCAACTTCATCCACCAGTTCCCTCAGGACCCATGGATGCATCTCATCAGGTCCCACAGACTTGTGTACCTTCAGGCTCCTTAGATGACCCTGCACCTGCTCTTCTGCTGCAGTGGGCAGTTCTTCATTCTCCCAGTCCCTGCTTTTGCCTTCTGCTATTTGGGCGATGTGGCTAGAGCCCTCATTGGTGAAGACTGAGGCAAAAAAGTCATTGAGTACCTCAGCCTTCTCCATGTCCTGGGTAATCAGGTCTCCCGTTTCCTTCCAGAGAGGGCCCACATTCTCCCTGGTCTTCCTTTTATCCCCAAAGAAGCTTTTCTTGATGCCCTTGCCTTGAACATCAAGTTGCCCTTGATGTTCCTGGCCAGATTTAATTCTGTCAGAGCTTTAGCTTTCCTTACCTGATCGCTGGCCACTCAGACAACCTCTCTGTAATCTTCCCAGGCTACCTGCCCTTGCCTCCACCCTCTGTAGGCTTCCTTTTTGTTTTTCAGTTGGTCCAAGAGCTCCTTCTTCATCCATGCAGGACGCCTGGCGTTTTTGCCCAACTACTTATTTGTTAGGTTGCATCGCTTCTGAGCTTGGAGGAGGTGATCCTTCAATATTAGCCAACTTTCTTGGGCCCCTCTTCCCTCTAGGGCTGTGTCCCACGGAACTTTACCCAGCAGATGCCTGAAGAGGCCAAAGTCTGCTCTCCTGAAGTCCAGGGCAGAGAGCTTGTTGCCCTCCTCGCTGCCCTAAGGATCTTGAATTCCACCATCTCATGGTCACTGCAGCCAAGGCTGCCCTTGAGCTCAACATTCCCCACCAGCCCCTCCCTTTTGGTGAGAAGAAGGTCCAGCATAGCACCTCTCCTTGTTGGCTCCTCTGTCACTTGCAGGAGGAAGTTATCATCCTTTTCCCAAGTAACAAATAATAGAAAAGAGGAAACGGCCTCAAGTTGTGCCAGGGGAGGTTTAGCTAGGACATTAGGAAAAATTTCTTCACTGAAAGGGTTATGAAGCACTGGAACAGGCTGCCCAGGGAAGTGGTGGAGTCACCATCCCCAGAGGTATTTAAAACACCTGTAGACGTGGAGCTTAAGGACATGGTTTAGTGGTGGACTTGGCAGTGGTTGGTTTACGGTCGGACTCGATGATCTTAAGGGTCTTTTCCAACCTAAATGATTCTATGATTCTAAGAAAGAAACAGCCTTCTAGCAAAGTGGTTTTCTTTGAAGCACCAACAAGACTTCAGCTTCCTTGTTTGAAGCAATAGGCAAAGGAGTGCTCAGAGCCCTCCCAGCGCTGGAGCAGAGCTCCTCCGCTGCCTGCCTGGACTGATTCTCACCCAACACAGTGGGCTCTCCCAGCTCTCTACCACTGCCTTCTTCAGAGGTGACATCCAGCTAACAGAGGCTCCTAAATGGAACACAAATGCATCCTCCTGCTGTTAAATGACATGCAAAATGGCTTTCCCACAAGAAGCTGTCATTTAGGAATCAAGTGGCTCAAATGATCCATTAGGGCACACAAAAAGGATGTTCCATGCATAATGAAAAGAGGAAAGTATCATGTTTTGTATCACACAAGGACTGAGCATCCTAATTGGCCAGGACACGTGCCCAGAATAATAATTCCCCCTCCTGCTGGCTCCACAAAGCACCGTGCCAATGCTAAGCGGCTCCTTAATGCAATAACTGGTTAAAGCAATCGCTGACGCTGGAAACGCGCCAAAGCACAGTAGTGGGGCTGCTGTTCTTAATGCATAATTATTAGAGCACATGATAATTCAACATAATTTAGCAGAAAGCTGTGCGGTGCTTTATCTGTAAAACACTGGAACTCAAAAAGCCGGTTCTTAACTGCCATACATCTAAAAGGCTAAATGACAAATACTATGAACACAGACACTTTAACAGAAACAGGCAGTGATTAAAATATTTTTTTTCTTTTACCTCCCCAAATTCCTCATAGATCTGTTCAATATAAGTCGTCCCTTTCCTTCCTGGAGAGACCTCTCCATGGATTTCTGACTGATCGCTCTCGCTTTCATTTGTCTTCCGGCTGTTCTCATGAGTTTCATTCTCCGACTCTTCTACATTGTCTCTCTCGGACTTGTCTGAAAAAGCATCATTTTCCAAATGGTGGTGGTTCTCCAGGGCTGATTCATTCAAACTGCAACACACAGTTCATTACTTGCTTCAGTTTGATTTATAAAGCCAGTTTACTTAAAGCCTTTTAGATAAAGTAAAAGCATCGCCCAAGACTCAAAAAGAGGGTGTGCAGCCCAGGAGAGTATAAGACATTGATCTCCTGAATAGCAGGGGTCTTATCATGGAAACAGTGACATATTTTCCATCAGAATTCTCTCCTCCAAACTGCACTTTGCAAAGTCCGCCACAGAGCTGCACTTACCCACCCTTATGCGGAATTGCCACTGGCTCCGGATGGGAGCCCACGTACCAGAGGGATACAGAGCGCACACAAACAACTGTACACTGCTGATTAGAGAACTGAAGTGTCAATCAGGAGAGGTTTTTCCCTTTACAGAAACAAATCCAGGGATTGTAGCATATAGGAAAAATATGACATTATGAGATGTATTTGCTTTTCAGTACTACTGCTACTTTATTTCAACAGATGGTGGAACTAAGTCAGCCCTACACTAGAAAAGGAAAATACAAAAATCAATAGAGGCAAGTATTTTCTCTCTCACCTCTTTCATGGTCTAGCCTAGCTCTCAGGTGCTGACCTTCTCAGCTTGACCTTCCTCTGAAAACTTTTTACCCAAGTCCTCAGGCAAAATTGCTCTTGAATAGAGCAATAAGAAAAGATTTCCAGCTACACAAGGAGTTTCAGAGAATCTAAACTCAGAAATCTCCCTCTCAAATCAAGATTTCTCTCTTCAGTACATGGGGATGCTCTATCAAGCCTGAAGTCTCTCCATGATGAGCCTTTTTTCAGGCCATTCCGGGCATGTTCCAATTTTGATTATAGATTAATCCTGAAAATTTCTATCCCTTGTTCTCCCTCACTTTTTTCTTTTTTTTTTTTTTTTTTTTTAAAGATAATTAGGCAGATAGACCCAGAGTTAAAAAAACCCAAAACCAACAGAAGAGTCAGAAGACAGAACTAGCATCAGCTTTCAGATTATCTCAACTTCCAACTATGCACTGAAATAAGCTCATGATTTTTAACACGCCAAGCAACCCACATTGTGACAGTCACAGCTCAGTTTCTGGAGAAGCTCAGTTTCTAGAGTTCTTTTGAAAGTATCGTCTATAGCTTTCTGTGCCTTTAGAAAACCTTTCTTTTAACTCCATTTGTATATGCATGCATGTATGTGTAAGGTTTTTTAATTTACAGTTTTACGGTAAAATAAAACTAAGACGATAAACCAGAGAGTCAATGACTACTATACCTCAGGACTAATAATTTGCTATTATATATCTTCACCATTCTAGCGCCAGGAGTTAACTTCTTTTTAGCTAGCAATCAGCAAGTGTAATGACTGATAACCAAATACACTGGAAGCATAGAGTATAGCAAACGTATGAGTTTAAGATAATAAAGGAGAAATATGGTGAGGAGAGAGCTGTCTAGAGAGATCTTCCCATGATTCCTCAGCACAGATCCTTCCTGGATGGTAGGTCCAGGAAGTTGCTGATCATTTAAATATCTAATTTATTTCTTAATTTTTCAATGATCAACTAAACATATGAGTGTTTGTCTGTGGCTGCTATGCTCCCTTACCTAGTGAAAGTTTTCTCCATGGGGTAAAAATGCTTGGAAAAACAGTTTAATTTAAAGCTTATGGACCATTGCTGAGAAGTTGCACTTGTTTCTATTTCATGTTTGTAAGAAGAGCATGTGTTTTTCAATGTCACCTGCCTCACATTTGGAGTTTCAACAGAGCAAATTACTCTTTTCTTAGTTTCCTCAGCTCCCCTCCTCTTACTTTTTAAAGATTTCAGATTTAGTCCAAGAGGGAATTAAATTCACATGAAATCCCACTCAACTGTGCACTGATTACCCACCAGCCATAAACAAGGCAAGACTTAAAACATCCAGAGCCAAGGAACTGCTCTGGGGAACCAAAGGGAAAACAGATGCTCCTCATTCTGAGGAACAAATGTGAGATGCTGAAGTGGAGCCAGGCTCTTCTATTCCTCCAGACAGAATCATCACCGAATACGTAAGACATGCTAAAAACAAAAGCCATGCCATAAGCTTGAACTAAATCAATGTAAAGACTTCTCAGGGGCTTTCAATGGGATTTGGACCAAGCTTTAAAAGCTGGGAGAGAATGACTATGCTAAAAGTCAACACTGAATTTCCACCATGAATGTGAATAGTTTGGCATTTTCCACAGCTAATTTACTGTTTCAGCATATTGGAGCTCTCTTATACGAGTGCTTTATTCTCTAGGGGCATTCCTGGAAGCTTCAGTCAGTGACCAGGACTTCTTTGGGTTTGATACAAAACAAAATAATCCTTTGGCTCTTGTCAAACAAGTAAACTAGCCAGATTCCTGGGGTTGCTGGAGATAAGACATGGAAGCCACAAGAAATACGACTTCATATTAAAAACAAGACCGCCTTGTGCCCCAAAGGCGTCTTGTCTAAAATCACAGATTTACACAGTACTTTAGCCTTTGATTCACTTGCTCAGTTCTCTCCCTCTCATTTTTATATGCTATAAAGACACGGATTTTAAAATCACTGTATAATCTTGACTTTTTTTTTTTCCCAGCAGGAAAGGAGAAAAGCAGCCAGCAGACAAATGCATCTTTGGCTCAACGGTAGATTCGCCTTTGCCAACTCCCTTGAGTTTTGTTCTCCCTATAATATCCATCATCTCCCTTTTCTTTTTCTTTTCTTGACAGAGTAGTTTGCCTAATTTGAAGACAGAGGTAAATGTAATTAACTGGCCCCCTAACAACAGTGTGCCAGTTTAATTGGTAAGATTCCCTGTAGGGAAGGCATTTAATTAGAATGACTGAATCCCTATGAGGAAGCCAGTGTCAGTGGCAAACCAAAAACCCTTTGCTCAGCACTTGCACAGCTTTGGTTTTGCATTTTGCCTTGTTTAAATGTTTTTTATTCCTCCGGGGATAACAGCAGGTCATCCCCCTGTCCCGCAACCATCAAACTCCCCTGGGCTTTTAAGCACAGGGGAAAGTCAAGGTACACATTAAAACCAGTAGTAGGGCTCAGAAAGGAGAGAAGTCCAGACGACCAGATGCTGAACACCCAGCTTGAATTAGACTCAGCTAAAATCTGAGCCTGTCAGAAAAATCTGATTCCCATTGTGGGTACTCTGTCCTGCTGAAAACTCTGCCACATGTGCTACTGCAGAGTCACATAATTCAGGAGAGCTTTTAATGTTGAATAACTAAGAGGTGAAACAGAGGCATCATTTAAGCATCATTTACACATCATATTTTGAAGAAATACTTTAATACGGTTTTAACTCTATCTTCTGCACTTCCTTACAGTAGCCATGGGTCTGCCTGAATGTTCTTAGTGCCACAGGCTCCATTTTAATACTGGATTTCTGTACACACATCCATCAGCTGAAAAACAAGTCCACTGCATTCTTGGATTCATTATCACAGCAAGCACAGTTCTAAGAGACTTCCTCTTAGGCAGAAATAAATTAGAAAGTAAAAAGTATTACAGAAGAAGCCTAAGAACAACAGAAGTATTTGCACAAGTAGAGGCACATGCCCTGGTAACACATCAGATTTCCTTCACTTCTCCCACTGCTCTTCAGTAAAGCTCTTCTTCAAACTCTAGCTAAAAACCCAAACAGCAAGACTGGAGAACACATGCTGGGAATATCAGAGCCTTTCAGAGCAAAGGGCAGACCAAAATGTTGCCATCTCTTTGGTCTCATGGGAAGGGGAAGAGGACTCAGATCCCTGCTGTTGTTATAGCAGAGCCTAAGAAAACACCTAAAAGTGAAGTCCCCGTGTGCAAGGCATCATCTTTGCAGACTGCAAGAATTGCTACCCTAAAAACTGCGTAACCAATGGTGCATTGCTGTGAGCACTAAGAGTCAAATTCATATCAGCAGAACTCGAAATAGACACTGCATCTCCCAGTTCCCACTGCAAGGGCCAAGTGTCTATACCAGAGGGATTTTTGAAGTTGCCTATTTAGCTACAAGCAACAGATGAGGCCTGGGGCTTTTTAATGCTTATAGAGCTTTGATGTGAGTTGTTCGAAAATGCTGCAGCAATATTAGGAATATGAATAGAAAGAAGGCCTGGGGACTTTTTTCCCGCCTGTAAAAAGTTATCTGCTGCATCAAGGAAGAAATTGGAAACCACTCAAAACCCCTGTAGAGAGAGAAATTATACCACTAAGGATGCAGTGTGTGCACTCTGCTGACTATGACACAGTATTATTAGAAAAGAGAACACATTATTAAAAAGTAGATCAGACTCAGAGCCATATGTGCTGGCCAACAGACAGATATTGCTAGTGGTTTTGTCTGTGCAACTACAGGTCTACTCTAGTAGCTAGATTCCACAGTCTTTACTCAGGCAAGCCATTTTTCATGCCAAGATCTCCAGAGAGCATTTTTGCCCAAGCAGGGGACAGAAGAAAATTGTTTATGTACACACAAACACAGCTGAGGTTCCTCCCAGTCAGCGTGCTCAAGCATTAGATGACAACATATCTCGTACGCACCAAACCCATATATTAGTGATGGATGCAGTAGAAATACAGGCTGCTTTTGAAACAGGTTTCCTTAGGGGACTCTGGCTAGATTATGCTAAAGTTAAAAGAATGACCAAGAGTGAGCCATGCAACACCTCTCTGTGCATTAAGAAGTGATCTTACTGGAAGAACTCCTGGTCTGAGATAGTGCTTGTGTGCAAGAGGTGGTTGAGCCCCACATGCGCAGGGTCGCTTGAGCAGTTCATTTCTCCATCCTTTCCCTGCTTGGAGGCACTGAGCCGGAAGAGGCTGGAGCAACGTAGGGCAAGTTCCAAAGCATCCAGCCAGCATCGGCCTGTGAAAACAAAAGGAATTACTTAAGCACAGGAGAGTAAATAAGACCATTCATGCATTGCTTCTCAAAAGCTTCTTGCCTGGGAGTAAAGTTCATTATAATTCAGGAAGTCACTGTGTACAAGAATCTATTTTTCATAGATATAATCCCTAGCTTATCTTGCCAGAAATGGCATGTTTCCGTGGCTGCAAGAGTGACTGATACATCTGCACGGGTAATAAAGTGGGAAGCTCATTCCAGCTCCCCGTTCCCTAACACCATCTCTTCCTTTGATCTTCCAGAACCTGTTCACATCCCCTTTTGCCCCTTTTTGATTTTGTCCAAGATGCAGGAAACGTGTACAAGCATGGTGCTTCCAAACCACCTAGCAGGTCATGTCTGCAAGTAATACATCGGGAAAACTCGTTCAGCATCTGTCATCCCCACCACTCACTCCCAATGGCAGGGAGATACTGAGGCACTGCGCTGCATGGGAGAGGGCCCTGCTTAGTGTGGGATCTCGGAACTGCAAGCTAGCTTGAGGGTCCCACACAGGCCATCACGCTGCAATAACAATCACTCTGAAGAAGAGCCATGGTGATCAATACTAGCCAGAGTGATTAAGACGAGATGGAGTTGCTTGTGAGGCTCTTTCTTTTTCTCTGTATTTTTTTTCCCTTTTCTCCATTCCTTTTCCCTGCCCCGTCCATCAGATAATCTGGGTGGAGCATCAGTTTTTCTTGTCTTGTCACAAAAATTCTTTACCTGAAGGGTATACTTTGCAAATACCAGAAACAATAAGCTGGCACAGAGATGAGACAAACTGCAGCTCCTGTGCACAGCCTCACCGGATTTTCTTAAGGCCTGCATGGGTCCCACAGGCAGGCAGCGAATGAAAAGCACAGGAATCCAAACTGACCCTTGGCTCCTCTTGCAATGACCCACACAAAGCAAGTCTACAAAGCTATGTGTTAGTGTTAAAGCCTAACCACCACAATGCTGGAATTGCTGTATTCTTGGAAGCACCTGAAAATAGCCTGCTTCTGTACTGCAGTCATTAATGAGGCCAGGACACCTGCAAATTGGCTGAATATTCAAGAATTGAAGTATCAAGGGAGTTATCGTCTAATTTCAAGCATGTAAAACAGAACTCTTCATTACACTCCTCAGAATATATTTTGCAATAATTAGAAGTGTGCTTGAGAGGCAGTGAAGAAAACAAAAGGATTTTGCTCTAGCAACGGCAAGGGTTACAAACGGGTTTTCTCCAGACCACATTCATTCCTAGGTCCCATTTGGGAAATGTTTCCATTACATTCAATTCTATCACACACTTAGCATCAAGCATATGTATAAATCTCGCTGGATCCTGCTGCTCTCTTGGGCAGAATTCCCATCCAGTCCAGTATGACCAAAATTTGGCTCTATAAGAAGATCAGTAAGAGTTTAAAAAAAATTTCAGATCATATGAATAAAAAGAAATGTTTATAAATTTGAATAGCTTTCAGTGCTTGCTTTGATACAAAGCTGCAACCAGTAAAAGAGAGAAAAAAAATCCCAAAACTTTGAAGAATTGCACTTGAACACTGAGCCGCAAATACTGCAGAGCCCAGTCATTTATTCAAATTTCATCCCATAAATTCCTTTAGTATCAGCTTATGATTTAATAATAAAATCACACATAATGGTTAATAAAAGATTACGAAGGTTGAAGGCTGTTGGAATTGATTTCACACTATTTTGTATTTAACAAATACTCCTGCATTAAAGCTTTACACGCAGAGATTTATTCCCTTCTTGCCACGCGGAGGATTTGCATGGATAACCCATTAGAGTTAATGGCTGCGCTGAGCACAAATCCGCTCCCCTCTTATGTGTCCCCTCTCCACCAAACCCATCAAGATGAAAATCTGTTTTCAGACATTCAGAAATGCAGCATATGTCAAAGTCTTTTAATTTTTGATAGGCTTGTAAAATCAGGTGCCTTGATAGGGAGCTTGATTTGGAGCAGCATGAGCCCACCCCTCCCTGGGGCTGCAGGCAGAGCAGGCCATGCTGCCCTCCCTCCCACCACCACCACCAGCGCCACTGGTTTTCACCAGGACTAATGTGAGCTTATAGGCTTGGTCAAACCTTTGGGGCCCACCACATTACCAGAGGAAATTTCTACATAACATATCTAGCTTTTTTATCTCTTCAGATAACTCCCTGGAAGGGGTTATGAGTAACTTGAATCTTTTTTGAAACCTTATTCAAGAAGCCTAAATAATAATTTAAAAAGTAATATTAATTTATTCATTCTAATATTCCAATGTAGAGACACAAAGCTTTAGAGGAACTTGCTGTGCATTAGCAGTCAGCATTACTTGTGCCCCTAGAACACAGAAATAGCATCGGTGTACGCCCTTGTACTCATTTCTAACAGAAACTGAATGCACGGAACAGGCCTTCAGCCATCAGGTGGTGCTGTGAATCCAAACAAACACATGCCACAAAACTAGATGTAAAATAATGGGATTTCCTCTGCAAATGAAAAGGTTACGTTCTCTGCAAGTCAACAGTGTGTTAATTGCAGCATAACAGCACCAAATTATACCGTCTCAATTTCAGGGATTGCACACAAGATAAACCTGTTTCATTGCTAAAGGCCTACACAAAATGTTTTTACATTTGAGTGATCTTGCTATTGAGCAATATTCTTCTTTATTGTGAAAATGATACAAAAATGTTAGCATTTGGATTACTTAATTGCTTAGCTGACAAGTCTACTCACTCCCTCAGGAACTGCAGAAGGGAAAAAAAGTATGTGGTCACGTAATTAAAGGCTGTCATCTATAGTCACAGTAGTCTGCGTGAAGGCTTCATGGTTACCTGAATTCTCACATTTTCTAATTTTGAGCGGTTGACTCAAGTTGGGTTTTTTTGTATGCCAGGTAATGAGACCAGAGAAGAATGCAAAATGTGGGAATAGCTGCCCAATAGGATGCATAGAAAGGAAGCAAAAAAAAGAGTTGTGAAGGAGTTACAATGGTATTCCTTTAGAAGGTTTGAGGTTTTTAAAGCTGCAATCAATTCTCAATCAGTTAAAATTTTCCACAAATCTTGCCTTAAAACAAGCATATGTTTAAATTCTGAAGGAAAACTCAAGAGCATATTGTATGGCAGAATCTCTCCATAGGCTTTTAAGCTCTTTTTATATCAAATTATATATTACTCTATCCACTGCAATGATTACTTTTGGACAATTTTTGCAGAGATCATGTTGTCTCAAAAACACTGGCATTACCTCCTTTTGCTTGGGAGCTGTGAATGTTATCTCTGAGCTTGACCCTTTCTTCACTGTATCTGGTATTTTGTGACTGACTTCCAAGGGGCAGCCCACAGGGAAAGCTCTGGCTCTTACCTCCAAGGTAACAGTTTTCAGTGAGGACAGTAACAGGGAGAAATGACACCCCACCCAGAAAAGATGCTCAACTCTGATGTGCAAATTCAAGTCCAGCTAGATCGCTCATACTGGCAGCCAGCACAAGGAGGACATTTCACATCACCCATCATTTGGCACCTGAACCGGGCAGGTGGCAGGTTGCCCAGCCACCTTCGGCTCCCTCCCGGAACCATGGGGAAAGAGTGAGACTCTTCGATAAGGCTGCTCCTGAAGTGCCAAAAGTGGATGTCCTACCAAAGCGCTAGCTCTAGCTTGGGTTCCTGCTCTCTTTTGTAGCAATCTCTGTCCTTGCACTGACCATAGGTTTCAATATCCATTCCCTACAACACTTCAGCAAATTATGATCACAGCATTTGAAATGACAGATGTCCTGGGAAACTGGAATGTCAGAGGAACACATCTGCACACCCCTCAGCTGTGCCCACTGAAAAAAAAAAAAGAAAAAAAGAGAGATGAAACAGAGGTATCTCATCTGAGTAGGCCTGTAGCTCTTTTTCTCTGTTGTATGTGTTTACAGTAAAAAGGTAACAGTCATCAGTGACAACTTAAAAAATGAAACTCTTTGAAAAATCAGTTAAACACATCTGGGTTCCAAAGCTCGTTCCTTCTTGAAAGGTTTGGGAACAATAAGGTAATAAAGGATGTGTGTTGCCTTGACTTTGCAACCAAAAAAAAAAAAAAAAAGCCAAATACGCATACCACATATGTTTTGAAACCTTCTGTATGGCTTCTCCAGGCCTTTTGGCTCAGCAGGCTGGAAAAGCACGCTGTGGTCCTTTGAGATGACTCCTGCAGTACAGTTGCACAAATGGGAATCACTACAGCTCCTTGCAGGATGCTTCCTGAGTCCACCTGGCACTGCTGGCACCATGTGGAAACCTGGAGGCTGCAAGGCTGAAGAGCAGCATGTATGCACTCCCACCAACTTTTTTTTTTTTTTTTTTTTTCCCACAAAGAAAAGGAACTACTCAAACCAAGTGACAAAACCCACTTCTTCTCCTCCTTGGAAAAAAAAAAAACCCACAACAACCAAAGGCTGGTTATGCTGCTAACACAGGCTCAGTTCAAGGAATACTTTGAGTCTGTCCTAGTCTTTAAACACATCTAAAACTACAACAATATCCCACAGAAAAAAACAAACCAAAACAAAACAAAAACCAAACAGGCAGCACTGAAAACACAAAGCTATTCAGCTTTAAAATTCTTTACAGTCACCATCATTTCACCTAGAACAACTCATAATTTGATGTGCCAAGTCTATCTGCCACATTTTGCAACAGCTGATCACAGAGGAGCCAGACAGTGTTCTCTCAGCACTAAGCAATAACAAAAATCTGCTTGAGATGGCATCATATTGTCACACACCGAAGTCTCAGCCCAGGACTATACTTTTTTTCCATTGCATTCTTGTAGCTACAGAACAGCTGGGATTAATCTCTTGCCAATTAAGACTCCAAAAGCCTCACACCTAGTAACCATACATTCCTCCAAAGAGGCATTGCTAAGGGAATATTATTCTTCTTGAATGGTTAAAGTCATCCAGCTTTTGGCCTCCTGCCTCACACTTACAAGATAGATGCTTTTAAAAATCAACCTGAAGTAGACTGTCACCTGGAAACGATGAATTCTTGCTCAAGTGCACACAAATCATGAATGATGAGGAAGAGGCTGATTTGGTTCAGTCAGTGAACATTAAGGTCATTGTGTTCAGCTGACTGCTTATTTTGCTGTACCACTTGGGTGCCTGTGTGCACAATTTCTTACACTTTGGCAGTCAAGATGCAAGGATGCGATCCCTCAATTAGCTGTGGGTACAATTTATGCACCGAGCTAAATGAAGTCTGGTTGCAAATGCCTGGATTTTAAACTGCTGTGAGGGGTCTAAGGAATATGAAGGGCAGACATAAAGAAGGCGGCAACTTCTATTTTTCCAGTACTGCCAGAATCCAGTGATATATTTCATTATGAATTTGGTTTCAAATCGCAATCTTCCTCCCCATTCATTGCTTCTATGCGTGACCCTTATTTCAATAATCTAATTTCCTCCCCAGATCAGAACATCCATTTTGGGGGAAGGGCTAGATGCCTACTAAGAAAACACAACACTGCAAGTCAGACCATGGGGATTTCCACACAACTCCATCCACATCAGGCAATGGAGACTACTCAAAGCATGCCTGAAGGAGCCGACAGACATGAGGAACAAAACGCAAGTGTGGTTTACAATTCCACTGTTAAACCTTTAACCCTTGGTAGTCTGCCAGTTTGAATTCCCCTAGAAACCCCTTTGGTGGCAGTGCCCATGGCAAGGTGGTGGTCTGCACTATGAGATTTAAGCAGGTGACTCAAAATGCTTAGGAGGTTTGGGGCATCAGTTTGGAGATCTCAGGGGCAGCCCCAGAACGGTCCAGGCAGGAAGCCTGGGACAGGTTTAAACTACTAATTTTAAGCCACTCATCAGCAGAAATCTGAAATGCATACACAGTCACTGGTTTGGAAAACGAGATTTTCTTTTCTGAAACTGGTAAGAAAGACAGACCTCATGTTTGTACAGGTTGAGCCCTGTAGGCTGACATGACCTTCCAGATGTCTTTAAAACACATCACAAAGCAGACTACTGCTGCAGTCTGTGAATGTGAAATCTACTGTAGCTTGGCGGTGGCTCTGCAGGCTGTGCAGAAGTCAGGACCTTAAATCCTACCAACAGTCTGTCACAGATGGTGCGGCAGAGGGGAAAAAAGGGATTCTGAGATGCCGAGAGAAAAAGTAGGCCGTGTAGCTGCTGATCATGATATAGTTGCCTGGATAGCAGAACTGTACATCTAACATATGCTGCAACTCAATATTCCCCAGCAAGTCAGAGGCCTCCACGAATTCCTGTTAAATTTGCCAAATGCTCTGAAGTTTATTTTCCACTAGTAACATGGGAGACTGTGTTAAGAAGAACATGGTCAGGACACCTCCTCAGAAATGCTGTAGATTCCCACAATATTGCCTCTACAGAGGAGATGCGAACATACTACAAATACACGCTAATATTACGCAAGGGAACAGACTCCACCTGCCCCATTTGTGCCAGCCAGCTTAGCTCATTTTACCTTTATCTCCTGTCTCTTTTCACCACAACTGCATCCTCTGTGTTTGTCCAGTGCATTAAAGAAATGAAACAAACTCAGGTACACCCTTTTGGAGATCCCTCTTTACAACAGGTAAAGCTACATAACTGTCTACAACCATTTCAGTTTAGTGTCTTCTGGGCTTAAAATCAAATTGTATTAATTGCAAAGTGCAAGCCTTAATTTGCTGCAGTTTATACAGATTTCTTTACATGTAACCATTTCTATTCCTTGTGTCCTTGTCTGCATATGTTTTACACCACCTACTGACCTTAACACCATTTCCAAGTCACTCATCTCCGAGGGTGACACCCATGTGTTGGGCCATTTGTCAGCACATCTACACCGCTCAATAGAGCGGACACTCCCAAGCTGCCCCCACGAAGGCTAACTAACAAATGAATGGAGCATGGCACAGTCACCATGCCAGGACAGCTCTTGTGTTTGGGAGGGAGGCCAGCCTGAGTGTATGAGCTGTTGTTTCCTCGTGTCTGCACTCACATCCTTCCCTTCCTGCACAAGGTACAGCTCACTGATCTCAGCTGTGAAGTCAAATTCAGCTGAAAATTACACCATTTTCCACGCTAGTATTTCTGTGCAATACTAGATCATTTTTTTTTGTGAAGTCCACTGCTAAATGGACAGATCCCAAAGCTTCACTTCACGTTGGCTGTCACGGTCACCTCCTCAGACTCTCAGGATCTACCAGGCATAACATGGGCAGCTTCAAACCTGTGCAGGTGGCTCTAGGGCACTGCTAGCACTGTTCAAGAGCATGTATTATTTCATCCTTAACCAAAGGCCCTAGTTATTTTCTACGTACACATTTATGATATTTAATTGAGAGGTATCTCAGTTCCTCCTCCTTCCCTTGATCATGTTAGGTTTCCATCTAACCTTGCTACCATACTGTAGAGAAGCAGCTAAGTAAAGGAAAATGATACTAAATCCTGAAGTAACTCTCCTTTGATCTGCCTGGCCTCTGCATGCTTCCCAAGAATCTTGGCCAATATCTTGGCTTTAAAAATACGTTCCAGTAACTCACTATTTTAAGCTCTTACAATGCCAGAGACATGTAATAATTCACTGGGCAGAAAGCTTCCCACAGGTATTTAAATACTGAAAATCTGCATGTGTCAGACAGGGTCCCTTTTGTGCTTTTTCAGCACGTGGTGTATGACCCAGAGAGAGAGATCACAGCTAGAAAAGTCTTACCTCCGATGATCTCTTGGGAGGTATTGCTAGCTTGGGAGCCTTTACAGGTAAGGTTAGTTAGAACAAATCTAAAGCTATTCTACTCCACAAAACTGGCCTGTGGCAGCTGCTGTAAATAAAGAAGTTCAGCCACAGGTCTCTTTGCCAGGCTTTAAGGCTAACCATTAGGTTTCTACCAGAATGAAAGTTTTTGTTTAGAAGATAGCTGAAATGCCAGAAAAAGAGTACTTTATGAGACAGCAGTTTGTATTGAACACATACAATGACCTCATTGGTCCCTTTGTGCATTTTCTAATTAACTTAATGGAAAGACAAGTTACATGGATCTCTAAGGAAACAATAATTTAGAGAATCTGGATTGACAGACAGTTGTTGAAGATATTTGGTTGCCTAAGAGCTCTGGGACTGTTCTGTATATCTATTCTGCGGGCTGTCTGTATAACCAGGGTTTGAAATGCCTGTAATTTAGCAGCTCTACCCCAGTAACACTTTTTTTTCCCCAAGAGACTATAGTATCAATCTACCCCTTTCTAGACAAATTATATTCGGAGCTGGGTTGGAATCCTGTATTCCTTTACACAAATAAGCTGTACTGTTCCATAAGCTACAAAAGCATAATATTCAAAGAAACAGATGTGCTTCTGCAGCTCTACACGAGTTCCACTTATTTTCATATCATTTCACTACATTGCTATCTACAAGCCGCTTTTAGTATGGAGATGGTATCCCTCACCCTGAACAGCCCTCCGTGTACAGTAGTAGGAAGAACAGCACACCAAGCCTGTAATGAAGGAAGGCTTCCTCCTATTCTAAGAGCCATGTCAAAGCTGCATTTGGCATTGTCGTATTTCCAGCCTTTAGGAATATGTCAAACTTCATCACTGGACCAGAAGGAAACTGCTTTCACAGGCCATTGTGCTCCATAAAAAATCCTTGTGTCCTTAAGGGTACTGTAGATGAGACCCAAAAGAGTACATGGACTACATGAGCACCCTTGGTAAGGTAGGTGAAAAATACCCATAAATGAACAGCCTCGGTTAATTTGCTATGGCAAAAAAAAAATTAGAGTAGTCTGAAGGTCAAATGGAATGAAAACATGTTTTTAATCTTCTTATCTACTTATAAATCACTGATATTTTAGGTCTGCTAAAGTCATTTATAGAGATTTTCACATAGCAAGCTGGCATGCCTGTTATATATTGACCTAAATTTACCTTCCATAATTTTCTGAATTCTCAGAATGGTATTTACATGCGGAGTCACCGGCATCTGGGCCTGCTATACTGTAAACCATCGTACAGCAAGTTTACATGAGAATTCTGTTGGTTGAGAGACATCTATCAACAGTTCTTCAATATTACTATGTTATTTTCCTCCAACAGATCCCCACCTGGTGTAAGATGTAGGCAGATAACTCAGTAAAGTCTCTGATGAACTGAGGAAACAGTGAAGCCCTCCTCTCATCCCAATTTTGGGATCAACTCCTACCACCCTTTAGTATACACTACTTAATGTTTTTTCCCCTGGCTACAAGCCTAGGTCTTTCTTCCACACACATGGCCAGAAACGTGGCTGATCAGTGAGGGACATGAAATGTGCGTGTAGTCTCCTTGACCTATTCTGATCATTACTAATGGCATCTCAAGCTGGGTGAGCCACCATTTTTTCATTTACTTACCATTTTTTTTTCCATCAACCTATTTTCTTAACTAGCACAGAGCATGCAATCTGGAGAAAGCAAACAAAGACCAAAACTTACCATCCGATTCGGAGGCTGCTCTGAAAATCAAGTAGCTGCTGGGAAGAGGCTGAGTGATCGAACCCACATTTTCTCCCTTTGGGCCCTGGAAACGCATACAGACAAAAAGACGTAAGGCACTGAAGATGCAATGGACCATTTAATGTCTTTATACCCTTCCTGGGCAGAAGGAGCAGACGTGGTAATTTAGAGAGACTCATCAATAATCACAATATTGCTGCTGTAGCTCCAAAGCAGTAATGAGCTCCGATGTAAATGGGGCTTGGTCTAATCATGCTCAGCCCAAAACCTACTCTGTTTATTCAGATCCTCAGGAATGGAAGAATCTCTTTCCTGTCGCTTGGGACAAAAACAGTCAAATATTTGCTATTAGCCATATTTGTGCAACACCTGAACAGATTGTTCCACGCGGTGCACATCGAGTCTGTCTGCAGTCTGACACCCTAGCAATGAAACACCCGTTAGGTGTCACCATAAAAGGGGCAGAGCCCACACCTTGTGCTGTGAGTGCCTCTCACAGAGAGACAATGGCAGCTTTTCTGGAAGGAAACAAAGGGGAAACTCCATCCTCCAAACCTGCCTGTGGGAAAGGAGGAAGCAGGGAAAACCACAGGCAGAGGACCAAAGGTCTCCCAGCATGGGTACACACTGATGGGCTGCAGCCCTTCACCTCTACATCCAGACCCTCTGAGAACCTTTATGCCGTGATGCCTGGGGTGACAGCCACTTCAGGCTTTAACAAAAACAGGCTTTGCTTGCGTATGTTGCCTTTAGTTTAGGAGATGCGGCAAAAAAAATTATAATGTCTTGTAAACATCCTGCCCCAACCCTTTCAGAACGACCCGCCAGAAGTGATCCTCAGGGAGGCAGAGTCCATCTTGGATTAGGTCCTTCTTTGAGCAGAACCACAGGCTCCCACCTTGATCTCCTCCCTGTTTTCTCCTCTCGAGCTCCAGAAGCTGCTAAGAAAAAGCAGTTCCTGTACCTGGTGAGCATAGCTTCACAATTTCCATGGTATGGACTTTACACCGCAATGTGGCTGCAATAAATAAGAGTCCCTCCTTCTCCCTTGTACTTCCAAAGTGACACAGCCTCCTTCAGTTTCTTCTCTCCGTCATTTCGCAACGAACAACATGAAAGCAGATCCTTTTTCAAATACACAGACATCATGTCAGAAATAAATGCAGAGCAGAAAACATCACCAACACTCGCATGACCACCACGCCAACTGCAGGGTGGAATAAGCAGTATTCTCCAGGATGCTCAAATACAGATTTCCTTGACTTTCTAGAGAACACCACACAATGATGACAATCTGTTGACAAATTTTTTGCAGTTTGACTATGACTCTCCTCCCTTACGTGGACCGTTATAGTATCCCGTCCTGCTCCTTGGAAGAAAGACTTCTCCCTAGCATTAGTTTGTAAGCAGAGAAACTGTTACTGCTCCTGAAAACTGCTCCTGTATACCAGTGTCTGGTGGTTTATCTGGATTTTTGTTTTTGAGTTCTACACAGGAAACCAACATTTGGAACAGAGGAAGAGTGCAGGCATAGGACAAGCACCAAATTGTATTTGAGTCTATGCCATAAAGATACAGTGCTGAGAAGACAACAGTTTCCAGTCTAGCTTCTTGTCTTCACATCTGCAGGGTTCTGCTGCTGCCAGGAGAAATTTGGATCTTTGTTACTCATTTCTTTTTCTCTTCCCCTCTCCCACAAGAGGTTTACAAAATTAAGACTGTTTAAAGGCTTAATAGTCAAGACTGGCAAAGCTGAGATTTGATTAGTAAACCAGAGCAGAGCAGCTTAAGACATTACTAGTGACATTAATGCAATCAAGCATCATTCCTGATGGCATTTTTGCTTTCAGTAGCTTGCAGCTGAGCAGAGTGTTTGAGAACTGTTGACACCACCATTACTTGTGTTTTCAGTGCAGAGGGTGGTGTTTGCTCTGTTGGAGGAAAAACCCCGCAACCAAACAGTACAGATCCAGACAGCTGCTATTAAAAAAAAAGGGGGAGAAGGGAAGGAGGGGACAGCACAAGGTTTTAACAGACATTGAGGCGTGTGGATAAACACAAGGAGCAGCCAGGTGACTCTGTCAAGGAAACGTATCCAGTAGTAAGGCATGCTCATACATGGAAGGGGCTGTTTCCCACAGAAAGAAGAGGAGAAGAAGAAAAGAGAGGAGGCCATAAAAACAATGTCAACATCTCCACAAAGTAAATGAGGTTCTGTATCTGCACGGCAGAGATAACAATGTTTTCTGTCTTGCAGTCTTTGAGCATCATGCCTAACATTTAGAGTCTAAGACTATCTCTCACTAAAAGCGAATGTTATCCCTGCCACACTGGACCCAGAGCTCAGCTGCAGCCTCTAGACAGTACAAGTGAGAAAGGATCATCTTCAGGTCATTCCCGTCTTTACACTTGATTTGAGACTCAAAAGGCATTATCGAACAGGGTTGAGTGGAATGGACTCACACCGTTTTAGATAGTATGACGCGATATTTAGTCTTGGACAGTCATAAAATAAAGCTTAAAAAAGGGGAAAAAATCCCTTTCAGTAACAGTGCTGTGGATAACTGTAAGGATGAAGATGGAACTAACTCTGTTGTATTTTGGAGTAGAACTGTAGAAGCAACAGCACAAGCCCACTACTAGAGCTTTTTTTCTTTAAAGGAATGACTCAAGGTTCTTAAAATCGACAAAATTCAAATTATATATATTCCCAGATTCAATGGATCTGACCCCCAACTCATTAAGCGCTCTAAATAAATGTCAGAACAAGCTGCAGTCGATAAAACCTTTCCCACACCACGCTGTTCAGCTAGCTTCTGAGCAAGCTCAAAGGGAAATACAAACTATTCCAAGACAGTTTTTGGGACAGCTGGGCAAATCCTGCCAGCTGATAGCTCTATACTCCCTCTGCGAAGCAAGAGGACAGACACCCACACCCTCACACTCATTACTAGGTTGGCATTCCCCAGTCTCCTGCAGTCATCTCGGCAAAAAGTCTCTTCCCTGAAGCGGCGTGGGATCAAACTGACTTCACACAATGGACAAAGCGCCTCTGCTGCAGTATTCAGAGTGTGCAGGGGAAGGTTTTCTAACTGCTGTTGCACTGCTGACTGATTTTGAGACCTTGGCCTTGGGTTTACAAAGACCTGGGTAAAGCAAAAAAAGGTAAAAGGTCTAATCCAGTTGCACTGTGAAGGAGTTTTAGGCTAAAACTCTCAAAAAGCCAGGGAAGCAGTGTAGAATAAAGGACTCTCTCCCCTCAGTGATATGCTTCTAAGATAGCTCTAAGCACCAGAGAGCTTTATAGAAAAAAAAAGAGTTCCCTGGGCATATATTTAGCTTTCAAATATAAGCAATGGTCTTACATCTTACCTACTCATCATTGGAAAGGCACCCCAAAATTTCATCCTGCTTTAACAGAAGTTAAATGCCTGCACATCAAAGTTAATTGGCTAGCACAAGTATAAACATCTAGGGCAGTGCTTGAACCAGACATTTGTTCCAGGGCTGAACCCCGCAGATAGATCCAAACATTTGCTGAGCAGCCAGGCCAGTGTGTACAAAGGTGCTCATTAATTACCCTGAGTTAGCTGGAAGTCCACTGATGTGAGTCAAAACTGGAACACCAACTCTAGTCTGGAAAATCCTTGAAAATTTCACAAGCCATTTTAGCCAAAAGTGAAAGTTCTTTAGCTAGCTCTCATCTCTGTTGTGATGCGACGGCAACTTGGGCTTCGTGCTTAAGCTTGGACTAATCCATATTGACTGAGAAAGAGGCTTCCTTTGCCCAGTTATACATAACCAATTCAGGTCAGTCAGTTCTACTCCAGTTACTTTAAAAGAAGGCCATGAAATGACACAAAATGAAACAGTATTTTTAGCAGTTTCAGCCTTAAACTGTTGTCAGGGTGCAGACAGCTTCTTTGACATCAAGCAGCTCACTGTTGGATTTCTTCTTCATGTGTATTTTGGTGTTCACCTTGTGGTTGAGAGCATCTATCACCCACAGCAATCCAGGCTGAACTCAGGTTTCAGGAAACATCCTACTACGCAGCTCAAATGTAGCGTTCTAAATACCTGTTTCAAATGACTTAGAATATTACTTTGACTCAAAAATTCAAATGTTTTGGGACTTCCTCTAGTAGACAAACATTTGCAGAGATATATTCCCTTCATATTTAATACACTAATTCCCATTTCTGTCATATCTTATCTCAAGAAACACAAGAATTAGATATACATACACATGCACAAATATATATACATATTGCTAAAAACTCCTCTTCCTTTTGGACAATTCAATCAAGGGAAGGGCGTTCTAGCATAACACTTCAGATCTGTCAGCTACACTACTTTTCAGTACCTGACTGCATTTTTGATTCTACTTTTTCACTACCTCTCCTGACTGTGCTTTTCAGAAGAATTCAGTTGACCTGTCAAGCACAAGGAATTTTTTTGCTGATGGACCACAAATGATTGACAGCCTTCTTGGATGCATGCTCTGAATTAAAAAAGCATCAAAACTTAATAAGAAGCAAGGTAGCAATTAAACTTTTGGGACTTAAAGCAAAAGCAATGCAGCTAGGCATAGATCGGAGCTGAGCTACTGTCAGAAAACAGCAGCTCCTACCCTTGGTTGTTGAGGTTAACGTTAATTCTCTCCTACCTTGTTAAAAACTGCAAGACTTTTTATAGTGATTGTATAGCTGTGTTTAAAACTGCTCAATTAACTGCAACGACGAGGAGGAATGAGGCTGCTCCCACAGGGCTTCTCCTCCATTTTGTTAGACCTTCTGATGCCAATGACAAATGCCTTCATCGCTCTTGCATGAGTCTTTCCAAGTAGATTTACTCTGCTGACCACTGTGCAGCAAGGCAGTAGCTTGTAACGCCCTGCTTACACTGATGATGTCTCCTAGAGAATTTATGTCTGCAATAACTCTGCTGAGTCACTGTTTTTAATGGAGAAACAACAGTTCAAGAACATTTAAGTTTTGTCTTCAAGGTATCCAACAGATGTTGCTCTCAGCACCTCTCAGGAGGTACTGGGGTCTTCCTCTTTGCTCATAGGCATTAAGAGATTTTTTTTTTCTTTTTGCCTATTCTTAAAGGAAGGAAGAAAAAGAAATGCAGCTCTTTAAAATTTACAGGGAGCTATTTTAAGAACTATGAGAAACTATTAACCATTTGCTTTACAGGGAGATCCAGAGGTCATTGCAGGAGCTACTGTGTGTACTGGAAGAGACTGCCTCAGTCTGTAAGCAACAACAGACTGAAGAACAATTCAAAGTGAAGGAGAGAAAACTCGCTATTTCCATTTCAAAGAAGAGAAAATTAAGGCAACTTATCCAAAGTCATGCTTTCCCGGAACAGTCAAGGCTTGAGCAGATCACTGAGTTCCATCGTAAACAAACCTAAACCTCAGAGGCATTAGAAAAAAAAGTCAAACTATTAATCTTTTTTTTTTTTTCAGTCACTTTGCCAGCCCTTTTCCAGTGTCATGCAAAGCGTCTGATGCTTCATGTGTAACTAATAGCAATGCACCATGTTCCTTTGATGTCACATCATGACCAAGCTTCAGTACCTTTAATCTTTTTATGCAGTCAATTCACCATCACTATCAGCAACCGAACAACTGCAAATCTAGATAATATCAGTGCAGTGCTCAGACACTTTGTTGACTAAGAAGAGGTTGTTTGACTCATCCCTGGAAACACTCAAGACCAGGTTGGATGGGGCTCTGAGCAACCTGATCTGGTTGGAGATGTCCCTGCTTCTTGCAGGGGGGTTGGACCAGATGACCTTTGAAGGTCCCTTCCAACCCTAACTATTCTATGATTCTATAACTTATCAGGATTGTTACCTTTACAGCCCAGATTGATTGATCCAAAGGATGAAAAAGTTTAAAACAGAAGCCATCCTTTTTGGAGGGTCTCTCGATCAGCTCACAAGAATGGAGCAAGATTGTCCCAACCCACTGTCCGATTTTTGGTGTCTTATAAATCAGCAGCACTCCTGGTTTCAGAACACACCACAGCTTGGTCCAACTCTTCAGAGTCCCACGAATCTGGAGGGAAGCAGGGAGAGAACAGAAAGTTGCATTTATGTTGCTCCTTAAAAGAAAACCAGCATTATTCAGTATTTATACAGTATTTCCAGTATGTGTTTCTCCCAAGGCCACACTACGATACGCTTCCTTAGGAAGATACACTGCATTACCTAAACAATCTTAGGGATCTCATAGCAAAATCCTAGACCTTGTAAATCTAGCTATCATATCTAGTCTTCCTATTTTTATTATTGGCTTAGTGTTAGCAGCTTTCTTAATTTTTTTAGGCAACCAGCACTGCTGGCCCATGTGAGAGTGATATGTTAATAATCACAGAGGACATGCCAATTAGAACATTGCATAGAAAAATGTTATAGCTAGTCTAACTTGACTTATAAATCATTTTAATAGTGTTCTGCAGAACAGAGCTATTAATGGGTTTTGTCAAACACCCCATTTTTTAAAGCACCTTCTCCAGCTGGCTTACTTCTCTGTCAAGCTCAATGTACACTCTCTCTTGTACAGAAGACATTAAATCTGATAGCAAATATTAAAGATAACAGCTTTAAGAATGGGGAAGTTTCTCAGTAAGGTCAGATTTTGCTTAAGGTCTTCTTGTCATCAGTGTACGTAAGCCAAACCTCAAGTCTTATGTCAGTGTTCTGTTTTTGTGGCCCAGCATAATTTTTTGCTGAACCAGAAATTTCCAGCCACAGCAAAAAAAAACCCAACAGCTATTTAGTATTTGCTCAGTATTTATCTATCATCAATACTAAACACTAAGGAAACATTTTGTTGCTAATCTAATTTCTCAAATAAACCATACAGATCTCACTTTTCTGGTCTCTAATACTGAATGTAGAACAACGTTGGAGGTTTTCCACACTGGTCAATGCGACTGTACTGTTTCATGCAATCCCTAAGTTACTCTTTTTGTTTTACAAAAACTGCTATACGTTTGGTGATGTTTGGAAATTAAGTTTTTCCATTATAAAAGGGGCCACCAATTCACTGTTAGTCGAGTAGACTAAACGGCCCCAGATGAGGAGAAAAGCAGTGGTCAAAGGTAACATCTCTCAGTGTCAATCCAAATTTATTTTGCCACATACAAAGTTTCAGGACTTCAATGAGAAGCTGTCACTAGTTGAGTCTTTGTGCAAGAAGAAATTACGGTTGTCATCAGGTCCAATAGGTTTCATTCTGTGCTGCGACAACATAAAATGCAACTGTCAATAGAACAACCAGTATCTGCCCATTTCCAGGCTGTTACTCTGTCTATTCCCTCTTCAGTACAAAAACACATCTATGGGAAGAGGCCAGCAGACTATTTCAGAGAGGAAGAAAGAAAGAAACATCATCACTTCCTTTGGCACTATGCACTTTTTGAGACCGTGTTGCTACTAAAGGACATGGAATAGATGGACTGAGTTACATTAAGACGGAAAGTAAATATTCCCCGTAACTCCACTTTTATAGCAGTTATCTAAGTATGGCTTTACAGCAACTTCAATGCAAAATTATTCAGTCTTCCTTCACTCAAAAAAGTACCAGTGCGCTAAGTCTCAGACACATCAAGTGCTTCCCACTTATTTTTTCCTAAGCCTCAGAAGCAATGGTCTGTATTAAATACCTTCAGCCAGTCTGCTGTGATCACTACCGTGGGATCTTTTAGAGCACTGAAGAGTTGTTTGGTAGCTCTTTTCTTCTCCTGTCTGTAATTTTTTTTTTGTACCTGGTTGAGAACAGAGAAAATACAGAAGCTGAATCATGACGTCTTTTGGGGAGGGAAGAACACAATGCATTAAGGACAGCTATGTATAGCACCGCTAGAACTTGACCCAGCACAGGTTCCCCAGAAATGAACACAAGGAACTAAAAAACCAACAAGATAGCAGACACCTTCTTTGCTTCTGAAGCTCCACTAAATATAATCTAATTTGGCTTTCATTTAGGGGGAATAGAAATAAACAGTTCTCCCCACCCTTCAAATTAAAGAGATTAAATCTAATTTCATCCAAATGAAATTATTTAGACTTTAGTTTGGTAGAGAAGCAAGTGTTCAAGCAAAAATTTGCTCAGGTTGCCTAGGCATACCACTCCTAACAAGACCAATGAAGGATTATGATCCTCTTGAGGTGCCTAATGGCTCTGGAACATACAAACAGTGAAATAATTAACTGATTTGTTCTGTTTGCAGTATATACTCTAATCCTGTATATAAAGCCTGTATTCCCTTGGCCTATAATGACTCCTAGAAGAGTTGGAGGCTTCTCTGGGTCTTATGAAATGACTCATAGTAGTTCCCAATGGTTTGTTTGGAAGGTACTACTTGTTTTGCAAAAGAAAGTCAGCTGATGCTGACTTGGCTGCTTTGCACATACCTTCAGTGTTTCCTTCTTTGTGAATTTGGCTGTGGGAGACACACACTCTTTGTCAGACCCATTGCAAAGCTTATATTCGATCTAAAAAAAAGAGGGAGAGAGGAAATAGGAATGCGTTAACATGAAGATGTTCAAGTTATGCTCTAATGACGAGTCGTTTCTATCTTCCAGGAATCCATGAAAGAGCTGATTGCAGATTTCAGCAGCAGAACAATAGTCAGGCACAGAAAACGCGTATTTGCAGTGCACTCCAAACTTCCTTTTTATATTTGTAGTTAGTTGGAAAATTCCCCATCAAATTTTCTTCATATTTCTCCCAAGTAGACATTAATCTTGGTAAAATAAAAAACAAAACAACCAAACCACAAACCCTATTCTTATTCCTGACTTTGAAAACTTCCCATCTCTTCTCAGATCTGAAAGCATTTCAATTACTGGAATGAAAATTATGAGGAAGCTGGTATAGATCTTTCAGAACTAGACTCGATATTGGCAATGACTGTTGCCCTAGCTGAAATGTCCAGAAGCATGAGCAGGCAAGAAATGACCTAATCAGGTTACAGATAATACAGGAAATCATCATCATCATGGCCTTGTGAAGCGAGGCACAAAATATACAGTCACTTCAAATCATGTTTGATAGTGTCAGTGCTGTTTAAATTCACTTTCAGAGGCCACAGACTGATCTCATAATTGTGCTGATGGGCTGAAAAAATGCTTTACTTTTGTTAGACATGGTCACAATATTACTGTTCCCAAAATAACATATGCTTAGAGAGTAGAGCTCTCTGGACCCCAACTCATGAAGAGGACCCCTACTTGGATAGGTACTGTCAGCAAATTGTCCAAAACTTGGGGAGGATTAGTGGCATGCTAATTATGGTACAGTCTGTACTCTGCTATTTTTTATGTGACCGTGGGGAAGGTACTTTCTCTCTCTGTACTCTTTTCCTTCCAACCTTTCATGTGCCTGATGCATTCAGACTGTGATCTTTTGGGGTCAGGCACTGTCCCTCCCACTTATGCACGGCAGTTCTACAAAAAAGCTCAGACCGTGGCCACCTTGATTTAATGGGTATGACACAAAAAATGAGCTGTACTAAGGAAAAAAATATCAAATTTATAAAGTCACTGCTATGATGTGAAACAAACCCACTGGGCTCTCAAACTGTCTCTCCTGTATGTCACAAGTTGATATAATCATTTTACAGTGCCTTCAGTTTTGAGAGACCCTCTTTCATTTTCCCTCCCAGTGACATAGAAACCTCTACGGCTACTACAGCCACAAAATATTTAAAGACAGCCAGATCAGTCCTGTTCACATGACTTAGATAAAAATACACAAATGCATGACCATATCATGGCAAACAGGCCATCAACTATGCTTCAGAGACTATGGCAGGAGCAAAAATGGGAGATAAGAATGCATGCTCAACTGAGCAAAATTATTTCAGGGTGATGCAGGCTTAGAAATTTAGGGCCAGAAGGTGCAATGTGCAACCAAGCCAAGGTCACTGTAGAACCTATCACTTATTCTCACATATCCTCACAGTAGTCTTTCTTAGAATCATAGAATGGTTTGGGTTGGAAGGGACCTTTAAAGGTCATCTAGTCCAACCCCCCTGCAAGGGGCAGGGACATCTCCAACCAGATCAGGTTGCTCAGAGCCCATTCAACCCTGCCTTGAATGTTGCCAGGGATGGGGCATCCACCACCACTCTGGGTAACCTGTGCCAGTGTTTCACTACCCTGATTGTAAAAAAATTCTTTCCTTATATCCAGTCTGAATCTACCTCTCTCTCTTTTAAAACCATTGCCTCTTGTCCTATCACAACAGGCCCTGCTGAAGAGTTTCTTATAAGCCCCTGTCCTGGTTTTGGCAGGGATGGAGTTAATTTTTCCTCTCAGTAGCTGGTATGTTTTGGATTTCGTGTGTGAAGAATGTTGATAAACACTCTGATGATATGAGTTGTGAATGAGACCAAGGACACCGTCCTGCTTTCCAAGTCTTGCTAATTTGCAGATGCAGGAAGCTGGGAGAAAGACAGACAGAATAATTGATCCAAACTGGCCAAAGAGAGTATTCCTTGCCATAAACGTCATGCTCAGTACATAAGTGGGGGCAGGCCAGGGTGGTATCTGCCTTCCTGGCATCCATCCTTCCTCTTGTTTTGCTGGCATCATTCCCTCTACATTGCTGGCTCCCTTTTGCTCCTTTGCTTGCTGCTCGGTTTTGTTTCCGTGATCGCTGCTCGGGACGGGTTGTATCGGGACATCGGGTGGTGAGAAAACATATATTGTTCACTTTGTATATTTTAATATCCTTATATTCTGTTATTATTGTAGTTTTCCCTTGTTATTTTAGTAAATTGTCTTCATCTCAACCCATGAGTTCTCCTTCCTTCCCAATTCTCTTCCCCGTCCCTCTAGGGAGGGAGACGGTGAGTGAGAAACTGTGTGGTAATTCGGGCTAAACCATTGACGGTTGGACTAGATGATCTTACAGGTCCCATACAACCATGTGATTCTATGATTCTATGATTCTATGATCACAGCCCCCTTTAGGGGGCCGTGATCAGGTCTTCCCGGAGCCTCCTCTTCTCCAGGCTGAACAGACCCAGCTCTCTCAGCATGGCCTCATACGAAAGGTGCTCCAGCCTTCTAACCATCTTCATGGCCCTCCTCTGAACTTGCTCCAACAGGTCCACGTCCTTCTTATGTTGGGGGTTCCAGAGCTGGAGGCAGTACTCACCAGAGCAGAGTAGAGGGGCAGAAAAACTTTCACTAAAAACAAAAGTACACTTGACACTTAAGAATAAATAGAGAAATGAAAACTCTATTATGGTGCATAAAGACCAGTGAAGTGCCTGATCTGACTGTCCAGTTTACAAGTTAACTTGGCACTGGATCCACTCAAAGAAGATGCCAGCTCTGGACTCCTGCAAACTATTAAATAGTTGTAATTTTTGTTCTAAACAGAAAGCTAAACCTGCCTCCTCTACCTGCAATGCAGTCTCTAATGCATATTTTGTATTTCTGTATTTCACTGTAAAAACACAAGATCGACAGTGGGGACCACTGCACAGATACAATGTCTGAGCAGCGAATTGTGCCCACAGGGTCTTTGTCACATTTCAAAGGGCAGTGGTAGACACTTGGGAGACATGCTATAAGCTTTTCTTTATGAGGAAGCACTTCTAACTGCTTAAATATCTCTGAGCAAGAATCCTTTGGAATTATCAGGAGATTATGCTTTCATGATTCAGGATGTGAGTCCTCCGAAACTGGTCAGAAGAATTCTTCCCCCTTCTCCTAATTAGCAGGGAGAATGTCCTGTCCTTGAGATACAACTATGAGCCAACTGTTTATTGGTAATTTCACTCCACTCAGCCTGAGAGATCAGATGCAGAGAGAAACACTGTGTATTATTCCTCGTTAGCCAGCATGAGGAGCAGAAAAAGCACTGGTGTTCCCAAGATTCTAGGAAATCCTGCTCAGGTGTTCGCAAAGCTCCAGGATTTAGTGAATGCTTTTTGCTTAACTAATTAAAAGCAGCTACAGTCACTTGTTCGAGACAATTACATATTAGCACTTATAAAAAGAATAAAATCTTGGCTCCTAAGCTCACTGGGTTCAAGGATGAATTCAGAAAGGCTTCCAGCAACCACTGCAAGCCATGCAAACCTGAGCCCTAAACCTGCTGCTGATGGGGACTTGGCATTCACGCAGACAGAGGCACTTTCACTGCTCTACCAGCCACACCTGCCTCCTCCTCAGAGTCTCTCTGGGTCATGCTAAAAATAGTTAAACAATTACACAACTTCAAACCTGGGACATACACAGAGAGACATTGATTCTGCCTCTTCAGGAGAGATGACTTGGAGCTCCATGACCAGGGACACTGCAGGTCCATCATCAGCTGATATTGCTATGCTATTGCCACAGCACACAACATCGGACGAAGGGATAATCCCCATTACACCACCATAGCGTTTAGGAGCTCAGTAAATAAGTGAAACTTGTCTGTCAAACTGGTCTTTCACTTGGTCCAGCATCTGGATTAACAGCTTCAGAGGCTGCTGCGGTGGGCTCCCGAACTGCTGTGCAGCTTCCTCCAGGCACTGCCTCCCCCCATGTCGCGCGATGTCCAGACGTGCTGAATTTGCCAACCTTGCCTGTAAAGGGAAACACGGCCACAGGGATGGTGTGCACTGAGCCAGGCTTGAGAGTGGATGAGAAAGAAGCAGTGACTTAAGTCCCTCACCGCCTTTGTAGGCATAGGAAAATAAATATCTGTGCTGCCATGTCCCGAAAACTATGATGTACCAGCTGTGTGATGGATAGTGCAGCTTCCCACAATGGTTATAAAATGACCAATCTTTATGAAGAGAGACAATTTTACTGAAACCAAGCCATGGTTTTAACTAGAGGCCATGGATAAGCTTTCAGATGTGCCTGACCTGGGACTTCTGTTTTTGGAAACTTGACATTGTTTTCCAGTTACTTTTTTAACGAGGCAAACTGCTTCTCCCTGCTGACTTTGCTTCTTGTTATGCTTATGAGGATGCACCATCACAGATCCTAAATAGCAATCTGCTTGCAGGTGATCTCCAGGTCTACAGAGTGAAAAGCATTGCATTTCTGGGTTTAAAGTTCCTGCCTTTTCAGGAAAGATTACCTACCAGAGGCCCCCATGCTGCTGACAGCAAGGTACAGTGCGTCCAGGTTTAACCTGCTACGTTACATGAAGTAATATGATTGTGTGTGTTTTATATTAATCTATCTTAATAGTCTTGATTGTACCTCGTGTCATATATAACATTCAGAAAATCCGGGCCATCAGGTCTGAAGATCCCTAAGATACAGCAGGGCCTTGCATCACTAAGACATGTCAAGAGTGTTTAATGATGTCCTTCTATTGCCCTGCTGTTCCCAGTCTGGTAGAAAACTAAGAGAAGTCTTTTGTCATCACAGCAAATCTTTCAAGGACACTGGGATAATGCTTGTGCAGGGTATCAGAATTTGGCCCCCTCTCTCTGCAGCAACATGTGAACAGTGTTAATCAGAGATAAGACTTTGTACAATGGGAGGGTAGGGAATTGCTGTCCTTTTTAAAATTAAAAAAGCCACTGGAATATTCTAATAAGAAAGGAATTGGTATGTTTTCCATATACCTGTTCTCATAATTATAAGCCAAAAATCGGCCAAAAATTTTTACCAGGGCATGCAGCAGCACTTGCAGGGGTAGGAAATTATTGTCCCTCTTTAGTTCTCTAACCAGATCTGTCCTTTCCAGGACTGAGTGATGACCTTGCCTGCTGACGACGGGCTGTGCTGTACTCAGAGATGTACTTTTTATCCCTGTTAAGTTTCTGTTACCTTTCATCTCAGTCATGTAGCTCTGGAGATCCACTGCTGATTGTCAGCAGTTATCACAATATCTTTACACTTCTGCTAGGCTTTGTAAGAGCATACAGAGTCCTCACAACAGTGCTATTCTGATCCAGTGTCTTTCTAGTGACTTCATTTCCAAGAGGAACCATGTAATTTCACAGAAAAACAGTCTGTGATCCACTCTGGCGTGAGCGATGCCAGCCCACCAGCATGCTGGATAACAGCAAGAGGAATATCCTGTTGTTTAGTGCAAGCAATCCTTGCTGCATGGCATGAACACAAAAATGGGTAAGGAGAGACAAATAGACAGCATTATTCCAAGTCAGAAACACTTAAATGAAGTCATTCTCAAGCTGTGGTCTGCATGTTAACAGCAGTGACAGCTTACAAGTTGCTCTTTTTAGTTCTTTGCATCCGAGTGAGAGAAAGATGAAATCAGAGGGGAATTTGAAGGCAGAACAAAAGTAGCTGGGGTTATAAGTTATATTTCACAAAAGCAAAAATAGTTATCATATGGGAGACATATCCTTGCTCACATGTAATTTCTCCAGTATCTTTTGTACATGTAATTGCTACAGGTCTGTATCACTGCAGAAATGAAAGAAATGAAACAGAAGTTCCTAAAGTAGTATAAACACTATAGAAAAGCTGGGTTGAACATGAGAAGTGAAGAGCTTCTTGTTGCTGATACGTATATTCACAGATATCTCAACTGCATTTAAACAATTTTGTTTTCAACTTGCTATAAGTAGTTCTTTTGTAAAATTTTTACATTTTGTTGTGAATTAACAGCTCATCCAAAGCACAGCAGAGTCAGTGAAATGATTCTTACTGACAAACAAGACTCGCATTAGGAAAGATTACTTTTCAATTAATATGCTGCTTTATAGCAACTTGAATAAATTTCACTTAAATTTCACCCCGGAACCACCACCTCTTATTTCAACAATGTTACAGAGACACAGCAACGGTGTTTACAACACTGAAATAGCACAATGGTTAGCACAAATTGAAAAGCCCGTACAAATAAATAGCTGACATGACGGCAACATCTGGGGAAAATCCTTGGTGAAATTCATCCTTCCAAGCAACTCCAAATATCAAGTTATACTACAGTTTAGTGGAATGCTTTGCTACGTTGCACCACATTATAGTAATTAAAGAAAAAGTCACAGACTTCATGGGATTCCTATATGGTCATTTCAGTGTGCCTTTCATGGGAAGAACGTTTTGCAAGTTCTGAATTTTTAAATAACATTTTAGGTGAGATGGGAAGCTGCACACTGAGAAAGATGCTGTTTCAAATCACTGATACAGTTGCAGTGCTAAACAGAAATCTGAAGCAAAGCTTTGCTTTCTGCTTTGGCTAGAGGTCCAGCTTTTGTTCCTAGGCTGAATTTAAACAAACCAAGAAAGTGAGCAACGAAAAACAATTGGAGTTTCAGCTTAAAATATGCTTTACTCAATTGTTTAATAAATAATTTCAATTTCAACACCTCCATTTTCCATCATCTCCCCCATCAGAAAGAGTAGGGTAAGGAACTACCATCACCAGTGACCCAAGGTGACATGTTAGGACTGCTGTGGCTTACCCAGAGCTACCAACCTTGAGACTTCATTTCTGTAAGTGAACAGTTACTACTGTCCATGTTCCCCTCTGCGAGGCACCTGGGAGTTTCAGGGCTTGTATGCACCTACATACATTAGGGATGCTCTGTGTTTCCTTCCTCTCAGTGCAAAATCCCACCCCTCTTCTACGGCATTTTCCTGGGATATTCCAGGCTACATCTCTGCTCACTTGAAATCAGCTGCAAAGCCCTCTGTGGACAACAGTGATTACCCTAAAATGCTGGAATTGAAGAAGCAAGGTGTACCTGAGCCAGGGCATGGGAACGGAGTGTTAAGTCTTGATAGAGAGAACTATCTCCAAAATAATTTGATCAACAACATCGACATCATAAAGCACAGTAACAAAAAGCGTCCAGTTAAGCATAACAGCACTGGACAGGTCAGGTTCTCCTATAAAGCTGGGTTTAGCACACACAGGAGACATTTAGCTCCTGAGCCTCTCCGAGATGATTCCTGCAATATCTGGATCTCTCTGACAACTGATTCCTCAGTCTGCTAGCTAAGGGAGAACTGAGGGAAAGGTGCCCCTGTAGGGTGCCAGAGTTGTGAATGGTCTTTTTTGACAGTCCCAAATGTAACCATGGACGGAATTAACTCTGAGGTGAAGAGCATGGGTCTAGAAGGGTCTAAAAGGGTCTAGAAGGATGACCCTGAGACAGCATGAGAGTTGTAGCTTAAATCTCAAGTGATCAGTATGAGCTGTTTCAAACCACTTTGCAGCTAAAATAAATTTCTAGCAGCCACTTAGATTCATACTTCAGATTACAAATCACTCAATAAAGACTGTTCAGGCATGTGGGAAAACTCATTGACAATGAACAAAGCAATCTAAGCTGTGCCCTCTCATGCATCATATAACTGTGTATGCAACAGCCACACTCCTACAATGTGGTAATTTTAGACTTCATTGTGGCATTAGTGGGTGACTGAAAAGAGTGAAGCACCACTGAGTGCCAGCTTCAAGGTTTTTTTTACTATCCCTTAAAATACACTTCAATTCTTTGTGGGCTCGGCATGCATATCAAGAGACCCCAGCTGCCCTCAGACAGTAGAATAAAAAGGTAAGCACTGAAAGGGCAAAGAGATAAAATGCAACACTGCATACTGCAATAAAAGGTGCCTTAAAGGACACTAACAGTGCTGAATCAGGCACAAAATGAGAGAAAGACATCTCCTGTCACTATCAAGCGCATACTAACTGTACTACCTGCATCAGACAAGCTTGAGGCTTGGACACAGTTCTGTGATACTTTCACATCCCACTATGAGCACGGGTCCCAGAAAACAAGGCTAGAGGTCTCTAAACTAGAGAGAAACTAATATGAGAAACAATCTGAAATAAATAAGCTATTTTTTTTTTCCCTTAAAAAAAGAGATGAAAGAGACTCAACTTAAAAAATGAAAAGGAAGACAATACGCTGCAGGAAAGTTGGCAATGTAATATGTAGCTGAATTGTGTCCTAAATTTGTTTTAATAAAATCTAGGGTGAGAGGCCATAACTGAAATCAGAAATATATATTGCTAAGAACTGCACAAACACACTGAAAGCAAATGTTCCAGCATTAAATATTTTACTGTCTGAACAGATACGACAATCAGGATCTGTTCACACCTCAGACACAGACCAGCAGTCCATCTGCTCGCTCAAGCACTGGGTAGCGCGGATGCAAGTAAATGGCTTCACAGCGCACAAGTTCAGAGATGGTTTTAGAGTTTTTATGAGATATTCTGCTTGGTGTTTGCTATATCTGGAAAATCTGCAGCGTGCTCCATCATGCAGAGTGGATATGGCCCGAGCAAATGAAATGTAGAACCGTTTCCACCTCACTAATTAAGATGTGAAAGAGAAATGCAATAATCTGCCTGGAGAAATTGCAGGGACTCCAAGTCAGAGCTGGGATTTCAAGGGCCCTAAGCCTCAGTCCAGGCACCGAATCATTCAACTGGCTTTCCCTTCCTTTTCATTACTGGGTGAAAAGAGTCAATCTGGTGTGGTACATCAAAATAGTGCTGCTCAAAGGAACACTGATTTCCAACAAGGTTTGTTATACCCACAGCGCCAAAAGAAGGGTAAGTATTCATGGCTCGGATCTGCTACCTAGAACATTTACTTTTGAATCTATTAATTAAACCTGCACACCCTACAGTTTTGTTTCTAAAAATTATTTCCCCCCTGCTATCAGGAATCTAAACGTGACCCAATTAGCACACCCTCATTTGCTTCAGGTAGGTGGAACTGCTATTTATGTTTAAACTGAAACACTGTGACAGATCTCTACTTACAGTTCTGGACAGTTGACAGTAAGGTTCCGTTCTATAGCCTTAGACCTGAGAGGATGTGAAAAATGAAATATTAAGCAAACTGACTACCAGTTTGCTTAAATTTTTATGGTACAAGACATTTCACAATAGGGACTCCCTGCTGTCACTGACATTGCAAAGCAAGACAGAACAGCTACGTGGCTGGAGAAGAACAAGGCAGCGGACAACACAGCAAGGCGAAGCAGAGCGACGTGAGAACGACAAGCACTGCAGCACAGGTCCAGTGAGGCAGAAAGTCTCTGAATCAAACAACATGTGTCTAAGCAGAACAGTCAAGCAGTTAAGAAAAACCCAGCTCTGGCCCGTTCAGTAGCCAAAGCAATTGCCTACTACACTGCAAGTGAGTAGGCAAATTAAGCCTTGGTGTTTTAGGGTCCTCATGTCTATTTTTAGTCTATTGGTGTTTCAGAGGAGTTTTGCCTATTGTAAAACTAAAGCCTTGGGTGGGTGAAAGAAAAGCTTGTGTTTGGGTTCAGACCTCCATTTGTTTTGCATCACAAATCTGATGCAGCTGTTTTGCACTGTGCATTTTCTTTTCTCTCTCCTTAACAACTGCTCTTGACACTGTCAGTGAGAGACCCAGCAACGCCTCCCAGGTGCACACAAAGCATGGCAGAAATCTAGGTAGGCACCCAAATCTTCCAAGCATGCCTTTCCTTTCAAAAACACACCTGGAAGAGACTAAATAGCAAGGCAGGCCCTGAGGCTGGTAAAACACAGCTGGGCTGTGTTCTCATCCAGATACCTCTCATAAACACATTCCTACTCTTGCATTCATCCTGCATCTCAGAAATCAAACTCCATTGCAGACAGCATTTCAGTGGTCTGAGTTGTTCTGTCCATAAAAAGTCCTTCTTCATGTTCCCAAGTCATTGGGAATTTAACATCACTCCTTGTAAGGCGTGCAAAACATCCGGCTTTAAAACAAAGCCTTGGATGCAGTTACCTGGTCCTTGGGCTTCTCCACTGCCAGGATAAGTGGGAGGCTGGGCTCCCAGGAGGAACTTGCCTGAAAAAGCAAAACCGAAGTCGTTTTGCAGCTTGCCAGGTTCCAGCAATAGCAGAGGACATGTATACGTGCCCTTGTTGCATACTCCCAAAGGTCCTCTGCCAGGGCACCCCAGTAGAACAACCTGCAAGCTCCAGGCAAGCACAGCCAAATGTATTTGAAGATGCAGAGCCTATTTTCATGCATTATAAGAAATCACTTGTGTGCAGCTGCTTCCTTCATGTTATATTTTCATTTCAGCTGGTGTCATTTGCATTTTATAGCTTGATAGTTGAGTAAATTTAGTTAAAAATTTATTAACAGGCCTTGCTTCTATTTGTAGCTCCCCTTCAGAAACATGTTAGGGAGTTGCAGCCAAAAAAGCCCGCACATGAATCTCAAAGCCAGATCTAATTTATAAGGTTGATTCCACCTCTACGGAAAATCAAACCCAGGCATTCAGTAACTCTAGATGTAGAGCCAGGTTTTGAACATCCAGATCCAGAATCTTTAGATCCAGTTTTACCTCTCCGTAACAGGCTGGATGGAAACGTTGTGTTCAGGAAATGTTAGTTTGCGTTCTTCTCCTATTACATCAATTCCCAGAGCTCTCTCCCAGGATCTCGACTCACAGTTTCGGATGCTATGCACTACACTAAATATTACAGCTTTGTCTTCTAAAACAATTAAGGTTTATAATTGCCTTGCTGATCAAGAACAGCAGGAGACACTTCTGCTGACAAAATCAACCTTCAACCATAATTATTCATATCTAATTTCACTGCCAAATGAGGCCCAAATAAATAAGGTTCTTCTGCGGTAGGTGCTATCAAGTCAGAGGAAAGTGTGGGCTTCTCTGTTATCCCAACCATGAAAAACCATCCACTTTCTTTCTTTCAAAACATGCGCACACAGTTCCTGCAGGAACAGAGGAAGAGGCTTTCGCAATGACTTTTTAAAAAAACAGAATAAGAATGATTAATAATAGCCTGAGAAGAAATGAAAGCAAGGCTAGGGATGGATCCCTATCCCACAGTACCTTACTAATGGAGTTTGGAGTCTGTGGTGTCTCATCCTTCAGCGACGATGGGCTGTTTCCTTCCACATCTTTTTCTGCAACAAATAAATGTGATTCAGAAACAGAGAAATTCTGTGCAAAACCATGGCTACTGCTAACAGCAAGCAAGAGAAGCTGTCATAAGCAGGAGCAGGTACACCGAATCACAGAGAGGGATCTTGCAGAGCTTGAAATACCCTGGATCCACATGCCTGGGCTTTGCAACAAGTACTGCTTAAAAGTTAGGTTTGAAAACACTGTGGTAAACCAACATGATGGTTGCAAAGTCCAGCACATGCAGGCTAGAAAAAAATCAGAAATAAGGTTGCTAGTGCATCCTTAATCAGCTCCCTTCTGTGTCTGCATTATGATGCAGTCTTTAATTACATTACCACAGTCTGTTCTTTTTCTTACATACCCCATGCCTCATTCAATGCAAATAATAAATAGAATTCAGCTAATAAGCGGCTATTTAATACATTATCCTCCTTGGTCGGTATCTGGCAACTATACATAGATGCACTTGAGAGCACACTTCGTTTGACAAATAATAACCATGATCATAAAACGTTACAGAAGACAGAACAGCATCTAGACATAATCAGTAAAACAAAATTAAAATAACCTGCAGAAGATCAATGTCTCCTGACCAAATTATTTGTTAAAATAAGAAACATTTTCAATTAACAAGTAGTATTTATGAATACGATGACATTTTCCAATCATTGTAGAGATGCATTTCCACTACCCAAATATACTAAGCTTGCAGTACATTATGCACATTATATACTAGTATGAGTGTGTGTAATCCTAGTCCAAGCAATAAAATGTTGTGATAAATTCTGTTCTTTTTGCCAACTGTAATCATATCCTTACAGGAAAAGAAAGCATAGAGCTTCTATTAAAAAAAAAAAAAAAGGAAAGAAAATAACTGGGATAAAGCTAGCTTTTAAGTGCCAAGACAGTCATTGTTATGCAATTGCAATGTAGTTTTCCTCCCAAAATTGTTAGCAATCAGAGCTTCAGAATACTGGATGCGGTAAAGAACCACCGAGACAGTGAAATATAATCCATTTCTAGCACACTGCAAACATGGGAACTGTTAAAAATGTATTTAAACATTGTGTGGGCCAGTCTTGGAAACACCACCAAATCCAAAAACAGCAAGGGAAAATCCTGATTCTCCTGAAGTCAGCAGAAGTTGTCACAGATGTGTCAGAAGCCACAATGTCTCCTGGAGTTTTCAGAGCAGCCATTTAAGAAGCTAAGCACGATTAGAAATGTCAGCCACAGAAGCTTACTAAAAAATAAATATCCTTATGGCATGTTCTGAACTTCCATCATGGGACATGCAAGAGACAAGCACACCTTCTTATAACCAGACTGTAACGGTGCTACAGGGTTTCACTGGTAAAGAGACAGGACAAAAACCAAGCCCTTTTTACAGGCATTAACAGGCATCTTGCTGTATCAACACTTAAATTTAAGAAAAGGTTTTGTGGGATAACTGTCCCTAGAAGGTATTCAACTTTCCACACGGTGACTTAGGGCGGTGGGGGTTTCAGGTGTGTTTCTCACCCCACGGCACAGTGCTGCGCTGTGCCACGCGCACGCAGCCATACTGACGCAGGGGGCAAACACTTCCAAGCCTGGGAGAAGAGAGACAGCATGTGCACGGCTCACGGGGGGAACTGAAGCAGAGGAACGACCTACGCAGTCACATAGGAAGGGGGTACAACAACAGGGAACCTATACGTTAGCCTAGTTTCTTAACTGTCACTCCTCCCCTTGAAACGCTGAGCCCCAGATATCACACTCAGAAACCCAATGTCTGCGGGCAGGAGAAATTCCCAAGTGGCTGGATATCTGACAGTCCCTTTGTGCTACAGTGACAAGTGGGATGGCCATCAGCACGGCTCTGCATGCTGTATTTCTGTACATTTTCTTTCTCTGATGGAGCTTTCCTCTCTATAGCCCCAGTGTCCCCAACAAAGACAGAGGAGGTTGGGATAAATGCACAAAGCCATGTAGCTGCTGCACTTGCTTCCCATGCAGAGTTTTTTCTGTGCATGTATGGGAAAGTAACATATGGTCTAAAAGTTCAAGTAAAGTTAACGGGAATCAGCTGCTGCCTGCTCCGAGGGAATTGTCTATTAGCATAACAGAATTCATGTCCTTTCTTTATTATGCCTCATTTCTTAAAGAAAGCTTAACTCCAAGCTGGTATCCATTCAAAAAAGCCTGAACGTGAGAGATTTCTGCCTTCTCTCAGTAATACAGTTGAAAGAATTTGCACCTGAACAATGAGGTTTCTGCTGTTCCTGAGGTGCTGGACCATCCTGCTCACACAGTATGATGAAAAACGGGAGCATGCAATGGCTCACTTTTACTATATGATTTACAAGGATTCATAAGATATGTTTATGGAGCAGCATATACTTGTTTCTTACACCAAACTCCTTAAGCCTATTAGCACTTGTGAGGGAAAGGCTGCTTTTCGGAGGAGAGCTATTTTTGCTGTCTGTCTCAAGCAGACTTGCTACAGCCTTACAGAAGGAGAAAGTCAGCGCTTGTTTGGAAAGCAAACTTCATTGAAAGGATGTGCAAGCTTCTCAAAAACCCACACACATAGTTAAGTGCACAGAAAGCCCAAAAGTGAGAGTCCTGCCAAGAGCACAACAGACAAAGGTGCCTCAAGAAAATAAGTAAGAAACCACATCAAAACATAAAAGAAGCTAAATATTAACTGGCTATAGAAGCTGAAGTTCTTATCTCCCTGAGCAAGAAAACATTACGCCCACAATAGAAACAGAGCTGAATCTTTCCTGACTTAAAGTGCTGGCTGTTAGCAGGGTATGCAAAGAAGGGTCCTCCACAAAGTAGCCCAAAAGTTTTGCACCAAGTAACAAAAAAGATTTTGGGAGGGAATCAACGGTGCTTATGGAAACAGCCTTCACCACATCGTGAAGAAAACTGCCAACACTCCAGTCTTGTGGTTACAGAGCAGAATTCCTGGTACCTTCTTTTATCCCATTACTGTCATGCACAGGAAAAATAAATATTTAGTTCTTTTCCAGAACAGTAACTATTCTGTTTTTTTTTTTGTTTTCTGATGGGCATCAATCTTACAGGCACATTTGCCTTTCTCCTTTATAAAGAATGATACAGCAAGCATGACTGATCAATGGCAACAGGAAGCAAAATTCCTGGTTATTCAGGGATTCATGATTAGCTTCATGCAGAATGAACTATTCTTTTTTAGGCTTTCTGATAAAGTATCTGGACAACTTAAAAGTGCATCTTTTAGGATGCAGATAAGCTAATCTAAATTTTTCTTTAAATACACTGCATGATCTCACAGCCTAGTCAAAAAGAGAGATTCTTTAAAAGTTCTTTTAGCTACTCCTCCAATAAATTTCCAACCCTCTGAACGAGAAAATAGAGAAACATTCTCTCTCCTTATTGCTAAGTGAAAGACAGATATGGGCAAGGATCATGAATTCATGTCTCTCTCGTTTGTGAACTTCCTATAAAAAGAAAATCTCTTCCTCAAATTTCTTTTAGCTACCAGAATCATTAGCATTTTTGTATGCAAGCAAGAGTCAAAAAGTCTGAAGTGTTATTTCAGATAGTGCCCTCTGCATTTCCCATACATTTCCTTTAAAAAAAATCCTCTGGCTGAATTGGATCTTCATAGTGTAGCTTGCTTGAGGTGTAAAGTCTGTCACTCCCTTCTCACTGAATTATTTACTTGCACATCTTTGTTGTTGGAGGGCTAATTCTAGGCATTGGTGCTGTGAGATCTGCAGCTCCAGCCACCTCACAACCCACCAAATTCCTGACAGGAAATCACTGGGCTTTGCTGCCCACAGCACCCACCCAACACGATCAGCCCGGTGCCCTCATAATGAAAATCTGCTGGGGCCAGGCAGCAAAACAGGGCCCACTGGAAAAGCCTCAAGAACTGAAAGTTCATGTGAAAGAACAGAGAAAAATGGGGAACAGAGAAATATTGGATGTAGCTTACGGATATAGACCTGTGGCTTATCCATGGTGATAGCAGCAGCCTTCAGAGGGACTGGAGAAGGTGGGGGGAAGCACATGAGGCTCAGAGGAAAATGAGGCAGAAGCAGCAGCAAAGGCGTGGAAGGACAGCCCACCATGGGAAATGGCAACTGAACATGAAGAATGACAGTTACTTCTTACGGTAAATGAGAGGAAAACAAAGAGACAAGGCAGCTCTGTGGGGACCAGGAAAGCAATGAACGGAGTAAAAAAAATGTACGGATAGACAAAACCCCAGACTCTCTTCAAGAAATCACCTGCCTGAAGCAGTAACTTCTGTTTTTTTTTTAAAAAGGGATATTCTCTCCTTTACAAATCTGTTGGCCTGTGCTCTTCCTTTGCATTATAGAGGGCTACTGCCCTTGCTGGCGCCAATGCTGGAGGTTACTTGGGAGAACTGTGCAGCAGAACAAAAGTTCCAGCGTGGTTCAAGGTGCTTGTTCTGCTGAGCCCAGCAAAGGCTGCTTGGTCCAGCTGCCAGCACAGATCAAGGAGAAACAAAGTGATGGTAGAAGCTGAGGAAGAGACCAACTCTTCCAGCTACCTCCTCCAATCTGAAACCCTCAACTTTCCCTGGTTTATGAAGGACTATGGCACTGAAATACCTCTGTGAGGAAGACTAACTTTTTTAGCACTGAAAATGCTGGTAAAAAAGTAAGCTTTGGCTCTCCATCTCCCTGAAGCAAGGGGAAGTGACTACAGCCTGAAAAATCAGCCCTTCAGCTCCCAAGGAGAGCAGAAGTGAAATAGCTATTTACCTACCACACATTTGTATGGACTGTACTCATGGGCAGCTAGCGGTTCAGAAGTCCCTACAGGTTTGAAATGTATGAGATTTTAGATGTCCCATTTTCAGTTGTTTTCAATTTGATTACCAAAAGTTGTTGAAACTTCCAGCAACCTCAGTGACAGCCAGGATTAGTCAGCACTGCTGAAAATAGGCTCCCCATTGCCTTGAAGCAGACGCCTACAAATAGAACTACCTGTAAAATCAGAGGCCCTTGAAACCTTTGCACTTAAAGACAATTAGCTCAGAAAACCCAGACCTGCTCTTGGGCTACATCTGCAAAACCCAGAGAGTCTGTCGGGTGTTACATCTATACGAACACTGAAACTTTTTGACAGATGCTGTGCTCTTTCTCTAGTATCAGTGTTTTGAGAGCTCACAAAGGTGCTGTGCGGTTTGATTATTTAGCACTGACATGGCAGCTGCAAATGACAGCTCGACAAACTTGTGACTGTTCCCTGAAACACTTGTTTACAGACTGGAATGGAAGCTTTGTTTGCAGTCTGCCATCAAGGAAATACTCGAATGTTTATTGTGAGCAACAAATTCTGAAACAGTAAAATGACCTCTATTTCCTTCAAAAAGGGTGCTAGGAAACTCAAAGCAAAAAATATGTAAAGAGAACGTGTCAAGATTCCTGGTAGTTGTAGTCCTTGTAGATATTTACAGAATATTAACAGCAGAAAGTCTGCTCTTGTAATACTTATCCCGGGCCCTAAATCTGAACAGGGAAATCTGCCATTAAATGTCTGCAAATGGGGCCAGTAAATCTTAAATGCATCCAATGCTTAGGGTGAAATCCATCAAGTGCCTCAAAGTGGAAGTGCCCAAAACCATTAGTCATTTTTGAAATGTGAGGCCGTGCAGCATTTAAACAGTTACAAACCCCAACTCTGATGCCCTCTTCCCACTTAATGCCACGGCAATGAAAGCACTAGCATCATGAAAGCAGCACTGTCTGAGATCCAGTAATACCTGTGTTCAAACAGCTTCCCTCTCTCCACATTAAGTTGTTTCTTTTTGTTTCCTGGCAGCATGCTAAAATATCTACTTGCAGTCAAGCACCTGAGACATGCTACTTTCTGCACTGACACACCAGAAACCAACCTGGGCTGAGTGGGTAGATGTCATTGTCAGTCCCAAAGAACAAATTGCGTGTCGGCTTGCGAGGATCGACCTTCTGAGGGGTGGACGAGGCCGGACAGAGGGAGAACCTGCGACGAAGAAAGTTCTCCTCCTTCATGGCATGAGCTGTGGGGGTTTTCTGAAAAGGAAAGATAGAAATAAGAGTTCATTTCAAGACACAGGAAATCAAAGTTTCACACCCAGATGACTCTGCTGCTTCAAAGCCGCCTATGTAGTGTGCCAGATCTTTTTATAGAGTGCCAGAAGGCTACGCAGAAAAAAAAAAAAAGTTATATTAGTTTGAAGCTACAATTACTGATTTGCTGACTCTCAGTATTTGCAAACTGCAGGGAAGCAGGACACTGCTCCTTGGTGAATCCAGGCAGCAGAACACCCTCCTACCTACAAGGAGCTATTTAGGATAATAGCTACTTACTGGGTCTATCCAGTGCACAATGGCTAAAATTAACCTTTTTTATTTATGGTTTTGGAGTCTCTTTCATAAATGCAATTCCATTGATGTCAGCAGAGTTACACCAGCTACACAAAAATCAACATTTCATCTGAGCCACATGGAGGAAGAGCAGCCCAGCTGCATTGGCTGCAGAGAGCAGCAAGTGCAGACGATGCCTGTGTCACTCCTGCCCTTATTTCCAATTACAGCACATATAAATCATTTCAGTTTTCATTAAAAAGGTATTTATATCAGCCTTGCAGTTTGATCAATAAGATAAACCTTGCTGCTCTGTGAGGGTAAAGAACAGCATTTGTCTCCCCAACAGCCTCCTTGCACCCCCACAGAAGAGCCCGGTGGTATCGTGCTCTTTCCCACCACTTGGCTAACGCATTAGACTATCCTGGCTGGAATTAAAGGTTTCTTTTATAGGCATCCAACAAGCAGTTCTTTCTCACCCGTTACAAACAGATATTATGACTGTCTCCTTCCTGAGTTACAAGCTTTATTCTCTCCCCATGGGCAGGCAGAGGCAGGGCTCTTGCTAGCAGTAAGAAGTGTTAGCTCAGCCTTTGGGTGGGCATTACGGACCACAGGGCCTGCTGCCTCTCCGGGGGACAGTTACTGTAGTAAGAAAAACATTTTAGGACAGCACACTTTTCCTGAAAAGAGCCTCCAGGTTTTCCCATTGCTTTTAGGCTACTGGGAAAGCAAAAGGGAAAAAGTTGCCCAGAGCTGCATGGCAGTTTGGGAGGGCAGGACTAGCATGCACTTAAGGTGACCCGTGTGGCACTAAGTGGAAAATGGGCTGATTAAGGGCTAGAACATCCTACCCTGCCCTTCCTGCTCCCAGTAGCACCCTGGTGCTTGCACTCGCCCAAACGCCCCAATTTAATGGGGAACCCTCAGTGGCCTCTCAGGGCTCAGCCTTCACAGCTAAGAAACTGCACAAGGGGATGCCATGAACCTGTCCCGGTGTGAGAAATTCCCCTCCTATGTTTTATCTGGGCTCTGTCCCTCCACCTGCCCTGCTAGTCCCTGTAGAAGGCAGTCTCAATTTTTCAGGTTTTGTATTTTTTTTTTAATTTATTCTCACAGCAGGCTGCATCAAATTTATACACTAGCTGTAATTTACAAGGTGAGAGAGAATCTGCTCCTTCTTTCTTGCAAGAGATGGCCTCTGTGCAGAAGAGCTTAATTTGATCTAAACCAGTCTGGACTCCAACAATGAGCACGGGTTACCAAAACCACTTCGAGCAGCAGGTCTTTCTGAACCCAACTCACCGAGCTGGGACCGCCGAGCCATCAGATGTGAGGGTCTGTAAGATCCAAAAAGGGGCTAGCAGCTAGCAGCTGGGGCTAACCTGAAAATGGGGCTCTCTCAGGCCACAAGGCTGCAATTTGAGGGGGTGCATGTCTCCTGCTGGGCCTGTGATGTCCACAGAGGATGAATTAAGGTCTGTGCAGTGCTGAGGACACAATGTTCCCTAAAAGCCCCATGTCTGATCTTGTTCCCCCCTGTGAAGTGGCTGTAAGCCACCACAGATTCATCAGCAGCATTTCACTATAACCACTTCACACAACTCTCGGGGAAAGGCTTTGCATCTGAGCGCCAGGACACCGTGCGCTGGACGGGACTGCTGCAGACCAACCCTTCGCACAGGGCCTCACGCGAGGCTGTGCTTCAGGCTGACGACGTGCGATGGCAGCCGGGTGAAATGAGGCAGCTGCAGTGCTTTCCACTCACTGCTGCCCCAGCTCCTGTTGATTCAGCTGCCCAGCAAAACCACCCTGCAAACGTACGGCCAGGCTCAAAAAGTCCCAAGGTTCCCATTGCGGCCAACAGCATCTCTGAAGCAGCAGGTAACTTAGCTACCTAGCATTTAGCCATGTAAACAGCCCTTTTTTTTTGCATAGATACTCAATTGCATACAGCCGGGTGGGGAGAAGTTGCAAAATTAAAACTAGCTTTAAAAAAAAGAAAAGAGAGAGAGGAGGAAAATGCAGCTAGTCATGTGTCTGAAAGGAAAATATTTAAAAATAATCCAGGTCTAAATAGCTGGGTTTGGAATGCTAACACTGATCTATTTTCTGCCCTTATTCCCAGAAAGGCCGTCTCAACTCTCCACCTCTGTAACTGCTCATAAGTGGCTTGGAGCAAAAGCAGATCTGTGGGATACTCTCCCCAAAAAAGCAGTGATCCTGCGAGGCCAAGCCAGTTGTGCAGGGAGGTGCTCAGAAATCCTGGGTCCATCCAGTGGAAAGCAAGCTGGGGAACAAGTTACACACATAAACCACCCGTCTATCCAGCTCTTACACCCTGCTCTCGTGGTGGAGACTCTTCTTGACAGGATACCGACAAGGCTGCATTCAGCATCATTTTGTCTCAGCGATACTACGAGCCACTTCAGTGGAGAACTGCCAGCTAGCTCACACTGATACCAGTGGCAAAACCTCTCCAGACACCAGAGCAAGAGCAGGCTTTGTACTGGGTTGGACATACCAGAATACAATTTATTCCAACTGCTGCTGTATTTGCTATGCAGAGAGACCAATGCTCTAACATTTCCATCGCCTATTATTTCACACTATTCAACCACAGGATAATTGACAGAATTATTGTGCTGATGCTCTTTCATTCCCACACTTATTTAAGCCATGGGCTTGACAGCAAGACATCTGTATGCCTTGTTCAACTGGGAACAGCCACTGGGCAATAAAAAAGGAAAAGACTTTTCTCAAGTCCCTAAGTTGGTCTGGCTCTTCTCTTAAATATCTTAATACAAACTTGTGGTAGCACTTCATCTCTTTCTGACCACAAAGATCAATATGAGTAAGTTCCTTTTAACTGTGTCCTTCTTGGCAGAAGACCTCCAGCGACCGAAGCTCCCTGAAAAGCAGCAGCTGCGATGTGTCTTGTCTGTCAGCCGCACACATGCAACCATGCAACACACCATGACACCAACATCCTGGCCTGTTTTTCAAAGATCATCTAACATCACATTACTCCAGCTCAAGGGCACAGATCCTTCCTACATTTGCCCCTCATCGAGACAGACTCTTACACCATCCACATTTTCATGGTCTTCACTCCAGCTAGAAGCTGACAGCAGCAGAGCCTCTCGTTCAGTGCGCTTTATGGTGTGCATGCTGTTCAACTTACTTTTCCTTTATTTTGGGTAAGAGAAGAATTGTTGGCCTGCAGCTCATTCCCTGAGATTGCACCATCTTAGATTAATATGACTTTTTCTCAGAGAAAGGCTGAAACAGACAGACTTAGATTACGAGATTTTACCTCGTTATACAGTGCAAAGTGCAGCACAAAGTCATAGAAAATGGCTTTTTTTTTT
>WHYT01015696.1:181322-209294 GCA_009806455.1 Tetrax tetrax | reverse complement strand
CTGCTGTATTTGCTATGCAGAGAGACCAATGCTCTAACATTTCCATCGCCTATTATTTCACACTATTCAACCACAGGATAATTGACAGAATTATTGTGCTGATGCTCTTTCATTCCCACACTTATTTAAGCCATGGGCTTGACAGCAAGACATCTGTATGCCTTGTTCAACTGGGAACAGCCACTGGGCAATAAAAAAGGAAAAGACTTTTCTCAAGTCCCTAAGTTGGTCTGGCTCTTCTCTTAAATATCTTAATACAAACTTGTGGTAGCACTTCATCTCTTTCTGACCACAAAGATCAATATGAGTAAGTTCCTTTTAACTGTGTCCTTCTTGGCAGAAGACCTCCAGCGACCGAAGCTCCCTGAAAAGCAGCAGCTGCGATGTGTCTTGTCTGTCAGCCGCACACATGCAACCATGCAACACACCATGACACCAACATCCTGGCCTGTTTTTCAAAGATCATCTAACATCACATTACTCCAGCTCAAGGGCACAGATCCTTCCTACATTTGCCCCTCATCGAGACAGACTCTTACACCATCCACATTTTCATGGTCTTCACTCCAGCTAGAAGCTGACAGCAGCAGAGCCTCTCGTTCAGTGCGCTTTATGGTGTGCATGCTGTTCAACTTACTTTTCCTTTATTTTGGGTAAGAGAAGAATTGTTGGCCTGCAGCTCATTCCCTGAGATTGCACCATCTTAGATTAATATGACTTTTTCTCAGAGAAAGGCTGAAACAGACAGACTTAGATTACGAGATTTTACCTCGTTATACAGTGCAAAGTGCAGCACAAAGTCATAGAAAATGGCTTTTTTTTTTTATTATTTTGGGTGTTTTTTATACATCAGACACTTTTCTTCTTGGTGGGAGAAAATGTAGTTCACACTATTAAGATTCTATAATACACCTGAAATATTTGGCTTGGTTTGCAAAAGATATCTCTTTGTGTGTCTGCATCTGTATCTATCCCGTTTTATCCTCCCTATCTCTGACAGGCATTGGAAAACCTGAAAATATTAGCTTTTTAAAAGTTATGCAGAAATCAACGACTAAAGAAAGAAGGGAAACTGTATCATTGTCCTCGGAAAGAAGGGCACTACTATGAATCTAGCTATTACCAAACATCAGCAAATCCAACATAAGCCACAAATCCAGAAGAAAACAAGGCTTCGGTAGCTCACTTACTCAGAGAGCTACTTGTTACATCTGTCCATAGGGGTACGCCTGCCCACGCTGGCTTCAAATTACACAAAGCTCCTGAGAGCTGTAGGGGATGCTGAACAGTTGATGCCATAGGCAATTTTCCACAGGGATGTAACAGGAAGGTGGGAGGTATGTTTAGTGTTTTTCACAACAGGGCTCCTTAGACAAACAATCCAGTCTCTGCCCAGAATCACCTGTATGAGACAGGAGGGTGTGAGACGTTCCAAGAATACTTGGAACTAAAATCTTGTACTAAATCTACTTTTACACTATTAATGCATGATTATCTAGAAAACACACACCAATTCACTGGTGATGAAGTATCTAGAACATACATTTCTAGACATGAGCGCTCTTGAGCCTGAAATTTTGCATGGCTGATTTGAGGACAACATTGCTGTTCTGAAACCTGAATCTACTTCTGAATCAGTATTTTGGAGGTTGCTTCAGGATATGGCAGACGCTTCACGGAAATCAGTTCTGTGGGGGCTTGGGGAATATAGAGAAGGTAAAAATCAAAATTGGGCCAGAATTGCAGAAGGCCAAAAATTGCCATTATGTTATCAAACCACCAACATAACGCAAGCCAACAAATTTCACCCACTGTTTCAGTGTTCCCTCCAAATCTGGCAGATGAGATGGAGAATTGTCTCAGAAAGACATCATGTCTTGATTTGAAGACATCAGCTGATGCACAATCCATAAGCTTTCCTAGGAAGCTAACCTCATTGCCAGAAATCTTCACTCTAGCTCTTGCATGAATTTATCTGGTTGTTAGTCTTGGTAGATTAAAGCACCCTGAAGTTTGCAGCTCAGATAATTTCTGGCCTTCTATTCTGTGCTCTTGATCATAAAAATGAAGGAAAGGTAATACAGAGAGTATTGACAGAGCCACTAAATACAGTATTTTTCAGGATTGCCCCTTTTGCGTTGACAGCTCTCTAAGCAGTAATGGGCTATTAAATGTGGGCTGTTTGCCGTAGCTTAAACAGGAATAAATCATTCAGCAGCAAGAAATAAACTTTTCACTAACGCTGTGTTTGAGACCACTTCATCTTTTAAAAATGAAAAACATAAAAGATGACAAGTCTGCGTCAAACCCTCCTGAAACCCAGGACAATGGAAGTGGTGAACCTAACAGGGCGAAATTGCCTCTTGGGACTTTTACTCCCAGGAGACTTCAGGAACAGCCAATGAAAGAGCAACAGGGCAGCAATAAAAGCTATTTTATCAGCAAGCATTGTGGCTGCCACTAAAGCAAATGGGAACAGCCAGCGCTCTCCTCTTCTGGCACCGAACTCATTTTGGGTGAAGGCAGGGACCATTACACTTACAGATGATCAGTGTTGGTGCAGAGATGCCTTTCACATTCTGCATTTTGAGCCTTTTGTGCTTGCTGGGAAGATACTGGCGGTTCTCAGCACTGGGCCTGAGGCTTTTGGGGATGGAATTTTCCTGGCTCGATCTTCAAATTTTCTAAGTTCCTTATATATAATTATCACACATCAAAAAACTGTGCAGACATTATGCTGCCCCTACCTTTGCAAACTGGTGGGTATGGTGGTTTGCTTACTCTCATTTCCAGTATTCTAAAATAGATTGGAAATATACATGTTTTTATAAATAGTTAATTAGGAGGTTTCATATAGTCAAAAAGGCTGTGTTAGTTAGAGGGTGCTCTTAATTTATTCAACGCTTGTTTCAATCAACCTTTCCTTTTTCTGGTCACTAAATATTTCCCAGAAATCAAATTAAATCATATTTTATATTCACAGTAGTCATTCACTCCAGAATCCGCATCAATAAGAAAAATTAAATCTCAAGATACCGACATTTCCTGATTCAATTAACCCTGAGGAGGTAAAAATCTCATGAGTGAAAAGAGAAGGCAAATGGTTAGCAGAAACATTTCTGGCGATTACAGTCCTAAGTATTCACAAGGAAGAACTGCAGCACAGCTCCTCAACAAGGGTAAATTATTCGTCCAGTGGTGCACTGGTGATTTACAATAGATGAAGAACTACAATCAGATCAGAAAGTAAATCTGGTAAATCTGATTCTGGAAGCTATTCCTAAAATACCTATTTATGAGATAGGCAATCGGACAACCAACCCCCTACTAACAGTTTAAAAAACCCTTATAAAGTGAAAAGTGCCCATGCAGGCAATTTTCTTCTCTACCTCTTCTTAGGTAGAAGTGAAGTATGTAAAGTGAAGAAGTGGTTCAACCCCCACGACAGCCACTGTGGCTACTCCAACCCCAGCAAGCAGCATCATAGACAAACCAAAAAACCAACCAGCACCAAACCTGTATTAGTTGCCCCTGTACAGCAGAAATACACCAAAAAATCAGTTTGCATAGTGAAAGACGATGAGGAATCGGGGACATCACAAAAACATGAAGAGGCAGAAGCAGAGGTAGTCACCCGATCCCTATCCCTGAGTGAGCTGCGAGATATGCGAAAAGATTTCAGCCGTAACCAAGGCGAGCAACTTGTCACCTGGCTGCTCTGATGCGGGGCCAGCGGGGCCAGCAGCCTCGAATTAGAGGGTAGGGAAGGCAGGCAGCTGGGATCCCTGTCTAGGGAGGCAGCCATTGACAGGGCGACTGGAAGAGAGTCAGGAGCCTGCAGCCTCTGGAGGCGACTCCTGTCAGACGTGAGGGACAAGTATTTCTTCAAGGAAGATACTGTATGCCACCCAAATAAGTGGACCACCATGGAGAGAGGTATCCAGTTTCTGAGGGAATTAGCTGTTCAGGAGCTGATTTATCATAACCTGGATGACCCGCAGAAATCCGTAGATCCAGATGAAATTGAATGTTGCTGACCCATGTGGCGGAAGTTTGTACAGCGTGCGCCTTCATTGTATGCCAACTCAGGAAAGATGACAAGGCACCACCGGTACGTGCAGTGGCTAACCAACTCCGACAATACAAAGACTATCTCTCTTCCCCGATACGGGCCTGTGTCTCAGCTGTGGAAAGACTGACTGAAAACTCTGAAAGCCTGTTCAAAAAACTGTTTGAAAAACTATCCCGGGAGCTTCAGAAACTGCAGGGACCAATATCTCAGCTATTAGAAGAAGACCTTTCCCTGCTCAAGGGAGATGGTACACACGGTGAGGTACACTGTGGTCACCTTGTGTGACCAAGGAGAGGACATGAGGAAGTGGGATGGAAAACCTACCTTGGCCCTAGAGCACAGGTATGTGAGTTGTGAGGAAAAACAATAGCTAACAGAGGTTCTCCCAGAAAAACTGCTGCTCCAGTCTCCAGTAGGCAGCTCCCCAGACAGTGTAGAAGAGCTGATGTCATCTCTGATCCTGTGGAAGGGACTTCTGATCCATATTTACAAAAAGTGACTAGAAAATATTATAAACCAGACTAGGGGGACCTTGCCTCCAGCCAGGTGGAGGAGAGGGACAACCGAGTTTACTGGACTGCATGGATTCAATGGCCTGGCACATCAGACCCACGAAAGTGTAAGGTTCTAGGAGACACCGGTGCACAGCGTACCCTAATACCATCAAGCTATAAAGGGACAGAACCCATTTGTATTTCTGGACCGATAGGAGCATCCCAACAGCTAAATCTACTGGGGGCCAAAGTGAGTCTGACTGGGAATGAGTGGTAAAAGTACCCCATAGTGACTGGCCCAGATGCTTTGTGCATTCTTGGCATAGATTATCTCAGGAGCGGTATTTCAAAGACGCGAAAGGGTACTGGTGGGCTTTTGGTATAGTTGCTGTGGAGACAGAGGAAATTAAACACCTGTCTACTTTGCCTGGTCTCTCAGAGAACCCTTCCATTGTGGGGATGCTGAGGGTCAAAGAACAACAAGTACCAATCACTACTACCATGGTGCACCAGCGGCAATATTACACCAATCGAGACTCCCTGATCCTGATCCATAAGCTAATTCGTCAACTGGAAAACCAAGGAGTGACCAGCAAGACTTGCTCATGCTTCAACAGTCCCATATGGCCTGTGCGAAAATTTACTGGAGAATGGAGACTAACAGTGGATTATCGTGGCCTGAATGAAGTTACGCCATCGCTAGTGCTGCCATGCCAGACATGCTAGAACTTCAATATGAACTGGAGTCAAAGGCAGCTCAGTGGTATGCCACCATTCATATCACCAATGCATTCTTCTCCATCCCTTTGGCAGCAGAATGCAGGCCCCAGTTTGCTTTCACTTGGAGGGGCGTCCAGTACACCTGCAATCAACTGCCCCAGGAGTGGAAACACAGCCCCACTATCAGCCATGAACTGATCCAGACTGCACTGGAAAAGGGTGAAGCTCCAGAACACCTGCAATACGTTAATTACATCATTGTATGGGGCAACACAGCAGCAGCAGTTTTTGAAAAGGGAGAGAAAATAATCAAAATCCTTCAGAAAGCCAGTTTTGCAGAAACTGAAGCGAAGTCAAAGGACCTCCACAAGAGATACAGTTTTTAGGAATAAAATGCTAAGATGAATGTCGTAAGATTTTCCAAAAGGACTGTTGTGGTTTAGCCTGAGTCACCACGCAGTTTCTCGCTCACCCTCCCCAGTGGGACGGGGCAGAAAACTGGAAGAAAGGAAAACTTGTGGGTTGAGATGAAGACATTTTACTAGAATAGCAAAGGAATATTACAATAATAACAGAACATAAGGATATTAAAATACACAAAATGAATAATGCACAATTTCTCAGCACTTGATATCCCCATGACTGATACAGCCTGCCCTGAGCAGCAATCGCAGCAACGAAACCAAACTGAGTAGCAAGCAAAGGAGTGAAAGGGAGAGAGAAAGAGAAAGCGTGACGCTCCTCCCCGGGCAGCCCTCACTTATACATGGAGTGTGATGTTTATGGCATGGAATACTCTCTTTGGCCAGTTTGGGTCAACCGTTCTGGCTGTATCCCTCCCAGTTTCCTGCACCTGCACATTAGTGAGACCTGGAAAGCCAGACAGTGTCCTTGGTCTCTTTAGCAACAACTCATAACATCAGTGTGTTTATCAACATTCTTCACATAGGAAATCCAAAACACATCATCTACTGAGAGGAAAATTAACTCCATCCTTGCTGAAATCAGGACATCCATGGTTTGGTTTTGGTTAAGGGTATAGCAAAACACACATATTACAGCTGACAATGTTTTGGGCTGTCATGCTGTTAGCTGGAACGTAAAGCAATGAAGCTTCCCCGTAAGTGTCAGCTATTCCCCAGAATTATTGGGTCAGCTATTTGTCTGTGACGCTGGCAAGGGGACCTCTCCTCACCAATGGTGGTTCCCAGTGTGTTCCTTCTAGACCATGTACTGCTCTACTGGATCCCAAACCAGCCCCAGGAGCTTGATGGAGCCCCACTCTTCCAATCCTTCATATGCTCCAGATGAACACACTGAAATGCTGGTACTGCAGGAGCACTCCAGTTTTAAGAACTGCCATGTCCTTTCCTGCATGCCATATCACTCGGCTTGACAGTGAGTCCAGGCTGGAAAAGTCATCCATTTGCAACAAAGGAACCAAGTTATGGAAAGTTACAGCTACAGACAGCTTTATTAAGACTATATGCAACAGGAAGGATTTCTGTTAGCCTCTTTGGCAAGCTCAGGAGTGTGGCTAGTTCATCCCCACTATGTAACTTGAAGCTCACAAGCCCTGCAGAGTCCCACAGCAATCTGCTCTTGCTCTCTCCAAGAAGAGAAAAACAACCTCTTCCTATCACCTTCTGCTTCTCTGCCTGCCTTTTCCTGCACTGGGCGGTGAAAATTATGTAGTAATCAGGAGAAAAAAAAACATTTCCTCCTTTAATTCTCTGTAAGATGTCTTGATTAATGTTTCCTTTGTGTACACCAGAACATTTGCAGCTTTAGGCACACCAGCAGCACTTACACACATAATCTTCTCACAACTAATCTCTCTCTAGGGTGAGCATTATGTACAAAGCCCACAAACAGAACTACAGGCAAACCCAGGCACTGAATGCCTACACTGAGAAAAAACATCCCACATCATTCGTTTTGGGGATCTCTGTTTAACTCGGGACTAAGAAATCTGAAGGTAGGATCACAAAGGGCAAAACATTTTTATTTAACCTGTAGGATAACCTCACCTTCAGAATCACCTCGGGTTTGGATAAACATCTCCTGCGAGCAAACATCAGCCCATCGCTAAAGCCATGTTGTGTTTGGGAAAGGGACCACTGCAACCTTATGGCTCAGAAATGGGCAGCAGTAAGTATTAAATACACAATCCTCATGTGTTTTTTTTGTCTTAAAACATTTGCAATTTACTCTGTAAACATTATGGTAGAGATTTCTTCTGCCTAAGAATATCAAGTGGGTCACTGAAATGAACACTTAATGATTTTTACATCCACCTCCTCTGCCCTTTAAACTGTAAATTGATTGTTATGCAGAAGGCTATTAATTTAACAACGCATATTAAATTTCCCACTAGCACTGAGGGGCTTCTCCTGATTTAGCAATTTCACTGGTCTTTCCCCTTGCTAACTGCACAGATCATACCTCATTTGCTGTAATTACAACCAGTACATCAACATTAATGATTACCCTGGTAACAGGAGGTGTGTGCAGAATCAGAGGTTTTGCTCATACTACCAGAAGGATGAGAAAGTCCCCAGCACTCAGAGAAAGACACAAACGAGCACCTTTCCTGCAGACCTTTGTCTTACTCCCTCACTTTGTTTTTGGTAAATCATACTTTACATCTCCTTTAGGCCTCAATTTCTGAAGGCATCTGTACTGAATAAAGCTCATACAAAGCTATTTTTTTTTAAGGCACCAATCTGAAAAATCAGGCAAGAACCACATGGCCAGATCATTCTGAAATCTATGCCGGTGTCTGCTGCTGACCACGCTTGTTCAAGCAGATATAAGCCACCATCGTACCTCACCTGCAGTACAGACAACCCTTGCGCTGGAAGTGTGGGCACAGCTCCCGGCCAGCCTGCAGCGGTTTGACAGCGCTCGCCTGAGTCAAAAGGCAACATTCCCTTCAACTTCACATGTGCAAGGTTCAGGCACAGAGACACGATATGAGGTTAGGCACTAAAAAACTGTGTTAAAAGCTTTGTGCTAGTTAAGAAAATACGCACACAGTTATGAATTTCAGTATAAATAGTATTAGGTCTAAAGAAGACTGGAATATGACTCAAAAATGTCCACTTGAAAAGCAGATTTGTTATTATTTGTTATTAATATTGATAGCTCATCCACCAGTGACACGTTTTGTTTGAGACACTGTGCACACAATGCCTCCAAGCCTGAGCATTTCAGGGAACAAGTCTCTGAGTCTCATGAACAGTATTAATGAGTTGCATAATCATAAACCATGTCCACCTTTGACACATTGAGCTTTCCAGTAATTATCCTTAACTCAGTACACACACTACTTGAGGAACGGATATCCTACAGCCCTCCGTGACCTGAAGTTTTTATGCACGCTAATTGTTAGTAATACCCTCTGATGACCTCCCATACAATCCATTTAAACTGTAGCTGACTACCTAAAAGAACAGCTTTTCAATAACCCAGTTTTTCTAGTGGTACCTCTCGGTTAGAGACCTGAAACCACAGTAAGAGTCGCCCTGATGGAGTCACCATGACCAGTCCTGGGCAGAGGGAGCCTGGCCCCGCATGGCGCCTGCGGTCCCCACTGCCTGCAAGACAGCTCCGATGAGCATGGCCCTTTGCAGGGGGTGACAGGATTTGGAACAGGCCCAGGGTGGTGAGGGAAATATGGCATCAGGCACACGGATACATAAATGAGAAATTCACTTAGTTGCTCTAGCTAAAGCTCTTAGAGATTCAAAGCCACGACAAGAAGACATTGCTTTGGACAGGCGTGCAGTTACGTCATTTGCAAGCAGACCACATCTTTGAGGTCAATTCTTGCCTTGATATTTTCCTTTAAAAAGAACATACTAAAGAGCATCCCTCATATCACTATCTAAATCACATAATGAGATCATATTCCCTTTTAATAGAAGGATCCTACTTCAAGCTTTAATGACATTTTAAAAAAACCCAGACTACTGCAAGCCTCACTGATGGCTTTCTATGATATCCACCTCTCCCTTTATATAATTAAATCTAGAAAAGACCGTGCCTTGGGGCTACACTCCCACCACACCATTACTAGGAAATACCAAGCTAATTTAAAGGCCTGCTTTCATGCTTCAGTGTCCTTCTGACATTATTCCCTTGTTTGTGAAATATTGCCCCCTTGTAACAAAGTAAAACAAAATCAGACTTACATCTCAAGTCCTGTTGAGCCATTTTCAGACCCAGGCTCAGAAGGGAACTTCAACATGGACGTAAGACAGAGGTCATGGCAGGAAAGGAAATTTACAAACCATCATACAAGAGAGAAAACAAGTGCTGTTCCACTTCACAAAGATCTCCCACAATCAGTTCTGGATTATTTATGTCATGAGCATCCACTCTATGAAACACACACTCACGAAGAATGAAACAGACAATTCTAAGTGCCAAGAATTTAGATTAGAAGTAAACGTCTATCTTGACACCCTGTATAAGCACAAACTATACTTTCACCCAATGTCTCTGACCCCAGTCCCACTAAATTCTAGTCGACCTGGCTCATCTGCTTCTGAAGAACAGCTAAGTGACGGAGAAATGACCACATCCCATGGCATGGTGCTCCAATCATGCTGAATTTTCCGCTCCTCTACTGTGTTGTTTCTCCTGCCAGATTCAAAGGGGCTCCATAAACCTCAGGGGCCTTCACCAGGAGGGCTGAATAAACAAGACCAAATACATTTTAAGGAAGTGCATCTATTTTTGAAAAGATCCTTATACGCCCCTGTTTAGCTTTTCAGACTTTTGGGCACTGTAGTATGCCAAGATCTGCTGTACAGTGGTTTAAATTTAGCATCCACCTATACTTCCTCTGATACAGCTGCTCTCCCTGAAATTCTACAGGAAATTAATATACTGTGTATTTTTGCATAAACTTCACTGTTTCTTGGAGACGAGAGCATCAAGCTCTTCCTTCAACAATAGATAAAAGATGGCACTGGAGTTATCCTGGTCCTAGATTTTTAATTAAAAATCTCTGTGGGAGGAAGGAAACTAGACAACCCGCAAAGAGCATTTAGGGTGGAATTTATGCTGTGCTAAATGAGCCCAAAGGACTCAAACCGCGAGCAGGCTGATGCACAACGAAATCCACTCTCAGACTCAGCTCTCAAGACAAAAATCTTTCCATGCCTACCTCAGTCCTTTCTTCTCTCCCAGTTTATCCATGACTTATCTAGTGAAAAACAAGCAGACAGGATGAACTCCTTGCACTGGTGCTTTCCTTTGATTCAGCCGGAGGGAGCTTTAGGCACACAGGTGAATGAACACACCCACGTCATACAAATTTAACTGTGCATTTGTCTTTGCTGGTCTCCTCCTACCTCTTCAAATTATACTATTGCAGTATTTTTGCTGGTGACTATTCTGGTACTCGTACGACTGTCCCATTACCAGATTGCAGCTGCGTGCATGCCGGGGAGAAGTCAGACAGAAAATCTTTGTGTGAGTTATCGGCCATAAACTAAATCCCTGGAGAATCCCAGCACGAAAGCAGTTATGTTAGAGCATGCATTTTGCCTCTGAATTAATTTCAATGAAAAAGGAAGGTCCCCAAGTGACCTAAATGTGCTTTGTAGTGATTACAAGCTTCTTTTTAAAGAGCATCTAATACATTTAAATGGTAATTAGCTGGAAACACCTGATACTGAAGACCTGAGTCACCTTTCCCTCATATTGCTTTTATTCTGAAATAGTACCGAGGGTGGTAGTGAGATTCCTCCTTGCTGATGCCAGTGTAAGCCAAGGTAGGACCTGGCTCCCAATTTCATGGGCTGCAAACCTGACAATACAGCTCTTGACAAAAAACAAATCTGAAAGCTGCAGAATTCAGAAAAAGGACTTTTCTCATCACTTCAAAGCTAACCTATACGGACACCGGCTTTTTTAATCACTGAATGGAAAGATAAAAAAAAAAAAAAACCCAAACTGAAATAAAACAGTCTGCTTGGCTGCAAACCCTCCTTGCTACAAACACTGACAACTGGAAATACAAGGGGGGTCGAAAGCACCCCTGCCTGGAGAGCTAGGGGTTCCCAGCTGGGGAGGCTAAGGGAAGCATTAACCACGCACCACAACACCAACACAAGGATGCCTACGCCAGCTCCAGCATCGCCAGAAGGAAGGGCAGAGAGCGCAAAGGAGGATGCGGAGAACAAGGGGCACCTGCAGACCCCTCTCTAGAGATTTACGGATCACACAGCTCCATGTCGAAAGTGTAGAGGTGGCTTTAAACAAACAAACAAAAATCCCTGCTTCCCACACAAATGCAAGCTGAGGCCTGGCACAGAAGGAAGATCAGGTCCTCAGCGGCCAGACTGGCCCTGGCTGAAAGGAAACCAAACACAATGCAGCCGATCCACAGAATTTTCTTTATCGCAGTGCTAAGAGCAGCCAGACAATGCTTTCCAATACAGACCACAGCAATTTATCACAGAGAGACAGGAGTTAGCAGGAAACACTCCCATTATCTCTGTTACAAAAAGGAAGCAGAGAGGAGGACAGCTAAAAGGTGACAGACGGATTTTATGAGACCAAACTTCAGGCCCGCTCAAGGCTGACCAGCTCATCTTTTCCACATCAGAAAAAAAGTGATAGGCCTCAGCTGTGTGGGTCTTGCAACACAGGAGTTAGAGCTGCCGCACCGGGACTTTTCAAGAGAAACAAACCAAGACAAATGAAAATATTTCAATAGCAACTGTACCGTGCCAGATCCCCAGGCTGTGTACATCAGGGAAGTTTTGTGGCCGCCTTAGCAGTGTGATGCTGACTTACAGCAGCGAGCGCAGGACGCGGCATCCAACGAGTAGAAGGGAGGCAATCTCAAACAGACCTGCAATGCCGTCAGGAGGTGGCGGAGAACAAGAGCCCATGGCACTTTCTGGCAACTATTTGGTCTGTGTTACAAAAGTAGGCTTCAAAGTGGTTGCTGCCTACAAGCTCCAAACACACATGAGTTTATAAACACAAGAGCCCAGATGGAAAAGATCTGAAAGGTTTGGGAGGGTAACAAGGGAAGGAAGGAATAAACAAATATCTCTGAAATGAAGTAAGGGAGCACTTAAAATGGCAGAAGGCTAGATGCTCTGTACAGGCTTTGTGATGCCTCTAAGAGGTACAAAACCTTTAACATCCCATGGCTGTGCACACATACCAAATTCCCCTACAGAGCATAAACACAGACTGCTATTACCAGCTGCCAGTAATAAATACTATTGCCCAACCATTAGCAATCAATTCACACAGCAACCAGAAGTGCTAGGAGCTGTACAAACACGTAATAAATAATTGCCCCTGCCTCAAAAAGCACATTGGGTTTCTAACTGTCTCAGAAAGCTCTTGGACCCAAACATATTTGCTAAACAGCAACAGACCACACCAGCTAATGTCTGAGGGAAGCAGAGAAAACTAAAGAGTGTAACATCTTAATGTCTTCCCCTTGATCCAGTCAGCTCATTCAGTGTCTTTCCCAGCAAAACTAATCTTCCACTGCAGTCATCTCTTCATCTTCAGGGAAATGTATAAACATGGATATTAATGACTTCTCTCCTGCGCGGCTCACAACGCATCACCGCAGACAACAGTGATGCGATTGCTGTAAGGATGACTGGGTGTTTTATAATGAACAATTTCATATTTGGTAAAAGTGAAGGCGACGGGACAATAAAAAGGAGCTTTTCAAAACTGCTCACCAATGGATTGGTGAACTCCTGCAGGAGCGGGGCTGAGCTGATACTGATTCTGTCTGTCAATCTCACGTAAAGTGTCCTGACTGCAAGCCTCACTGCCAAGAACTGCAGGCAAGAACCTGTCTGATGCCTCTGCCTCTCCTTCCAGGGCTGCCCATGTTGCTGGACTCTACGAAAAAGATCAGCTGTTGACAGCCTATGGCTCCTACTTGATGTGAACAGGGTAGGAAAAACCCATGAGTCAGCCCAGGGAGAGAATTAATCTAAACCAGCAAAAGGATCATCACAGATCCCTTTCCTCCTACAAAGAAGCAGCTAAGACTGGAGTGAGCTGGATGCTAGGCTGGGTTACAGCCCAACTGCAGATTTGTCCAAGGTCAGCTGCCTGTTCTTGACGACCACACGCCAGTTTTACCAACTCCTGCCTGCCTGTGCCACCCTGCCAGCCCCAGCACCACCCAGCCCAGCCCCAGCCTGCAGGCAAGAGCCCCAGCCTGCTCGTCGGAGCCACGTCCGCCACCATCAACAGAGTCACGGGGAGTCAACGAGCTTGGGGAAAATACACCAAGGAAGTTTTCCTCCCTGCTCTGCAAAACAAGCCACTTGCAGTTCAGAAAGCTGTTTCTGAAGCTCAGTCGGGAGGTAATGAAGTCGAGAATCGCAGCATTGAAATGGCACTCACAATAAGCAAAGGTGGGAATTAAATGAGATGGAGGTGACACTAACTCACAAGAGGAAACTATGACGTTCTGTGAACATTTATTTCCCTCAACAGCCTGGCAAGGTAACTCTGCCAATAAGCAGCACAATAAAGTGCGTTCCTCCCAGCAAAGCTTTACAGTCCCCTCATGGCAGCAGCTTCTCCTCCCCACAAACTCCTTCACCTCACCATCACCTGCCTTAAAATAACCTCTTATCTTGGAGAAGAAGAGGGTCTTATCGGTTTATTTACTCTGTGGTAGAAGAAAACCTAAAAGTTTTAGTTAGGTCCCATGTTTGCAGACACCTGTCAGCCACGTGCAATCAAGACAGTTCCTCTCCAGAAGACCCTAGTCTGGTGGTGGCATTCTGGTGGTATTCCTCTAAATACGAAGTCTTTCCCATATCAAATATATTCCTCCTTTGCCTGCAAACACCAAGAGTCTTTCCTACACAGTTCTTGCTACAAGGTACACACCGATCATCTAGATTAACAGCAGTACTGGGAAAAGGTCCATCAATAAACCATGATACTTGGGATTACAGTATCTGATTGGAATTTTTTAAAGTTTTTCTCTGTACCTTGCCTGTTGATCTCTGGACTGCTCTGCTGCTGACTGAGGTAATTACCACAGATACGAATGCCAAGTATTTCACAGCCACCAGGCACTCGCTTTACACTGGCTCAAGTGGCTTTTCGGGACCCAGATTTTCAACATTGCTAGAACACCTCTGTATTTCCCTGCCAGTTCAAAGGCACTTCCAATTAAGCATTACTGGAATTTGCATCTCTGCCACGGCCCTCTCACATTGTCAATATGCTGCAAATAAAAACAAAGGTCAGCAACCAGTCTGAAAGTGAAGAAAGTCTCACGTACTTTATTTAAAAATAAACTATAGTCATGACTCACATGACTCACAGTCATGACTTTATAGCCAACACACTGACCAGTTCTTAGTTTCTTAATTGTGACTACATAACGACAGTAACACTAAGTCTTCCCACTATACCCCCATTCACAAAGACAAGAATATAAATACATGGCATATTCAACACTCGCTTGTCAAGGAGTTATTGAGACAGTCTGTGGACCAGGACTTGCTCTATACATGATTTTGTACCAGTTCACCCCTGTTAAATCACAATTATTATTTGCTGGTATACTTCTGCCAATACAACAGAAGTGTGGCTGTAGTCAGAGCCAAATAAAAGTGCCCTATACTGGAATAGCTTGTTCTACTTTCCACAGGGGAACAAGCTATGCTGGTATAAGCATGTTCATACCGGCATACCTGAATTTGCACTAGGAGAGGGTTATATCAGTGTTACAGAATGGTGGTTAAATGTTGTGCAACTTGTTTACATAGGCAAGACCTGATTTTGTAGAGGATTTGCTCCTGATCTTGAAATCGCTACTAAAACTCCTAATTCTACATGCAATCTAGAGCAGAATTGGGCTGATCGAGGCTTTAGCTGAATAAAATATACCACAAATCAATACAGACCACTGAGTAACAATAACAACAACAACATAAGGAGGAGGTACACTTTCATGTGGGCTCTCACTAATAAAGCCAGTTACATTTAGGGGACTCCATCCCTTCAGGTAGGTGAGAAATTACCCAAGTTATTGAGCAGCAAAAGGCAGTAAAATGGCCAGCCTCGTTATATCAGACCAAATTCCTGAAAATGTCAACTGATGAAACAAATCACAGGATGCCACTGCTACAGCTGCTTCTAGCAGAATTCAAGCCTCAAGGGAGCCGAGTGACAGTTTTTGAGCAGACAGGCAGAAATGCAAATACAGTGTTCAGGTACTTCTAAATCCATTATAGACAATTCCTGCCAGTCTCAAAGCATAAGGCTACAAATGTTCAAAGAGTCCACTGCATTTGCATGAGACTGTCCAGCCTCAGAGAAACAAAGAAAGAAGGGGAGACGGAAAGGAGGGGAATGAGAGATGAGGGGAGAGGAGGGCAGGTAAAAAAGAGAGATTGAAAGAAATAAAGAGCCTACACAAGGGGAGATTTTAAAGAGCTATAGGAAAGTAGGAAGGCTGGGATGAGTCTTGGGGAAAGAGGAGGAAAGGACACTCACCAAAGTGCTCACTGTCTCAGATGGCAATCACTCTCCTCTCCCACGCGACACCTGCATCCAGAGCCACCGTCCCCACCCTAGATCCTCCAGATCCTCGCTGCCTGCTGCGTGCACGGAGGCTTTCTGGTCCCCTCCTAGATGCTACACTCCTCCAAGCTGCAAATCAGCACAGGACCCAGAGAAGACACCCGCACGCAAAGCCTCTGCTCCAGGGGCACATGGCAATGAAACACACCTCCCACACGCTGCCAGCACGCTGTCTACAATCCCAGCGCTCGCTCGGAAAACCAGAGCGGCTCTCTAACCGTGGTGACTGTGGAAGAAAATCCTGAAAAGAAGCGCAGCATGATTCAGCCCAGCGATGTGTCCAAAGAAAGTCTGAAACAATGGCCCTGGTGGCTGGAATCTGCCACCGTTTGTCAGGGGAAGTTTAAACTGCAATGCCCATCGCCAATAATTTAATTGTCAGCACAGTTAACAGTTTCATTGCTGATCAAAGCACTGAGAAAATCAGAGCCAGTTGCAGCCACTTATCAAAGCACACCAGCAATAAATAATCTGCAACTCTGTGATAGACGCTACACATAATCTCTCGCGCTTTTTCTGTTTCTTTTGAGTGGCTTCTTGGCACACAGAATCACCGTGCAATCAGAAGGAAAAAAAAAACCAAAACGACCCAGTTCACTCTTTTCTGTAATTAATCTGTAAGGAATAAAGTAAATCCTCACAACAATGGGCTGGCAGTAGTGGAAATGGCAGTGGTGGAAATCACTCAGTGCATTCTGCACGTGGCTCAGATGCACCCAAATTTGACAGATTCCTCAGCTGATGCAGCTGAGCACAGTAAAAGCATCAGTTCCTAAGCCGCACAGAACCTAAACCTGCGAGGCAGAAGCAGGTTTTCCAAGCACAGGCACAATTATCAGGCACACCAGGACAGTATTGCTGCTTTAGCTTTAAAAACAGTCCTATAGATGTTGCTAGTTATAGTATCCCCTAGTGACTCCACACATATTTCAGTAGTCAAGCATGCTTAATTACATCCCTGCTTCTTCCTGCATCATTCCACGACTGGAAAACACCCAAATGTTCTCCTTCGTGGGTTTTCCCGATACAGCTAAATTAAGTGAGAAGCACAAAACACACACCTCGGCCAAAGCTTTCTCCCAAGGCTGTTTGCGTTGCTGCCGTTCTCTGCAGCATGTGCTCTTTGCTGGCCCTCGTGCTCTCACAGTGAAGGAAGAGTTTTGCAAACAACATTTGTATCTGCTGGTGTCACCAGCTGCTGCATATGAGCCTGTGTCTTTCTGTATACAGTTTTACAGTGACTTGTCCAGGTTTGTGTCAGATCAGGTTCCTCCAAGACATCTGGCACCACGTGACTGAAAACAACACAAACTAAAAAACTTTGGAAGAACTCGTGCTGATGGAAAATCCAGATGACAGTGATAATAGTAACAGTAAGAAGCCATCATTTTTTATACAGCACCTTCAAAGCACTGTGCAAATAAGGATTAAAAATGTGTGCATAAACACCACCTTCTACACTTGACAGTCCTTAGTTTGCTGAAGCTGCAGTGTCTGCTGAGACATCAAGATCTTTTATAAGATCAGAAATTTCAGCTATCAGAGATGCTGTCACTGTGGGAAACTGCTGAAATCCTCGTGGGAGGCAATGCTTATGTGCCAGGCAGCACGAACGCCGCTGGGATCCTAACGCAGCCGCCTTGGGAGGAAGCGATAGATCCCGGCAGGGCTCCATGCAAGGAGGGATGGCAAAGCCAGGGGTCTGCACCCCCATCCCCCCCCCCGCGAAGGTCTGGGAGAACCCAGGCACCCAGAGACACTGCCTACGTGTCTTGGGGTAAGCAAGCAGGGGTGGAACCAAGTGGGGTGCACTCTGTGTGCAGAAAGAAGTCCAGCCTCATTTAAGAGGGCAGAGAAAGCCTGTAAATTCTGGCAGTACCCTGACAAAAAGAGTGGAAAGTAACTTTTTCTTAATGGCATGTACCAGAGTTGGTCTGGACAGTAGGTACAGTAAATCCACCCTGCGCGTTTGGGGTTTGGGAGCCAGTGTTCAAAGAGTGTTTCTCTTGCTTTCAGACAGTTATTAAAGGAGCCCCCTGCAGTTGTGTATTATGAGCCAAGACAAAAAAATGGGATGAATTTTTAGAGAAAGGCTCACAAGCGACTGGCACTGCAAGGGGTCTGAGGTCTTCATCCAGATGAGGGGATGCAGGCAGGCTCCTGGCTGGGAAGGACATGCTGAAGCCATGCTAGTTGTGAAGGAATGGGATTTTTGAGGGCACATGAGACAAGGAGCTGCCAGGAACAGTTTTGTCCAGGATAATGATTTGATGGTCTCTGCAGGTCTCTTACAGCCCTATGTTTCCTTTGGTTCATAATTCCCACATTTTCATCACCCAGCGCTACAAAGATAAGTCAGTCCTTCAGCCCTTGCTCAGGCTGTTTGGCATTTGCAGCACCACCACCAAACCCAATTGTGCCGTGGCCACTCGCCTCTGAGAGAAGGCGGGGAATTTTTCAACAGGTAGATACAGAGACAGCTCGAAGCAATCCCTTCTCTATACTGAACCACTAAGTGCCACAGCAACCTAGAGGCTCCTCATAAACAGTTTTGGACTGTGGTCTGCCCTTGGCAGTCACAAGAGTTGCTGGCTCCATGCAAGGCACAACAATCCGGCGAGGGGAACTGCCACTGCATCATTTGTGAGCAATGGCATGTTTACCTCCAGCCTCTGAGTCAGGCCAAAACAAGAGGAAATCCTCAAATTTCTTCCCAGAAGGAAGCTATTATACCTCGCTTCTAAGATGTCCTGCCTCCTTACACAGCCTAGTTCAGGGTTAATGGCATAACAAAACTTTTTTTCTGCAGACTGGTACTTGGTTGCTCTCTTGCTAACTCGTACCACTAGGCTGGACTTGGGTCAGCGGTGATTTGCTTGGGGACAGTCATTGTCCGTGTGCCTGGTAATCACATTCTCACTGTTTCTTTCTTTGTTTATGCTCCATTTCTGCCAAACAACAGCTTCCTTCCTGTACTTGGAAAATCACATCTGGGTCCCCAAGCTTATTCCAGGTGATTTTCTTTATAAATTTGTCTGGACTGTTTGTCTTCCTAGAGAGCAGGCAAAACATCTTGATTTAAAAAAAAAAACAAAAACAAAAAAAACCACCAGTCAAAATGGCCACTATTAAATGCTGTTAGAAAAAGGGGATGTAGCACATGTCACTTTCTGTTGCTAAATTAACAATGCAAACCAGATCTTAGAGCAGAGTCCCACACTTAAAATCTCTCTGATTTCTGATGTTTGCAACAAATCAATGGCCCGATCAATTTACAACTAGAAAACAACTGAGCTGGTGCCTGGATTATGCAAGTAGGTTCAGCTCCCACGCAGCAGCTCATGGTCCAGAAGCGAAGTTCCTTTCAAAGACAATACAAATTGGGAAAAACTTGTTAACCTGTTTAGGAAAATGTGAGCACGCTCCCGCCTCAAAGTCTACCCTGGCCCTTTTCCTCTGGGCATGACTTACTCGGCCAAAGACAATGCCCAAGTAACACAAAACAGCTTCTTCCTATGAGTGAAGTAGCTAAGGCCCAAAGGCATCTCCCTTTGCGCCTTCTGATTTCCTGGAAAAAGAGACACACCTTTTTCCTTCAAATCCCTCTGAATCACAGAGCGGACAGGCAGCCCTTAACTCTCTTCTGGCCGGGCAGCGGGATGCAGGCATTGCTGAGGGGAGACTCCCGACATCCCTGCTCAGCCCTCCAGCCCCATGAGCTTTTAGCCAGCCCAGTGCAGAGATGCTATGAGGTCTTCCCCAGCCACTCTGGCAAGGAGGGCTTAGCACAACTGAGCCTAGCAAGACTTCCCCTGATTTCACAGTCTCCATGGAGTATTTCTAGCTCTAAAAAACCCGAACCAAAGTAAACAAGCAAACCAGAAACAACTTATTTTTCTTTCTGTCTTTAGACCTGGAATCCTCTTGAAATATCATTGAGGTGAAAGAGATTTGAGCTTTACATTTTTCTGTGGTTGCAGAGTGCAAACACACATATATTGACACAAAATAAATGTGCAGGGCTCTACAGTGCTGCTTTTCCATTAAGCAAGACGAGGAGGAGATAGAGGAAGGTTTGCTTTCTGCTGTATGCCTGGCCATGCTTTCTCACTGCTTCCAGATTCCTCGTTAAGTGCACGTTTTCACAACTGCACATTTTTGAATGATACAGGCAAGCTCTTGCTTTCTAGTAAGCCGCAAATTAAACCATTTTGCATCTAGAATTTAGATAAAGAAAAAACTTTTGGTTCTAACTCACTATTCTCAAATATTTTTATATTATCTTTAATGCTGCACCTTCTCACGGTATTTCAAACTAAAGCTCTTTTTAAAAATAAATATAATTAATTAATTCATTTTATTAAACTGCTTCCAAGATGGTCTGTAAACAGAGCCCAGCCTTAACCAGCTCCCTATCAGGACATTAAAAAAAAATAGTATAAAAACTAACAATTCAATTCTCCAGAAAACATATGCTTTTACTGCTATGGCTTAAGCCAGTGCACCAGTGGCCCATACAGCAGCCAAACCAACCTCCTGCTATTTCCCCAATTCCATTCACTCATCTCAAGCCTCTCCTATATTTAAAGGGGCTGCTGCAGTCTTTATTTGACATTCAGACACATCAAGACCACCAGAGGTATAAAATAGAGGCCATGGAAACCAGATAAAGTTCTGACAAGAACATCAGCAGTAACAGCATTTCACACAAGAAGTACAATTTCATAGAATCATAGAATGGTTAGAGTTGGAAGGGACCTTCAAAGGTCATCTAGTCCAATCCTCCTGCAAGAAGCAGGGACCTCCCTGACTAGATCAGGTTGCTCAGAGCCCCATCCAGCCTGGCCTTGAACGTTTCCAGGGATGGGGCATCCACCACCTCTCTGGGCAACCTGGGCCAGTCTTCTACAACTCTCATTATAAAACATTTTTTCCTAATATCTAATCTAAATCTACCTCCCTCTGTTTTAAACCTATTACCCCTCATCCTATCACAACAGGCCCTACTGAACAGCCTCTCCCCATCTTTCCTGTAGGCCCCCTTGAGGTATTGGAAGACCGCTATCAGGTCTCCCGGGAGCCTCCTCTTCTCCAGGCTGAACAGCCACAACTCTCTCAGCCTGTCCTCGTAGGAGAGGTGCTCCAGCCCTCTTATCATCTTCGTGGCCCTCCTCTGGACCTTCTCCAACTGGTCCATGTCCTTCCTATGTTGGGGACTCCAGAACTGGACACAGTACTCCAGGTGGGGTCTCCCCAGGGCAGAGTAGAGGGGCGAGAATCACCTCCCTCGACCTGCTGGCCACGCTCCTCTTGATGCAGCCCAGGATGCGGTTGGCCTTCTGGGCTGCAAGGGCGCATTGCCGGCTCATGTGGAGCTCCTCGTCCACCACCACTCCCAAGTCCTTCTCCTCAGGGCTGCTCTCAATCCATTCTCCACCCAGCCTGTATTTGTGCCTGGGATTGCCACAACCCATGTGCAGGACCTTGCACTTGGCCTGGTTGAACTTCATGAGGTCGGCACGGGCCCACCTCTCCAGCCTGTCTAGGTCCCTCTGGATGGCATCCCTCCCTTCCAGCGTGTCGACTGCACCACACAGCTTGGTGTCATCAGCGAACTTGCTGAGGGTGCACTCTATCCCACTGTCCATGTCGCCAACAAAGATGTTGAACAGGGCCGGGCCCAACACGGACCCCTGAGGGACGCCACTCGTGACCAGTTTCCACTTGGACATCGAGCCATTGACCACCACTCTCTGAGTGCGGCCATCCAGCCAACTCCTTATCCACCGAGTGGTCCATCCATCGAACCCATGTCTCTCTGGTTTAGAGAGAAGGATGTAATGCAGGACAGTGTCAAAAGCTTTGCACAAGTCCAGGTAGATGATATCCGTTGCTTGTCCCTTGTCCACCAATGCTGTCACCCTGTCATAGAAGGCCACCAAATTGGTCAGGCATGATCTGCCCTTGGTGAAGCCATGTTGGCTGTCACCAACCACCTCCTTGCTCTCCATGTGCCTTAGCATGGTTTCCAGGAGAATCTGCTCCATGACCTTGCCAGGCACAGAGGTGAGGCTAACTGGCCTGTAGTTGCCCGGGTCCTCCTTACTCCCCTTTTTAAAAATGGGGGTTATGTTCCCTCTCTTCCAGTCATCGGGGACTTCACCAGACCGCCATGACTTCTCAAATACAATGGCCAGTGGTTTGGCAACTTCATCCGCCAGTTCCCTCAGGACCTGTGGATGGATCTCATGAGGTCCCATGGACTTGTGCACCTTCAAGTTCCTCAGATGTTCCCGAACCTGCTCTTCCAGTACAGTGGGCAGTTCTTCATCCTCACAGTCCCTGCTTGTGCCTTCCACAGCTTGGGCAGTGAGACAAGAGCCCTTATCGGTGAAGGCTGAGGCAATTTATCCCAATTCTCTCATTTAGTCCTGTTTCTCAGTTGTGTGTGGTAACAGCCTGCTTTTGTAGCTTCAATGAAATCACTCCTGATTTACACGGGCGACAAGGCAGCATGACGCCATGCTGCTAAGTGCTCCCAACCACTCCAAGCCCCTGCTTGGGAGCAGGAGCTCCTCTGGGAAGGGTCTGCACTCTTGCACGGAAACCCTCACAGCTTCGCTTTTGAGGAAGCTCTGGGTCAGAGGGAGCAGGCTGGAGACGGGCCAGCCCTCCTTTATTATGCTAACAGTCCTACATGCTAAAGAGTGTCTTTTACCTAAATATCACCCTTTTCTGTCTGCAAATTAACAGGGGCGCGGGAAGTGGGTTATTGACAGTACTGAGGCATGCTTGCTTCTTTATGGGAAGTACAGCTTTGGTGGGGTGCTGCTTTTCACCAGCAATGCTCTCGCTGTCATCAACTGAGCTCATGTAAAGAAAGTAACCTTTCTAAATCACAGCACTTTCGTTTCTGAAGCATAATAGAATTAGCAACAGTACCGATCCCATCGCCAGGTCTGAAAAGGTGACTGTGGGCTTTTCTGTGAATGCAGTCCCCTGAAAGAATAGAAATGCAGAATTTGGCTCATTTGTAGTGTTACCATCTATTATAGAACACAGGAACTCCCCTGCCACCACCACTATCAATGCATGTGATGCTTTGCCATTTCACTACAGAGCTGGCTTTCAGAAGAGCTGTATCTTCCTGCCTTCATAGGGCCTCCGCTGTAGCCAAGCAGTAAAATACTGCAATAGCAGGCTAGAAAAATGAGAAAATGCAAGGCATTATACACTAGCAGCAATGAAAGGATGAGATTAGAGAGGTACCATTTTGGAGATCCATAGACAGACACTTTAAGATATCTTTTTTTTTAAAAAAAAGAGAGAGTAAAAAATACAGCCAGTATTTTTGTGCAGGTGAAAGAATCCGGGATCCCTGGAGTCAGAGATGTGCAAGGACAGCTAGCCAGAAAAGCATCTGAAAATAAAAGCTATTAGAAAATAATAGAGAAGCCTCAAATGGCAGCAACGGGAGAGAACTAAGAGCAGCAAGAATATGCTCACCACCTATCCCTCTAGGCAAATTACTCTTCTCAGGACGTTTCTGGCTAACAGGCTCATCTTGGAAATATGTTTTTTACATATTCTGTGTCTGTTTCTGGGAGCGCAGCTATGAGAAACAAGCCCACTAGAAAGTACGGGTAGGTCTGGGCCTTTGGGCCCTAGTTGAGGAGAAAATGTAAACATTTTCTAAATATGTGATTAGGTTCCGTCATTCAGGAAGAAGCAAGAAGATAGCTAACGTGTTTATAAATCTTGCCACGTCTGATGGCTGCTTCCAAACTTTCCATTAGCAACTTGGTGAGTGTACAGCAAGAGGAAGCTTTCCAGAGCCAGGACACCGAGGAAATACCGCTGTGTGAAACATGTGCTATTGTCATGATATTTCCAAATGACGTGACGTAGTCAAGGCAGGATTTGTGCCTGTCGCTCAGTTAGCCTGAATCACTGCTGTGCTTCCAAAAAATGACAGTGCTTTGGTTTGGGGAGGTTGTGCTTTTTCTTCAGTTTAATAAGCAAAATCTGCAAGGAGAAGTCTTTTTCTTGATGGCAGATTGCAAATCTGCAGAGGAGAAGAAAAGAGCAGGAGAGAGTTTGTCTTTGAAAAGTAAACGACGCCACAGAACTGTGAACCAAGATGCAGTTTCATGCCCACAAAAAACCAGCAAAGCTCTTTAGCCAAGCTGGAAAGTACTGAGTCCAGCGGTGCACCCCACGAGGACTCACACGGGCACAGAAACCTCTGCAGCATCCAGCCCGGTTTTGAGGAATTACAGCAGTGGGCTTCACTCACAGTGCAGGACTGCGCTGGCAGAGCAATGCTGCCATACAAACATCAGCCCCACACTGGGGCAAACAGTAGATGGGCAAGTCCAACTACCCAGATGCTGCCAGCAGGAAAGAGACAAGGACGACTGGCAGTCCCAAGAGCTGCCAGGTTGAGAACCGGAGGAAAATGGCCACGGCTGGGTGAGTTCAGTGAGCCACGGGCAAACGGGTCACTAAACCTGGCGAACTGGGTGGCTCAGTCTGCTCCCCAACACAGTAGAGGTCACTTTAAATACCATTGTCTCTACTGATAAAGAACATACCAGACACGCGGAGCCAGATCCACAGCTGGTGAACTGGCTTTGATGCCAGCGAGGCTACTTACACGATGGCTTTTTCTGTTTAGCAAAGAGCAGGATCTGTTCGAGAGGACAACCATGAGGCTCCAGGCTGTCTTTGCTAACATACTATTTCATGCTACGGAGAGCTGGGTATCATGTGTTTCGTTGGCTTCTGGTTTTAAACTGGGTTCCCGTGGTTAAGTAGAGCGGCTGCACAGCAAGGGGGGGGATGACTTGCAACCCAAGAGAAACACCAGTGCCTGTACTCCAGCCAGAAGACAGCTGTACGTGCTGGAGGCTCAATATGGCATGTGGGAGCTTACTCTTGACAGAGCGAAGACAGTCACACTTGAACCCTGTGATTTAGACAATAGCCTTTCTCTCAAAAGGTGGACGCCTAAAGGAAGGACCTCCAGCCCAAAGTCTGCTCTCCACATCAAAGGGCACATTTCTAAATCTAAAGCAAGCAAGAGTGCTCAGAAGTTTTTCTGACAGAACATGCCATTTTTAAAATGGCAACGTAACGTGTTTACCAAAGGATTTTTTCTCTGAAAGCATGTCTGTTGTAGTCTCTTCTGCCAAGAAAATCCCTTCCTGCAGCTGTGCTACCAGTGACCCAGGGATTCCCTGGTGCTGTGTCCCATTGGTGGCCCAGTGGCAGCACATGCAAAATGGGGTGATCAGCTCAAGTGGGCAGGGAACCAGACTGACACTTATATCTGAGCCAAGGTGGCTTGTGGAGTATTTTTTCTTTTATTAAACAGAGTGAATACATCAGTGAATGCAAAACCAGATTGTGAGCTGTGATTCCAAAGCTGGAACATGGCGATGGAGGAACATCCACACAAACACTCTTTCTCTGCAGTTGCCTGCATTGATCAGCGGGTGACTACAACGAGCGAAAGACAAGACCTGTGTAGTCCTCATGCCTGTTGCACATAGTCTGGCATTTTACAGCTTTTCCAAGTGGACTGAGTTCAGACTGCCATTACTGAGCGTAGGGTGTGGCAACAGGAGAAACAGTGGAAGCAAAGCGCTTCCCTGTGGGGACAGGCAAGAAGGTGGCTGGGGACCTGCTATTGAAAATCAATCAAGAAATAAAACAAGCCAAGTTTACATTTAATCCCTTGAAATCTGGCTTCAGATCTTGAGTTCAGAGCTAGTGGATCCCAGGTCAGGATTTCCAGGGATGTTAAATGGTCCTGGGAAAGCTAAATGTGGCCTAGGAAGGCCACATCCACATTATAAGCTTAGGACCAAAGCAGGACAATCGCTGCTTTGCAGCACCACGGCACTGAGGCGGTGCCTGGGGAAAGCCAAACCTGCAAAAAGCACCAGCAAACCTGGCTGAAATGTGTTCAGTGCCTTCTGCACCCAGCCCACCCAGATCTGCAAGCAGGACCAGTCTGGGTTGTATCATCACACTCCTCATGGTCAAGGCCTTCATCTCCCTCCTGAGGACTCTGGGCAACAGCTGACACTGACAGGACAATGGAGGTGTGGATTAAGCTGGACAGAAAGTAGGCAGAGACTGGTTTTTACTTAGATCTCTATGTGATAACGTCCACCACACCCTAATAGTTCAGTGACAGAAGGATCCATAAGTACAAGCTCTCCACATTTGCACTCACCATACATACTTGCATATTTACACATGCACACCAATATATATATATATGTATGCATACACACATATGGATTCAATGCAATACTTGTATCCTCACATAAAGGCAGCAAGGTCTACCCACAATATTGCGCTGCAGTGACGGTTTCTTAACTGATTGCTGTTTCAAGACACTGTCACTGGAAAAGATTTATATCCTTATCTTCGTGCTTGCCCATGCAATTAGTCTATCTTTGTGCCAAATAATATTAATGGGCAACGAATGGAAAATTTATATTTTAGAAAATCATTCACGGGGGAAAAAAAGATATTATCTGTGTAGATACATTACCTATAACAAAAGCAAAAGCTCAAGATTGAGAAAGTTTTGTGCTGTAGTTCCATGCATTAAAAGCACCTGAAAATACCAGTTTCTGCCCCTTGACTCTTGCGTATCAAAATTTTCTGCTTATAAACAAAAAAGATCACTGCAATTTAATCAGCTAGGTAATAGGACAGATTAGCTTATGGTGTGTGGAGAGGCACAGTTAAGCTTATGAACACGGATTAGAAGTAATTTTGAAGTGATAGGATCAAATGGGAAAAATCTATCATGTCTGCAAAAATTGATCCTTCACAAGAGGTTAATGTCAATTTGTACATTCCTTCAGAAAACTAAAATAGGAAATTCCCCTATCATGCACCTCTCTAGATGGACAAGCAGTACTGAGACCTGGAGGAACAGCAGGCACCTTCAGGTGGCCCAGAAGAGGCTCTGCATCCAGGCTGTGGTGGGGGAAGCCAGTCATGCACAGTACAAATTAAGCAAAGCAAAAATGAACATCCAGTCTCCTGCACCTTTCCAGAGCAGCGCTCCAACAAAGCTACTCAGCATCACTGAGGATTTGCCTCCAAACTCTCACTGCTCTGTACTGCACTGCACGGGCTATGAAATATTTTTGCATTCATTTCATAGGAACTATGCTACAAAAATTAAATATATCAGAATTTTTTAAAGCACTAGGTACCCACCGTCCCTCAACAGAACAATAGCTATATTTCTGCTGGGTCAAATAGCAAGCTGCTGTTAATACCGTGGTCTTTGTCTGTGAGCACTGCACAATAACCTTCCAGTCACTCAGCTGGCAAAAGCTCCTCTTTGATCCCAAGTCACCAGTGAGCTACAGCAGCATCGGGTCTTAAACTAAATCACTGCTAGGATTTTCATTATGAGAAAGGGGCTTCCCTCAACTCCCTTCATAGGCCTTACATGACATTCACACAAAACAGAGCTCTGGCTTCAGAAAAACCCATCTTGGCATCTCACCCACTCCGTGCGCTGAGCTGACTTTTACCAAAGTAGAAGAAAATTTCGCAGCAGCTTTACTTATCAGACCACTCAGCTCAATCGAACACTGCAGGAGCTAAAAAGGTCAAGCATTTTCATCACAGCAAATAAAACAATAATTATAAATGGAGATTCTTCCAAAGAGTGACGCATCAGGTACCAGACAGCCAGCATGGCAGGTGCCGTTTCTTTAATCCTTCATCAAGTGCAAGGTAGGTACAGAGTTTCAGCAAAAGCATAAAAATGTGTCAGGATGAATATATCAGTATTTTCACAAAACATCAGGGTTCAGATCCTGCGCAAGTGAAAGCTAGAACCACAGTGCACCACAAAATCTACTCAGAAGAGCTTAAGTCCATGCCTCTAAATTAAAAGCAGAGCAGTGGTTCCTAAGCTGCCACAACTGGACACTGCTCCATTGAAATCACAGTCCATTTACAGCAGGGAGTCCTTTTTACAGATGTTCCCTGAGTCAATGTGGTGATCCCACTGGAAGAGCAAGAGAATCTTTT
>WHYT01015696.1:140751-163246 GCA_009806455.1 Tetrax tetrax | reverse complement strand
GCTCTGAGCAACCTGATCTAGTCAGGGATGTCCCTGCTCCTTGCAGGGGGGTTGGACTAGATGGCCTTTAAAGGTCCCTTCCAACCCAAACCACTCTATGATTGTATGTTCCTGTTCAGATCATGCAGGATTCAAACCTCGCCCACTTGGAATAGCATTGCCAGTGTGCAAAGAGCAAGAACATTCCTGCACTACTGATGATGTAGCACTCATTTAAAACTCACATCTCTAGAACAACTTTTGTACAGACAGTTCCCAGTGCCTGTCCTTGCTGGAGGCCATGTAAGCTTTTACAGACAAGTTTTCTTTATTACTCAAATTTACAAACACAAAAAATGGGGAAAAGCATCATTTGATCACTTCAGAAATCCCCGAATGATCAAACACTTATTTTATTATATTTTCTCTAATTCAAAAATTATTTTTGTGAAAAGCTGAAAGAGGAGCTTTTTGGTTCTAATCACTGCAGTGTCACTTTAATGCTGGAGAAAAACCCTTACTGGAATCTGTCCTATCTTTGTAAGGAAATGGACTTAATCGTGTAAAAGGCTTTCGTACATTTTTCAACTCATTTTGCATGTGCTCCCAATTATAGTGCTGGCATTTTGATAACAGCCGCATATTCAAGCACTTAGTTTCATAAACAAGCATCTTGTCAGCTTGGAACTACACAGAGAGGAAGCTGCAAAAGCAAAACCACGCTCTGCACGACACTATTTATAAGACACGCAAATCAGAACCCACCACTTCTTCATGAAGGGAACTTCCTCAGTTTCAGAAGACACCATGACTGACCAGAGGAAAACACATCTTACAGTGAAGCGCAGGGCTATTTTCTGCAATTTTAACTGACTTCAGCAAACATGAATTGTACTTTTAACATATATTACAAAAGCTGTCTTTTAAAATTAATAAGTGAGACAAAAATATGCAAAAATTACGCAAAGTAGCATTTTTTCATAAACAGCTGTTACATAGGTATTTAATAAAAAATACCCCAAACTAGCAGGCATTCCCCAAATGCACGAAAAGCTCTGAACATACAGCAAAGTGAGAGCTCTCAGCTGAAAAGGCTGGCATTTCAGAAAATAAGATGACATTCCTACAGTCTTGCCTCCCATAGAATGACTAAGCTAAACAAACTGTATCTGCATGCTGTCAGATATGAAAAATCATTACAAGAGTTACTGCTGGTTTACACACAATGGCTTGCCCAGAACAGTAACAAGGAAAAGTTTAGGCTTTTGTTTTCAATGTACTGCCTGAGACAGAGGTTCCTGGCAATGATGCAAGGTATTGAGAGGAAAAGGGCAGCTGAAATGAAAGTTAATCTACTTCATAATGTGGTTGGGGTTCTTTTTTTTTCCCCCCTTGCAAGCAGTTATGATTGCTGTAAAGCAGAAAGAGCCCTAAAAATTAAATGGTGACATATATATTCAAGGAGCTGAGACTAACACGCTGCAATGCCACTTTGGGCAGGAGCTGCCATGAAAAGCTTCCTCGGACTTCTCTGGCTTTCAAACTAGTTTTCTAGGGCAGTAGCACACATTGACACCTGACCAAGAAGCTCAGTTCAGAACACAAGTTGGCTGACCACGTGGATTAACTTTGTAAGTAGGTACTACGTAAATATTTTGTAAGATAAATGAGATCCCAGGTCTTGTACCCCTTTGGTCAGGCCTAAGGAGATTTACCAAACAAAGCAAAACATCAGATTGCCTTTGTGTTTCAAATGATCAAGAAAACCTCTGCTGAGACCACTGTGACCAATGGTATTTACTAACAAAAACCCACTATCAACTGACCTCGTGACTAGGAGTGGTTTTGCTGCCACACAGCCAGGAAAATTGTCTGTAAACTGACAAAGACAAGAGGGAAACCTGCAGCACCAGAAGTCAGCAGCAGTATGTGGCAGGTATTACATTCTAAAATAGCTACATGTTCAAAACTCCCCATATATTTCAAATATCGGTTTCAGTGCAGAATTTCTACATTCCATCACAACCACCGTTATAGGGACAGTCTCTGTCTATGGAGCTCTCTGGGTGACTAATTGATTTTATGAAGCAATTAACTTCAGCAGTCTGACATAGCTCTTCAGATGTGTTTGGCTACAAGATGTGATTGTTCCCTCCCTACTGTCACCCTCCAAGTCTCCTGATTATATTTTCTGCTTTCTGTCCTCTTAACCTTCTGCTGCCTACGTTATACCAGGTCCAGCCTACGACATTAAACTCCCTGTGGCAAGAGCTCTGACTGCATCTCTCAGTAGGTAATTTCTCTGCAGGACAGTCACCAGTAAAAGTTATGACACCAATTACTGTGCAGTCATACTCACATAGGCGTTAAAAAAAATCATGGCTTGTGAAAGTCTTAAAAATGCCTGCTACTGCAGACAACTTGCTTTCTGTATTTTCCCATCAGCAACACATGAAAATGATTAAATAGGCCCCTTCTGGTGCCCTGCTTGCTTCGTGAATGCAAGCATTTGCTTTCCAGTTGATGATGTGGCTTTTGGATTTGATTTGGACAAAGTGCAAAAGGAAGGAGTCATTCACTCAGAATAGCAGAATATTTGTTTCATGTGACTCATGCTGAACTGAAGGCAACTTCATTTTGGTCCTCCATCAGGACCAACCCTCCACTTGCTAACAGCAATGAATTGGCAGTATTGTAGGGGTGTTGTTTCCTACATGTTCATTCAGCATCTCCTGCAAAAAAAAAAAAGTCTAAAGCTGCAAGCCCATCAGCTTTGCTGCAATCGAAAGGAAAATAATAAGCAATCTCACGGAGTCCATTCCCAACGTACAGAATGAGAGGACAGTCAAACCAGTGATCTTCCCAGAGATATTAAAATTACATTTTATAATTTTCACTAGCTTGAACTTGTTTGCTGCTACTAATCAACTGTGCATTCTCCTAGCTCCAAGGCAGTGCGCCCAACTCTAACCTTTCCTCCTGCCCTTTCTGACACACAACTCTTTCAAAGACATGCAAAGATAAAATAAGTTAATTGAAGTATATTGTGTCTCATATATAAACATATAAAGACATATAATAGAATCACAGAATAGTGAGGGTTGGAAGGGACCTTTAAAGGTCTTCTAGTCCAACCCCCTGTAAGAAGCAGGGACATCTCCAACCAGATCAGGTTGCTCAGAGCTCTGTTCAACCTGGCCTTGAATGTTTCCAGGGATGGGGCATCCACCACCTCTCTGGGCAACGTCTTCTAGTGTTCCACCACTCTCATGGTAAAAATTTTTTTCCTAATATCTAATCTACATCTATCTCCCTCTATTTTGAAATCACTAGATGAGCAGAAATGACAATGAAAAACCTGATTTGCTGACTACTTAGATTTATTTTATGACAGGCTTTGTCTATTAAAGTAAATGGATTTGAGTAGATACTTTTGCAACAGTCACATCAATTAACAGAACTTATACAATATAACATCTGTAGCACTGCATAGTTTCTCAGTCTCTTCATTTGTAAATGATTTCTGCTTTCGTTCTGCAAAGACTGATGGACACTCTCAGTGCAGGACACTTGCATGAAGAGTGCCCTCAAAAGGAGCAGGAATATACACGTGCACTGCTCTACAAATGCAGAGATGCTCAAAGTAGCAGGACTCTAAAACTGGCACAAAAATGTAAAGCGTGTCATCTCCCATTTGACAGAAGCCAAGCAATGCTGCAACCACCAAGAGACAGCTGCCTACTAGACTGCAACCAGGAATATCTTCTGCTAACGCCTGAAATGCACTGTTTCTGTTTATTTTTGGCTGACATTAATCTTCTCTCCTGTAGCTTGTACTGTATTTCAATGTACACAGAAAGATGTTCGTCTCAGCCAAGATCACATCAGCATAGATTTTGAGACAAGCTATTTACACAAAAAGCAGACCTTTTAGTATTCTCCTGCTTACAACTGTTCTGAAAGAACAAAAAGGCTTTGGTGGTCAAATTTAAATTAATATTTCCTAAAAGCAGCTCAGAAACTTAAAGAGCTGCACATCTTTGGAGGTCTCCTCCTCTCTGTGAAAGCGAAGAAAGATTTATTATCTCTGCTTCTGCCAGTTGTAGTTCCTCTAATGCAGACCACTGGGACTGGTTGAAAGGGGTTTGGTTTTGTTCTTTTTATTAATACGTTATTTATAAAACTGTACTTTGGGCTGGATCAGCACTTCCATGCTAAGGACTCATTTTCTGTAATGTGGAACATGTTTTTACCTGGTGCAAATAACATTCTTCCCAGGCTGAAATTTAGCACAGAGATTTCCAGTACCAAAAGACACTTTTTATTGTGCTTGCTTTTGTTCAAAAGAGAAGAGAAACTTTTTTTTTTTTTTTTTGCTTCTGATTTGCTCAGTTAATTTTAAAATATTTGGGTTTGTTACATCAAAAAGGACATGTTTTGATGTGAGAACTTTCTCATCTGTTTTCCTCATAAACCACATCAGGGACCATATTCAACAAGCTATTTACATTCCTTATTTCATCACTGATTTCATTAGAAGGGGTCTGTATTTTATTGGCTTTCCCATTTATTTCACTAAGAATTAAGAACTGTTGTAGTCTGTTGTATCTGGCCCAAATTGTCTGCTCCATTATCCCTTCTCAAATAACAGCCAGAAAAATCGTCTCCCAGCTTTTAATTCTTCTCCTCTCCTATTCCTGGTTACCAAATTTAATTCAGAAATAAAACCTAAGCCCACAACTCAACATGGGTGTCTTTGTGAAGAGAGGAAGAGAGCGACCTACATCAGTGTTTTACAAACTCAAACACATTTGGAGATTCTTCTCCTGGGATCTGCCAGTGTAAGACAAAGAGTTAATTTGCACCACATTATCTCATTATTCATGACAGAGGAATGGGGCTTACTGGCAAGATCCCACTCATTACCTGTTTTGTGTCTGAATTGACAGACAGACATCTGTTATAAAAGCAAAGTTGGTCTTTGCATGGAGGTTTTTTTAAAAAAACGTATTTTGAGAGCAAAATTCCTTGCTGGCATATGAAAGGGGCTTCCAGCCAGACAAATAATACAACAGGAGATGTATAAAGAAATGATGTGACTGGAGGATTATCAGCAGAATAGGAGAGCAGGGCTGTCGGACAAAAGCCACGTCTGTGACATGAAAAATGCTGTGGATAGAAGCGATAAGGGAATAATTTTATTATAATTACTGTCCTCTAAGTCATGATTTATGCTACTGTCATAGTCTGCAGAGGCCACTGAGTGTCCAGCCTGTCTGCTAGCATTGTCCTGAAGAGAGAGCAGTGAGACAATTTTTTCCAGGCTCTCTGATTTAAGAGGTGAGATGATGCCTGGTTCATTACACTACAACAAATTGTTAATATGGGGTCTTGAAACCACTCTTCACCCCCAGAATCAGTAAGCAGCACAGATTACAGGTGTTGCTACTGACTTGCCCTTCAAAGGGACAGGCTCTGAGCAAGACCCACCTGAGAAAGAATGTTTGTCAAGACCAAGCTGAGAAACGGAGCCCCGCACCCTGGGGTGCAGGGTGTGCGGAAAGTCTGCAGGTGAGCTGCTCTGTGTCAGGAAACTCCATAACACTTCACAGCAAGCCCAGGTTTGACAGCTCTTAATTGAGACCCTTGGCCATGACTCTGCTTTGTGAAACAAGAGCTTGCAGGATGAAGCCCCTGTTTAAAGTCAAAAACCCATAAGTGTCCTATGCCAGACGACCAAGATTGTTTGGAGCTTCTATGCTAAAATACAGCTCCTGTTTAAAGTAGAAGTTCTTCCTAGAGAAAAGTTTCTCCTACCTTGAAGCACAACCAACATGCTGAGGAGAAAGGATAAATGTATAAACAGTGCTTTTGAAATACATGCCATCATCTTCTCCAGGCAGACCAGGTAGCAACATGAGAAAAGAAACAACATCCTGTTACACAGCACCACAGCACTAAGCAAGAGCTATCTGCCCAGAACACGTAGCCTGTCAGCTAACATTATTTTCTGCGTTCCTGCTGGAGACATCACAACACAAGAGGGGGAGCATCACAGAAGCTTAGAAACGATGCAGTTCCAGGCACTAAGGCATTCTCCTTGTACAGAAAGACTGCTATAATTAAGAAGCTGTATTTGTCCTTCAGCATGACTCCCTGTGATTGCCAAAAGACTCCTGCATGCTCACAGAACTGCCAAGACATCGCACTATATACTCATGAGTCAAACCATAAAACTCACAAAGCTAACTTAAAAAAAAAAAAAGCAAAATAACCCCATGAGATTATGAGATTTTAAAATATAACTTTTTTTTTTCCTGTTCTTTTATTTCCTTCCTGCTTTTCAAGTAGGAAATGCAAGATATTCAAGATGTTTCAGCACTGGCTGCATTTCTAGGCAATCCTCTAGTTCCCTGAATTGGATCCTAAAGGAAAATATCAGCAACCTCAGGTCTAACATGAGAGAAAAAGGAAAGCAACAACTTAGCAAGACAACCTTTTGAGACAGGAGCGTGAGGCTGGTTCTTGGTCTGTTTAAATCAACTGGAATTGTACTGTGGATTGTAAGAGAAGCCTCCATGCTCCATGCCCACAAACACCCAAGGAAGGTAAAGCCCCAACAGATACCACTTTGTTTTTTCTCCAGTCCTTGTCAAAACAAACAAACAAACAAAAAGCCAGCTTAAGAAAAATTGATTAAGCTTTACAATGGTATATCTGAGAATGTAATGTTAACACAGGAGCTGCACCTGTCTTAAACAGGGGCAGCAACTGTGCCCTGGCTTTGAAGAATTTCTTTGTGGCAGCTTAAGAAGTGGTTTTAGGCTGAGATGATGAAATTTTTCCTGCAGCTATGAATGCATATTTCCTTCTGCTGTCTCTATTATGGGTCCAGTACCCTCAGGAAAAGAAACAGGAGCATGGGGTAGTACCTTTTGTAACTGCAGTAGCAAGATTGTTCAGAGCTCATCCATCAACGTCCACAAGAAACAGCTCAGTAAAATGCTCCAGAAGATGACTGGACTGTGCAAGCAAAGACACCAGTCACGATTTTGACCAGCCCAGAGGAGTTCAAAGGGTCAGAAGTGATTCATGCTTGCCCATATCCTCACTTAACAGCATTTTCAAGGGCTCATTTCAGAACCAGCTAAACCGCAATTCCGAACTACATGCACAACAATTTGCAGCAGTTTCATGAAAGAGAGGCTGGGCTGGATGTTTGCCTCTAAATATCATCCTGACAAAACAGTCAGGACAATCTGGAAGGCTGGTGAGTAAATGCCTGTGCTGGAACGTTTCAGACAATGAGAATTAGGAGCATGCTTAGGGAAGCTGGCTTTAGTCTCGGAATATACTCACCTTGGTCCCTTCTTTATGAATCAGCAATCATCTCCTGCAGATGATGGCTCAGAAAAGCCGGCCGGTCCCTGGTCTGACCTGTCCTATAGGAGCAAACCTCCCTCCTGCCCAACTGACTGCAGAGATAGTAAGAGTTGGTCTGGTGCACCCTCCCTGGCTTTCAGCCATCCACTGGAGCCCCCATCCAAAGCATTCCGAGGCAGGACTGCAAACCCAGGGCACAGGCTTTGCCCCTGAGATGCAGGCTTCATCACACAACAGCAGGCTTTGGTGAGCTGCGCTCAAGAGGGGTAATGTCTGCTCCTCACTGGGAGGGAAGACAGCTCCGAACTCTTGCATCTTTGTTGAGAAGCACAGTGAGCTGATTCAGGAACTTTAACCATGCCAAAATAAATAGCCAGTAGCAAATGGTGATATAAAAGGAGGTCAATAGAGGGACAGCTGGCCCTCACATCACCTGACTGTATAGGAATCTACACCTCAAGTATTGGTGCTATCTGGCATCTCTCCACAACAGATGGGATGGACATATAACAGTTTTATTTTTTTGCCCACGAGTGATGACTGTCTGCCACTCATCAATAAGTGCAATACACCCATGTCTCCTCCTTTAGATTCGGAGAAGACAGATTCCACAGACATACACAAGTGGTTAGGGCTTTCAATAATTAGTTTTAAATAAACTGCAAATTTGAAAGAGAAACAGACTTTACACTTCTCTGAATATAGTTACGGTCTTTCCCAGTTATTTAGGAGTGTTAGTCATATTCCTCAGTTTGAGGGGAAAAGAATGGGCCATTTTTGTGATGTCAGTGGTGAAAAGCACTTAGCACTATGTGTGTCCAAGTGGAGAGAATGTAAGAGATCCTAATTTCAAAGAACTCAGCAGACACATTTGGCAAGCCAGGATCTTCTCAAGCACTTCCAAGTGGCATATAAAAGATTTAAGATAGCCTGAAATCAGGACTGACATTTGAAGAATCTTGACCACATCAGCAAATCCTTTTTGCCTCATGCCCAGAATCAATTTGCATATTGGATTTCCCAGGAGAATACACTTCACTCAGTGAAAGAAAGCCACATATTTGGAGTCTGGATTACAAGACAGTATTCCTGATGTAGCTGTAATCAAACCAAAACGAAGAAGAGAGGACATTGAAGGCTTGGGTCTGAGAAGGACAATCATGACTCCATATTTAGACCCGATGACAAAGAGACAGGGAAACAGGGAAATAAATCTTGAGGCCAATAGTTCAATACAAAATATCCTCAGCTGAAAATAAATAGATGTCATTGTCTGAGATATCTAAAGATAGATGAAAGTTGTATTTCACTTAACAGAATAATACAATCTCCAAAAACGTCTCTGAATTAAAAACTAAAAGAAATAGCACAGTATAAGACTAATGTGACAGAATGTCTAACTTTGAGAAACAAAACACCAAAAACCCCACCATGAAAGTGCTCACATAAAAAGATCCAGAGAAGCATCTTTCTCTGAAGTATTTATTGCAGTGTTTTAGAAACTACATAAACTCAATTTATACCACCTTTCTAGGGCAGCAGTTCAACAAAATATTTAAGTGCATGCTTACAAATTCCCGTTCAGCAAAACAAAGCGTCAGCATTATACGCTATAGGTACAGGCTAACACGGCCTAGATACACTAAACTGTACATCAGGGGTTGGCAGAGCAGGACTGCTTGCTTCTGTCAAGATGTGAAACTGTCATCAACAACAGCCTTCAGTGTGCAAGGACTGTAAGTGACCCACGTTCTGGGACAGGATTATTATTAGCCATCTCTTCCAGCCTTGAAACTTTCTCATATTCAATAAAAGTTTCTGCAACATACCAAATGCTGAATATTTTCAGTTTTCTTCACCTAGTTTAGAAAGATGGGCTTCAACTGGATCTCAAATGTAGTTTGAGGCTCTCCTGGCCCGTGTATTCTCTGTTACGAGGTATAACGCTGCATTGAACAGGAAACTTTGTGACTTAAATTAGATTTTATTTTCTTTCAGTTCACACGCCCAAGTCAGAACTCCTGTCTTTCTTCGTGGTGCCTCCTGCCAAATTTTAAAAACACAAGTACATAATAAAAAAGAACTCTAGTAACCTCTGCTGTACTAATAAACATCAAAGCTAACAACCTCTCAGGTAATACCACACCTACTTATCTTGGTGTTGGCCTGATTATAATAATAGCATGATCTCTAAAAGCAAAGGAGACTTCAGAAAAGTTATCAGGACTTGCCTTTTCATATAGCTTTCCCCAAGTGATAAAAGAGTTCTTTGAAAAGAGGATCTAGCCGAAAACTTTCCAAAGTCAGTGAGAGTCTTCCCATTTACTTTACTGGATCTAAGGTAAAGGATGTAAGAGTATACAGCCCAATCACACAACATAATAAATAAATAAATAAATAAAGACTTCAGCAGATGTGAGACCAAGCTACAGGTGAACACAAACAAGATGGAGATGCAGACTAGGGACTAAAATTGATACTGCAGTCCTCCTTCCAAAATGTGATGCCCAGTCATTCACATCTATACCCCACATCTGCTCACCTGAACAAAACCAGCCTGATTTTCAAGGTCTGAGCATCCAAGATTTTGGAGATTTTACCAACTCCAGCAGCTATTGCAAGAGTCAGCACTTCCAAAAGTCAACAGCTTTTATACAAGTGCCTAAGGGACATCTCAGCTCCAAGGTACCCAACTCTGAAAATCCTAAATTTCTTTTTTTCCTATTGAAAAGTTCAGAGACTGGGATTATATAATATAGTATATAATATAGTACTGAGGGGCCCAAAACTGAACACAGTATTCGAGATGCGGCCTCACCAGTGCTGAGTAGGGGCACAATCCTACACATGCCTGGCTACTCCTGCTGGCCACACTGTTCCTGATACAAGCCAGGATGCTGTTGGCCTCCTTGGCCACCTAGGCACACTGCTGGTTTACGTTCAGCTGGCTGTCCACCAGCAGCCCCAGGTCCCTTTCTGCTCGGCAGCTTTCCAGCGGCTCTTCCCCAAGCCTGTAGAGTTGCATGGGATTGTTGTGACCCAAGTGCAGGACCCAGCACTTGGCCTTGTTGAACCTCATACAATTGGCCTCTGCCTGCCTGTCCAGATCCCTCTGCAGAGCCTTCCTACCCTTGAGCAGATTGACACTCCCACCTAATCTGGCGTCTGCAAACTTACTGAGGGAGCACTCAATCCCTTCATCCAGGTCATTGCTAAGGACATTAAACAAGACTGGCCCCAAAACTGAGCCCTGGGGAATATCACTTGTGACCGACCACCAACTGGATTTAACTCCATTCACCAGAAGTCTCCAGGGTCGCCCATCCAGCCAGTTTTTAACCCATTGCAGGGTACACCTGTCTAAGCCATGAGCAGCCAGCTTCTCTAGCAGAATGCTGTGGGAAACAGTGTCAAAGGCTTTGCCGAAGTCCAGATAGATAACATCCACAGCCTTTCCCTCATCCACTAGGCAGGTCACCTGGTCACAGAAGGAGATCAGGTTGGTCAAGCAGGATTTGCCTTTCATGAACCCATGCTGGCTAGGCCTGATCCCCTTGTCCTGCACATGCCTGGTGAGCGCACTTTAAATGGGATTGCTTAGATTTAGAGCAAGCAATGGACTGTTATGAACATCTGAAGTACTACATATCTGTATTATTGTATTATTTGTCTTGCCAGAAGAAAACTATGGGGTGCAATTCTCCTTTACAACAGCAACTGCTTTCCACTGATCTGTCAGTGTAAAGAGACATAAATGTAGTTTTTCAAATCTGAAGATCTCTGCCTTGGCAGAGCAAAAAACCCAGTCCCAACTGTGAGATGTTTGTCTGGGGTTTTTTTTTCTCCTTTTAAAGAGAATTGAAATGATGGTAAAATATAATTTTTGTGACAAGTAGATGAAAGAAACATAGCTAGTCTCTTGATAATCTTTATAGCAGGAATTAACCTAAAAGCTGTTTCAAGTAACTAACAAAAACCATACCCATTAAAACCTACATAGATCTAATCGCAAGAGAAACACAAACAGAAACTGGCGAGGTTCTCACAGTGGAGCATTTTCAGGATCTACCTGAAGTTTTGGTGATCATAGGAAGACTTCCGGTAAAAACAGGGAAAAGGACTAGTAACAAATCAGGACTAGATAGAGTTCACCAGAGAATTTTAAGAACACTCACCGTTGAGATAGCTGGACTACTAGAAAATGAAAAACATTAACTGTATAGAAAATAGTTTTGCAGGATCTGGAGAACTAGAGTCCTACATGACTAATGTTTGCACCTGGCAACTTTGTGGTCTATAATAAAGGACAACAACAGATACTCACAAAAATACAAGCTTGGTGCAGAGTCAACACAGCTGCTGTAAGGGGGAGCCCTGCCTTTCCAGCCTCTTGGAGCTCCTGCAGCATGTCAGCAACTGTGTGGATAAAGTGATTTATCTCACATAATCTGGATTTCAATAAGAATTGTGACGAAGATCTTCCTCTAAAGCTCTTGAAATCTAAAAGTTTTAGCTAAAAGCTAAGAAGGGAAAAGCTGCAGGGTAAAAAAGGAAGTCCTTGCATACCAAAGTAATTGTTTAGAAGTTAGGAAACATAGGATAGGAGTAAGCATTCAGTTCCCAGTGAAAGGCGGTCATCAGCAAAGTTTCACGAGGAGCCCACATTGGAATAGAGAAGACAACATTATAAATCCTCGGCTAATCCACACATTGAATACTACAGGAAGTTCTGGTCCTGTCATCTCAGACAAGATAAATTAGATCTGGAATATGCTCGTGGAAAGACAGCAAGAATGATCAAAGGTACCACTTTGTACAAGGAACGACTGAATACTCTGCGACTCATTAGTCTGGAAAACACTTGACTTAGGGGGACAAACAGAGGTCTGTTAAAGGACAACTGGTGTCAGCGTGGTAACAACTGATTGCTTGCTGTCTTTCCCAAGGCAGAACCTTAAGTCTAAGTGAAGCTAACAGCATCCCTGGTCTTCACACAATAGGACCACCTTGTGAAAGGACACTTCTTGCATGTGGGTGCAAGAAGTTTGCACAGGCTTAGGAGAAGACTGGATCAGGAAACTGAGTTTTGCTATTAAACAGAACACTGGATCTGGAAACTGTTCCCTGGGTTTCCCTACTCAATCAGGGCTTTACATCTGATCGTCTTGCAGCCAGGCAGGGGAAGCTGTTCAGAGCCTACTGCAACACATAGACCATGCTAAAAACGTCTCCTGTAGCAAAGTAAAAGGAGCCCTACACTGAAGCTTCTACGTAACACTGCATTCATTTTTACCTTCAATTTAGATCTCTTCCTCACATCTATGAGCGCAGAGTCAGGATGTACACAGATATCCAAGCTGAAATCTTACTATATGTTGCCTTAGGGAACCGGCTGATGTTCATTCTGCAGTTGCTACCTGTAAGATGAGCAAACAGCACAACAGGAACAGCAGCTGTTGCAGAATTACTGCTCATCTCCTTGTTTGTCCCATTTCCACTACAAGGAAATCATAGTTTTGTCCAGTGTAATTTGAAAGCTGCAGTAAGCACTTGCCATAAATGCTGGTCACATTTCCCCAGCTTCATTGCAGACTCGTTGCCAGTCTGGAAGCAGAAAGCTCGTTAAACATGACTTGTGGGTCTAATAGTTAACTTTATAGGACAACAGGAAAAGTCTGCATTAGCTCAGTCCAGAAGGTGGCTGCTCTTAATTGCTTCTTTCAAAGATCTGTTCCTTTGTGAAGAATGGTAGAGAACTGCTGATCATTATTACCAATTTGCTGAGACACTTAAAACATCAATCTCCTTACATAGAAAGCATTTGCTGAAATTATCACCGTTTACGCTGCCTGATGAGCTTTTGCTCCTCTTTGCAATTTGGAAGTAGGCCACTCCACTTATAGATTCCTAGACAGGTTTAAGCAGGAAGGCATTAGTGTCCCTGCTAGTAATAACAGTATCATGGCGTAAGAGCCAGCAAGCTCACTGAAAGGCAACCACAGAAGTGCCTACAAGCTTCCTGTGCAACAAGGCTTGTGCAAAATTAAATTCCAGCCACAGAAATTAAAATCGGGACTGGTTTGTTAGCTTAATTAACAGCTGAGGTCTTAGAGAATAGTTTTAATTTTAATGAACTGAGGATAAAAACATCAGCAAATTACGTATTTGACCCTAAAATAGAAAAAAATATGGTTCTCGTGTCCCTGCTGAATTAGGCTGCGGGTGAAGCTACCGGCCTAAATATAACGCATTTATGTCCCAATTTATGCAATTTTATTCCAGGTGCTCCTGCAAAGAATTACACTAGAGAGATGCCTGGAGACCAGTAACAGCCCCCTACCTTTCACATCTCACTGAAGAGCCTGAAGCTTAGGGTGAGAACCCTAGGCCTCTGTTCCTTTACCTGACCTGTCCCAAATCCCCCCCTCCTCAAGCACAGCAGTTGCTGATAAAGACAGACGAGCCACACTCTCACCTCCTTGTCACAACTGTATCCTCAACAGCAATCATTGCAGCACAGAACAACTGGTATCAAACACAAAGGTGGGATTCTTCACAAAGGGCAATTCAGGAGTCATTTCTGCCATTTATTACCACACTGAAATGCCTCAGGGTCCTAAAAGCATCCTCCTTCCCATGTCCCACTCACTGATGTCAAGGCCATTCAAGCAAAAACATCAAGATAGAAAAACCAAGAAACAAAGGCACAGGAGGTAAAAGGTCCAGGTGGTTATTTTCCCAAATCCTCACTAAGCATTCTTCAGCACCCCAAAATCATTACTACGTTGTTCCTGTGGCAGCAGCCCATTTTATAGCAGTTTAGTTCCACCCAAGACTTACATGTAATGTTGGAAATCATTCAAGTAGCTACTACCATCTTCCTCTCACAGATCTGCAGCATGTGAAGCAAGATTATTTCATTATTTTCTGACTAAACGCGTGCATTCAAGAAGCCACACATAGAACTGTCACAAGACCAGGACCAGGTTTAAATGTAGACATGTTCAGAGTCAGAGGAATATTTTGGAAGGAGAGGAAGGTGAGTGCAGCATGCAGCTGGCATCTGTGGCACAGGGTGCTACTCACCTGGCACAGCCCTTACGCAATCCAGCAAGGCTGTCAGGCTCAAATCCTTTAATGAAAAAAGTGAAGGAGGCTTGAGTGTTAAATAAAGCAACCGATAATAATGCAACACTCTTGCTCAGCTTTTGCTTACTCAAACATTAGCTACTTAAAAATCTAAGGAGAAAGAAATCCAGTAACCAGACACACCTACAAGTAGAGTCCTGGAGTTATGCATCTACCATTGCTATGTTACCAAAGAACATGGGCAAAGTTATGTAACTGCAAGCTTGCGAGCTACCTTTTAAAATGTGCTTTTAGTCAACTATGCAGAGCTGTGAATTCCCTTATGGTTTAGATGTTAAACCTGAAGACACAAAGGACTTAAAGTAATAAGTAGTTAACTGCCAATTTAAAAATAAAATAATATGCATACAAGACAGCATTTGTCTTGCTATTAGTTATATGCCACATCAAGTTTCTCACTAGCCTGTTCATTTTAAGTCCCTTCTCTCTTACTTCCCAACTCCATCCCAACAAGCCAGACACAGCTCTCCGATTCTTAAAATGCCCCAGCTCCTATCTCCAATCATTCTGCAATTCAAAGCAGTCTAAGAGCTCTGTAATACAGCCCTCCTGGCTACAGTCTCTAAAAAAATATACACTAATCCAGTTTGTATTAGGGAAGTTATCTCTGCTCTACCCTTTTATGCTATCTTCTGCTCAGGAAACATTTTTCTTTGCCAGGCTGGAATAGAACTCACAGCACCAGCATTTTACTAGGAATGTGAAGAAGAAAGGAGATGCATCAGGAGATCAGTACATAAGTTAAGCAAGGAAACAGGCTTGGGCACGATGAGGTGTCCCAGAGCCTTGAGAAGTAAAAGTAACTCCAGTTCCACGTCAGGCCTGGCTGGAGGTTTCTGCTCCCAACCTCTCCCTGGGATGGCTGTCACCTAGGGCCATCACCATGGCAAGTAATTAAGGCATAAAAGAAAATAAGCCAAGTGCCCAGCACGGCTGGGTCCAGGGATGCTGTGCAGTCTCATGCACAGCCAATAAGCCTCTGTTATTAGCTATTCTGAATAGCTACCCTAAAAGAAAACCACCTTCTGTAGACCTTCTGTTTTGCTTAAAGGCAGACACCTAAATTTGGATCTGTCTGCTAAGCCTGGCACATCTCTGAAATTAAGCTCACCAGCAGCAGTAACAACAGAAAGCCAACTGTGGGAGCCAGCAGAAAAACAGAAGTGCAGGCTGCACAGTTCCAAGGTGGAAGAGATGTTTGCCTTTTTGCTGGCAGGAGAAATACACTGTTGTTCCAAAAGAAAAAAAAAAAAAATCCCAAAACAGGACAACAAAAAACCAAACCTGACCTCGTGAGCTTTAGGCACCCTCCTATTGAGACTGATGATGCAAAAGCTGATTTTTTCCAAGGACACCATCAGATCTGGGTGGACAAATCCCACTGGTACAGGCAGACTTGCTGAAAAGGCATTTAAGATGAGGAAGATAACATTTAAAGCCTCCAGTCCCACAGGAGGGGAAATTCCCAGATTTTGTGCTTGCTGGGACGCATTCAGCTTTCACTTTGTGGTACTCTGAAAAGGTCTCAAACTCGCTGCTACTGCTTTTCTTGCACATCAAATGTGGTCAGCAGGTTTGGGCCCCCTCAGCTTCTCCACAACCCCCTTGAAGTGGGAGGACACCAAAGAGTAGAAGAAAATATTTATCTCCTGCAATCTGCTGGCAATGGTCCTCAGAGTGCAGCTCAGCATACAATTTGCCTTGTTCGCAACGTTGACTCATCCTCAACATTGCGTCTGCAGTGACCCTGCGGTCCTTCTTGGTAGGGCTGCACATCAGCCAGCCCGTTCCCAGCCTAACTAATGCTACCATCCAGTTCAGTGTATAACATATACTCAGATTTATTCAAAAACTGTACCCATTTAATCCCTTTAAGGTCAGTGATGCAGTCTCTTCTAACCCAACTGTAGCAGTCTTACGCCAAGCAGGAGTAAGAAACACCAGCCGTGCCACATGCTTTGCAGAAGCTTCTCCTGAGATGTAGAAGCTTGCAGGATCTGGTCTGGCTCAGGCCAGGTTTTAATTCAAAGGAGCACACATTTGACTGAAGTTTGTCATTCTTACCTGGGATTTCCTAATTTCTGTTTAAAGAAACCTCTTGTGCCCACTGATTGGTGAAGTTGGCTGTAGTCCTGCAAACAGTGGCAAAAACCATTCTGTGCTGAAAAAGCACCAGAGACACTTTGCACAGGCAACAAAAATGAAAACACTTTGATAATTCCTGTTTTGCTGGAGGAAACAACATTTTCTAGCCATTATAATTTTTTTTTTTTGCAGGCACAAACCTTCGGCATTTCAAAACAATGGTGTGCATTGACCATTCCTTATTATATTGCATGTGAACGCTTTCCTGTTACCTTGTTCTGTCCCTTCCTAATATCATCAGGTAAGCCCATACATTCCTAAACAACGAATACTCATCTTTAATAAACTAGGTCTTTGTAATGTCTAGCACAATGGAGCTTTGATCCCAGATCAGAAGCCCCAGGTATTACCATATAAGTAAATCATAATATTCAACCAGGATAACAACAGCAGCCTAGATAAGCAAGTCCTAGCAAATAGTTGCAGCAAGCAATTCCCTGGCAGAAAAACAAGCGCACAAAAATGAAAAATAAAACCAAAAGGATTAGACTGAAATTGCAAACTTCCTCTTGAATATTCTATTAGAACTGACAAAAGACTCAAAACACTCTGAACAGAGTCTTTGTAAATCATATTTCCTAATATTGCCCTCTAATAGCTGATTAAGTCCTCCGGCCCAACAAGCCACGGCAGAGCACTATCTGATCTCTCTTCACTCAGATATTCACTGTTCTCACAGGTACACAGGCTGCCTCGCCAGACAAACCAGAGCATAAATCCCAGAAAATAACTAAGCATCACATTCCCTGTCACTTGGCTTTTCAGTTTTATTTGTATACAACCACACAGAACAGCAAAATATTTTCATAGGTAGGAGGCATTTAACTGTTGCAGAACAAGTGAAGTTGAAGGCCAGAAAACCACCCAGCTGACCTTGCTGCAGAGCAGGATTGCTAAATTGGTGGGCCAGACCTCCCCCAAACAGCAACAAGGAAAATGCTGAGTTTTGCCAGTGTTTCTGAATTACAGCACTTGCTCCCACATTTATGTATGAACCCAGTCATTCCAACACCATCTCCAAGTAACACAGGCAAGTTATTAAATGTATTCATAACTTTCAAATATTTGCCTAAATTTGGTGATGTCCAAGCCTGCTTCAGTAGGGCTTTTGCTTTCAACTCAGTGAGAAGACACAAGTGATTCAGTGAGGCTTTGGAGCTACGGACTCCTCTTCGGCAAACATAAACAAGGCAGATGGGACAATCTGCCACTTCAGCCATATTTCTAGCTGAATAATTTTGTAGACTTAATTGTGCTTGTTAGGACAAAATCATCTGACCTTGTCTCCTTTGTCTCTAGTAGGAGTCCTGCTACTGATTTTCATGGGAGGAATCGCAGTGTCTCATTTCACATACCCAGAAGTTCACATAAAATAGCTAAATCTACAGGAGATTACCTGAAGCCAGCGACCTCAGCAAAACCCTCTGCTAATGATCCTGAGGTCCGTGAACAGAAAGGGTCCTTTCCATGTTCATCAATGACAACACTGATACAGTATCAAGTTAAAGTTACCCCTTTACTAAGATGCTTCACTCAAGAAGAGGCTGATCTTAAGCCAGGAGACCTCACTTACCGGCTGCTTCATTTCCACTGAGAAATTACCAGATGCCTTTTTTTTTTTTTTTTTTTTTTTTTTTTCTTTTTTTTTTTTTTAAGTATCATACATGAAGTGCTTGTTATCTGGAAAAGTCCCACCTGGGTCTCAGGCTGTAAGGGTGCAAACTCTCACATTCCCACAGTTTAATGGGGAACACTTAGATTCCTCCTATCACCCCTCCAAAGCCTTCCCTTTCTCTCCTTACACTTCAACATCAAGGGTACACCTTGGTGTGACGCTAATATGCATGCACTGCAGTGTCTATCAGTAGTGCCTTTTCTTGCAGCTACTACCACAGGAAAAAAATCAAATAGGATTCTTCCTTCCAATTAATTCTGCTGCTGAATTGGCTAGAGGGGTCGATACTGAGTAGCACAACACTTCCCCACTGCTACAGAATGATCAACACAAATGCCAAGGCTTGACTGTGCCATTTACTCACACCAGCAAACACTTGTTCACGTAAGAGAGCCCACAATTTCAAAGAGATCACTTCTGCAAATACACGCACTTCAGTACGAGCATTCAGTGCAACAGGAACACTGAAAAAGCAAGAGACAAGGGTATAAGCAATTCAAATCACTAAGCCTGCACTTGTGGTACATCGTGTTTTGATGGACAGAGCCTTTCTCCTCCCATCTCCTAATGTACTTTATACCCCACATCTTAAAGAGCTGCCAAAGTCACCTCTGAGGAAGACACAGTGACCTGACCACTACTCTCACAAATGGAAGGAAACTCAGCTTTAATTCTGCTAGCTGCTGCTCCGATGAGAAAAGGAAATACCAAACCTGATCCGATTTCTTAGAGCAGCAGAATAAAACACAGTAGTCTGTGATCTAGTAGGCTAAGTCTTCAACAAAATGAAGAGTAGCAAGAGAGAGGTATTTTGGTCTGGAACCATATGGATAGCTTGGAATTAATATGCTGGCTCACACCTATCAACTATGATCAAAGGTGTATCTTAAAACTCACCATAGCAACACCATGATCCAACCACTTGCTGTCTATTTCTGAGAAGAGGAGGAAAAGAAATTGAGAAGCTAAGTCACTACTAAATGCATTTAAACATTTCTGCTCTTCAAAGCACATCTCATCTAACAACTGGTGCAGATACGACAGAGGGACGCAGAGAAGAACACTGTTCACTCAGAAATTTGCCAGCTTGCATCTATATTTTGGATCCATCTTGAGATTGGATTGAGCTGCAAAGGAGGGGGAGATGATAGAGGAGAGGCCAAGGTGGCAATCCTATCTTACACTTCCTGCTAGCTTGCAATTGTAGAGATGTCAGACCTTTCAGCTCATACAGCCAGAGGGCTCAGTGGTGCAGCTTTCAGATTTCCGAGGTCCCCATTAATCATTTCCCCCAGAGCTCCGTGGTAGATAGGTTCATATTTCATAACCTCAGGGGAGAGGGAATTCAATTTTTATGATATATTTTCATGTAGGACCTTTCCCTGTTGACACAACAATATACACCTTGGCAGCTCACCAATAAACCCTACCACTGCAACAGATCCATCTCAGCCTTGGGCAGCAGATTGGGTCAGCTGAGAGACACACCTCTGGACTCCTGGGCTCCTAGAGGTAGTGTCCAGACTCAGTATCGACCTCAAGCCACCACTGTGTCTGGGGAAAGAGCTGATAGCTTCATTTGATTTTGTTTAGACTCACACGCCTGCTAAACCAGCACTTTGTTTCCCAAGCTCTTCCATCCCTAAAGCTTAGGAGGGGCTCTCTTGACTGCCAGTGCCTGGTTGGGAGCCCCGACACCAGGTCAGGGATGCATGTGGTCTCACTGCTCAGCACCGCTCCTATCACCCTGAGGGGGCTTAAAACCTGGTGTTGCCAAAAAACACGAAAAGCCAGAGGAGCCTTTGTTCCAGAGCAGCTACAGTTCGGAGATTGTGTGTGTGGAGGGGTCAAGAGAAAACAGAAATGTAGACACATAACAAGAGAGCTTCCTTTTATAATGCAGACTGAGGAAAAGCCGATTTACATTCCAGCAATTCCCAGAGATGCAGAACAAGGGAGAGTGAATTCAAAAGCTAAAGGAGCCCCATCCCACACCTACCTTGGAGCTGACTGTAGAGATGTCGGCAAAATTCAGACTCTGATTTTCTACATTTTAATTCTCAAGATTAAGTCAAGATCTCCAACAATCCTGCTGCCAATTCAAGCACTTGAATACATTGAAGTATTTACTACCAAGCAAATCTGTCTGGGACACAGGCTGTGTTCATATTCCAAAGCTGGCACCAAGGATGGGAAAAATCAACACCACTTTCAACCTTTGGCTACAAAGGTATAGCTTCCTAGTGCCTATTCGTACTTGACATGAAATCAGCTTTGGGATCCATGCTTAAAATGGTTTCTAACAGCGTTTGACTGAGTAGCAACAGCTAGACTGTAGAAATTAGCTTTGTTTCTTAATTCAATTTGTGCCTCACAGAGAATGGGGCATTTAGCCAGATGGAGCAAAGCCTACAGTACATTTTCCTGGGAGTTGTGCAAGGATAAGTCAACAAGTAACAACTTAGACTACACCAGCCTGTTCCAGCCCAGCAGGAACAACTTTCTACTTGCTAATTGCCAAAATTAAAAAAAAAAAACAAACCACAAAACAACCAAAAACTATTAAAAAGCATATTAAAGAAAAACGGATCTGAGTGTTTTCTCACAGCAACCTAATACTGGCAATATTGTTTGCATAATACATGGAGTGCTGAAGAGGGGCTCCACCATTACCTCTCAGGAATTTGGTGACAAGCCTTGCCATTAATTGTAAATCTGCCCACACAGATTCAGCTACAGGATGCTCTCAGGTTATCCATTGATGTTCCCAGTTGCCCCAGTGAAATTTAAAACAGGCTCATCCAACATTATGAAAATAAGGAAACTCAAGCCACTGGTAAAACATAACCTTTTCAGATGACAGCTGCAAGCTGCTTCTGGTCCATATGACATTTTACACCAGTAAGGACTTTATCAGCAGAGATCTGCAGCACAAAAAGATGATTTGGGGACTGAGGTCAGCTGGAGCTCTCCACTAATACCTATGCACCTTACTGCAACCAAAAGGATACAACATCCTTCCCCATGTCTTGGAGGTCTGACTGTGCAGCTTCTGAGTAACCAGAAAGGCCAACAGCCTCAGAGCTGATGGAGAGAAGCACTTGCAGAGGATGACTCTGCAAAAGAAAGCCCTGGGATGGGATGATAAGCCACTGAGCTCTTGCCCTCTTTCAGAGTCTATTAAAGGTTTCAGGAGTGTTGTTCAGAGCTGATTCAAATTCTGGTTGGTTTGATGTTTAAAACTTCCTGGCTTTAGAAAGGTGTGGTTCACATGGCAAATACTTCTCTTTCCAAGACCAAGCAGAAAACATGCTAAGGCATCAGTGCCAACAGTGAAGCAGTGATTGCACACTTGCTGCTGGTCCTCTTCCACAAAAACAGAAGTCTAACACTCTGGTCACTATTTTCCCTTTCAGGCTGGTAGGGGATTTTTTTCTCACACCTTAGAACATCTTGACCCTCTCCTACAAGTTGATACATGGGAACAGACTTTCCGTCCCTACAGCTGAATTACACAGGGCTTTGCAAAGGCACCAGTGATGAGACAGTGTTGGGGCAGGGGGGGAAATATCACGACAGGGCCCCAAAATTTGAATTCTTAGGGGTACAGCTCTGGGTTTTCATATGTGCCAGAAAATGAGGGCCTAATTTCACTAGCACAGCCTGTGACACTATGTTAAGATGCATAAGAAAAGAATATGGTATGAATAGCTTGATCAAATTAAACTCTGATCAAGCTAATGAGACTCTCAGTAGACTTTTCAAGCTTTTCACACAACATAGCCAATCAACTACAACCCATACCAACATGGAGGGGAGACAAATCCTCTCTCAAGTTATGCTTGGATGTGAGGCTTTTACTTATCTTCCAGAAAAACACTTGTTCCTTGACATGTCTCATCCTGGAAACAAGAGCTGCTGGGTTTCCTTCAACTTACTGGAAAGGGATGCTGGCATAGGAAAAGGGGACTCACATGACATTTCTGAGAAGGGCACTGCAAACTTGCTCAGAACAAGCTACCCTTGTGTGCCTTTCAGTGCTGGATAGCCTGCCATTAGCAGTGACACATCCACTTCCCTCTGCCACTCACTCAGAGAGTTACACAGTACTTCTGGTAAACAGGGGAGAAGTATTTATGTTCATACCTTACATCAAACAAACAA
>WHYT01015696.1:106340-124866 GCA_009806455.1 Tetrax tetrax | reverse complement strand
AAAAAAAAAAAAAAAAAAAAGGCCAAGCTTGAGAGACAAATAAAAATTACTTACGGATAGCCTAGAAAAGAGTCCAGTGGTAGTGACTTTGCCTGGATGGATCAGCAATACGCAAAGAAGCTGCTGGGAGTCATTTCCCACAACAAATTCACTTGGAAGGACTGATTTGTCAGGCTGCGCTGGAGAGCACAGGGAAGAGCAGAGGAGAGATGAGGCTGGCAGCCAGAGCACCCACGCTGCAAAGGGTGGATGACCCTGGGGCTGGTGGAGGCACCCGCCAGCGGGGTTGCCTGGAACACAACAATCCTGTTTTGCAAAGGAATTCAGGGCCTCAATGTTTGCTTTCACACTGCACTGGAAGTACTGACGGTGCCGAGCTCCAATAACACTCCATGTTTGAAGGAGCAATCTATCCAATTTGCTCTTTGCAATGACCATGCCCTTAATGATCTTTAATGCCATCAAGTCCATTCTATATGCACACTCTGCAGGGAGAGGCAAGTGTAAACATTTTATATACTGAGGTCTTGTTCCTTCAAGGACACCAGTGTAAGTGGATAATTAAGTCAATGAGATTCCACACCCAGGACCTTACCTACCCATCTGTATAGGCAAGTGAACACACAGCAATCTCTGCATAAATAGTACTGTTTTATACAAAGTTAATATATTATATAAAAAAAGCTGTATACAGAAAGTACTGTATTTATACTCTGCTATGGATATTAAAATACATAGTACTAGTAGGTACTAAAATGGGTGTGATTACATATCACCACAGCCAACAAAACGAGATAAAGAGGCACCTTCCTGGTTAGCATCACAGACCACATGTCCTACAAATTGCAGTCTATCATGTAATTTATAGCTTTACCTTTCAGAGACTAAAATGAAATGTCAATTTCTAGATAGCCTATATAATATATGTGCCAATAACAGAGGCTGGGGGGAACACAGACAAACACATATAACCCAAATATGAAGTGAACTGAAAATTATTTCCACATATATTGAACAAAGTGTCTATGAGACTGTCTAGTTAGGTAGAAGGCAGAGAGAGAGGAAAATGACCTTGCTTTGCACAACACAGCAATTCACATGGATGAACCTGGTATCTCAAATTATGAGCTACTAGGAGAACCGTATTGCAAATGTAGCTCAGCCTCCAACATATCAAGCGCTGACTCAATCCTATTTGCAATATGAGGAAACACGGACAAAATAAAGTCAGTCACCTTTCTGAACTTGACCATTTTCCACTCAGTAAAAATGTAGCAGCATAGTGAGCAGGAGCCGCAGGTGGTATTAATCGGTACAGCTCTACTGTCACCATGGATGGCCAAGGATAATGTATTTCTGTGACAGTTGCTCTTCTACAAAATCAAGTGCACACATTGCTTGATGCCCCCTGGCAGCATGAGTGCGTACCAACGGACGCGGGCATACCCACACTAAAACAAGCTTCACAAACCCACGGTGTTACACCTCTGCATTGCTGAACATGTCATACAAGGGGGTCTTAGCTCTGCTCTGCCATGGTCCTTTTCTGGGTGTCAAGGTGAGAAGATTATATGAATGACAGTTGGAAAAGCTCTGCTTCAGTTTATGCAATAAGGATGTTTTCTTCTAAGGAGCTTTAATCCGCAAGACTAACTTTCACTCTCCAAATAGAGCTCCAATTCCTGACCTTGGCACAGCATCACAGCGGACTTGTTTTCACTCACATGGATTAACTGTCACTGAACAACTCATCCAAGATAATTGGCACAACCACTCCTCTTCTTCAAAGCTAGCATTTCCTCACCTATTTTCCCTTCTTCCTCCAATGAGTACATAATGTACAACAGTGAGTACATAACGTATAACAGTGACTTTAATTACCACCACAACAATTGGCAAGAGCATTACCCTGAAGAAAGACTGCCAATTATATTAAGTGAACGAAAGCACGGCACAGCACTGTATAAAACACACCTGTAAGCGCGCTGCTCCAAGCCCCAGACTCAGTTATCCACGTCGCTACGTACTCGTGCCTGCCACCTGAGAAACGCGATGCAGCAGCCCAGGAGGACCATCCGACAAACACGGCTACCTCGCTTTTGGAATACAAGTAAGCATGCTGGGGCTGACCACTTGCTATGGACAAACCTATATTCATGCTCTTATCTGTGTGTATCTGCGCAGTTTACACGCCAACAGAGAGGCCTATGACCTATCTTGGAGTTAAGACCAATGTATTTTATTCTTCTGCTGAGTAAATGGCTTCCTCTGGCACTAAAGCTCTTACTCATAAACTTGAAAAGTTTCAGGAGTGTGAAAAAGGATACTAAAGAGATCTTGGCTCTATTTTGTGTTTTAACTAGGGCTGCTATGATCTGTAGTTTTGCAATAAATACAAAGTATTGCTTTCCTTTTAAGCCTTGGGGGATTGCTTTGAAAAAGATGTTAGGTTTTTAGTAAACTTAAAAAAACCCAACCTTTTCCAGTTGGAGAGAAAAGCTTCGAAGTGTCCATAAGCTAGAATTTTTAAAATGTAACAGTAAAGAGGGCTCCTTAATCCCCCTCCTTCCTAAAGTTTCTATTTTTAAACTGAGCTCCACAATTTCTTACAACTTTGGGATCTTGGAGAATGACAATATTGTCCTGGATATTTAGTATTATCCCTAACAAATGGACGAGCAAAGTACTTTTTGAGAAGCACTGTCCCAGCTCTTTTGAATATTCCGGCATACTAGAGCTTGAATTTTGAACATCTAGTCCTATGTAATTTGTCTCCCCAGCCTTGAGCTGGTCTCTGTCTCGTTTAAATTCGGAAAAAAAATGGAAGAATGAGTAGAAGCTCTGCAATCAGGCAGTTTTGCCCACTCTCCCACCAGCAATTGTCAAAGAACTGCCATTCAATGACCCACCTAAGTGCACAAACACAGGCCTTCCCCTCTCCCACCAGCTGCACGGTCCCTTCTCTTGCCTTATAGCCAGCAATCAGGTGGCCTCCAGGGATGTCCCTCGGTTTATGCGACAGAAAGGAGGTGGGCCGGTTTTTCCTTGCATCAGCTCCAGTAGTCATTGGATTCTACACATGGGACACAGTCAGCTTGCACAACCAAGCGTACAGAGGAGCTCCATTACCTTCGCTTAGGGGGATGTCAAATCACCTCCTGAAGAGTTAGGGACCCAGTACCCACACCCTTTCAAAGGATTTACACAGCTCAGGAAGCCTCCCTTGGTAAATCCCAGCCCAGATCGATTAAAAAGAAAGCAGATAACATAAAGAAGTTAAATGAAAAAAGTTAAATGCTGCTATTGTAAAGCATCATCTTAATTTCAAGCACACCCCTGAAGCAAGTAACAGCAATTAAAACACCAGCCTTTGTAATTACAGCACAGGAGCCTGTCCCCACCCTCACAGCCAGCTGCAGCTGCTGTCACTTCTGGAGATCTCTGCAGCAGTCACGCTCATCCACATCAATGCTCCAGCTCCCCATCCAGCTTAATACTGTCCTCCACCACCGTCTCTCTGGGACCCATTTGAGCAGCATCTTGCCCTGATCAAGGATAAGGACGTCAGGACACTACTGCAATATAAAATCTCAACAGTAGCGTAACACACCAAGTATCTTTTCAGATTAACTGAAGCAGCTGTAAGAGGAAGGGAAGGAGCTGGCGGAAATTTTAGTCATCACACAATGAAGTCTTCCCTGATTCTGTCCACAGAAGACAAAATGGTGACATAAGCAGGGCCCAGAGTCATTTAGGTGCCAACCTGATTTATCTACAGTGACTTCTGTTCCTACACCAGCTGTTCAAGTCTCTGCTGGGCAACTTGACTGGGAATTTTATACAGTGAATGGGCCATTTTAACCACAGTATACTACTAGCTTCCCACAAATATTCCCCTCTGCTTGTGGGAGGAATGCTCATCCATCAAACATCTTGGTGCCTTCTCTGCTTGCCATGTGCTGCAATTATTAGCTTTGGCACAGCATATCTCTGATGGTGAGCAGGCACACTCATTTTCCCCAGTGACAGCATCGAAAAAAGAAAAGCATACAAATTATAGCAGTCTCAGGCTGCCTTCATTTATTCTGCAAGGAATGAGATTCTTTTGTGTATCTAGTGACATTAAAAAAAAAAAAAAAATAGTCTTTTGAAAAGCTTTCCTTGCCCCAAGAAGGGATAGTGCTGAATACATACCCAGCTGGGTACTTATTCAAATAAAACTTCATGGAGGAAAATCTTTTCAGCACAAGGTACCTGAGCTTTGCACGCCCTGGGGGAGATGGGGGAAGGTTCTCTGTCCTGATTTTGCACATATTTTGCATCATTTTATACTTCTAGAGCAGCTGCTGTCTTGCATAATGGAAAACTCATAAACAGCTAGTAAAGGGCACATCCTACGTGCCCCTGCATCTTGCTTAACACTGTCACTCCATGAAATGTCCACAGCTCAGAGGAAATAAGGCCACAATAAATGCCCAAATGTGTACAAAGATAATGCCTTTACATATTCAAGACATGAATAGAACCCACGGGCTTGATTAACTTCCTGTTCCCACCATTTGTTCTGTGTTCCCCCTCCCCTGATGATTCCAGTGGGATTTAGATCAGGGCCTAAATGGATATACTGAATCAAAAAATCAATTTCAAGCTAAGGAGAGATTGGAAACAATTTATCACTTTCTTTGAAAGTCTTTGGACCACCTCTCCTGGGAACGACTGCACCAAACAAAGGAAAATAACATCTGTGTCTACCTGAGTGGAGTTGTCTGAAACAGCAGAAGACAGCTGTGGAAATAAAGTGAAGGCTCTGGACTCCTGCAAGTCTAATTAAACTTTGATTTAACCGGGGCTGCAAATTTTAATCTGGATTTTATTACTACTAATAAGGAGAGCTGCTGAAGCATTCCTTATGTTTCCTTAACATCATTTTATCCAGCAGTCCCTGGAATGTATTCAATGTCAATTGGTATCTTTTCCCTGGCACAGACATCTACACTGGCAGCTTCTAGCACTGACACAACACATCAACTCACACAAAGGAAAAACATCATTATTAGCTAAAAATATCTGAATGAAAACAAAACAGTGTTTCGAATGCTGTGGTATTACCCTGCCTTCCTTTTCTTGGCTCTGTCTTTCTTTTCTATGACCACTGAGACAGCCTCTGATATTTGCATAACTGCCTGATTTATTATTAGTTTTTAAACAGAACAGGTGGGAGACATTTCCTTGAATTACGCTGATGAAAAAACCACAGCCTGATAAATGCTTTTTTGTTAACGATCCATCCAAAGTCTATGAAGAACTAGTGAAAATACAGGGCCCGGCAGTATAGTGAAAAAAGGCCCAGAAAATCAGCTGTAAATGAAAAGAAAGTGACACGCCACAACATACTTTTTCTCCCACTTCCCAGAAGCTGCTCATTAAGTCCAATTTTAAGCTGGGGTGGAGACAAGCCACAGAAATTCCCAGGATGAGATAACACTGGTATCTGATTAACAAGAAACGTAACATCAGACAGACTTGTAAGACAGCTCTCACTGTCACGTGTACACAGGCGCCAGCATTGCACAACGTGTTTGCCCCTGAGCATCCTGCCCACCTGCTCCCTTCCTCTTCAGCTTGGACCTTCCTGAAATTAGGACCATTTCTCCAGTCTCATCCAAAGTTTCCACCTTCATCTCTCACCACACCTAAAGACAGTGCTGGCTAAACAAAGAATTCAGGAGCGGAAATGACTGTATTTTGAGACTTATACTCCAGAGAGCAGGGGGACCAGCACGCAGACCCAAACAGAGCAACGCCGGATGCTTTCACAAGGGAAACCTTCTACATCCTTTGTTACAGTAGGAATGATCTTGGAGAGGAAAAAAAGACCTCCAGACCTAACTCATTCCAAGAAAAAGGGAATTTAAAAGTAGAGCTCAAGATTTTTGTACTTTGTGTGTTAAATCTAAACCCTTAGGGGTTTCCCAGTAAGTGTGTTCAGGTACTCTGCACGCCCTTGCCGGGTGAAGAAAAGCAACATGTTTGTTTGGTCAAAAGCAAGTACAGAAATACACTGCAGTATTCTCCACAAGCATGATAAATGTAAAATATTTAAGTATAAAAGGCTAGAAAAGCAGGCATGAATGTGACTTCCCATGTCCCTTGGGACAGCAGGAAGTTGGGAATGCTCCTTCAGCCCTCCCACAGCCAGTGACTCGCTCCAGCACATTTCAGCAATTTATAGCACAGCAGCCACTGCCAGGACCAATACGTGTAGAGTCCCAACACATACAGTGCTCTGGAAAAAAATAAAACCTACTGAGTTGACCAAGAGTGTTTTGGCTGAAGTAATTCAAATGGCAAAACAGCACTTTTTGAAATAATTCCATTTATTTAAAGTGGATCTGACTTGATTCCAACACCAATTAATAGCAATACTGAATTCTTATGCAGCTAAATATGCAGCTTTTGCCCACTGGACTTGCATGTAATGACACTGTAAAATGCTAAAAAAAAAAAAACAAAACAAAACAAAAGAGAGACACACTTAGCCAGAGACTACACATGCTGTTTCCCCCAATACAGACCATTCAACATTCCCTAGTAGTTACATTAAAATTCATTTTGAGGATAGTTTGGCAGCAAGGACTGCAGCACGCAATTCCTCTGTCCACCACAGCCATACAATTGTTATAACTCAGTTTTCTAAGTACGCACTCTTAGATATCTACAGAGATGCTCTAAGGAGGGGCAGCAGCAAATGCCCTGTTACAAGAGAAACAAGCCAGCAGTCCCCTGCAAGGCACTTTTGTTCATTTCCTTTACCAAAAATACACCAGCTGTGTACCGAGATTCACACCACTAATACTCATCAACCTGCCATAGGTGCCTAGTGCCACCACAAACAGTAACCCCACGAGGAGCCAGCACCTTTCTCTTTGAGCCCCTATGCTCCCACCCATGTTCCGAATCGTAGCCGGTGTTACAGCATCTCCACCTCGACCGCCAACACTCATCCGCTGCGCAACCAGTGCTGTTACACTTCAGCCACGCCTTGCCTCCAACTGTACGATTGCTGTATCAGTAAGGGCTCTTTGGGGTTACAAGAAAAACAGCACTGCCATTTCAAACTGAAGAATCTCAGAGACAAAAATCAATAGGAAAGTTTGGAGGCAAAGAAAAAAAAGGATGTAATGTTGTATTTCACTGAATTACTGTACTTTGGACATAATAAGGGATTCTTAATAGGTGAACATGGAAAACCACTGCTAAAAATGAGGAATATATAAGGTCTTCAAACCTGAGAGCACAGCGATGATTCTAGCAGCCTTCTAAACCAACTTCATGTCTCATTTTCCAAGTATCAACTTCTGATCATTTCTTTTTGCTACTGTATTCAGTGTTCAAGGCACACCTTTTTCTTGTGTTCTTGCATCTTCCCTATACCCTACTCCAGGAAAGGACAAATCACTGGAACAGGGGCCAGTGGCATACAAAGGATGCTTGGGAAAGCTGCTCTAACTTTCATTTTTATACATTCATCTTCTACAAAGCCGTGGATGGCTGAAATTCTGTTGCAAGGAAACCATGCTCTGTTTAATAATAAGAACAATCAAATGGCATGATTTGTAGGAAGTAACTTTTTTCCTTGACCTTTTTATTACTGGCAAAATATCAGCAGATTATTAAAGCGCAGAGAGCACAATCTATGATGAATAACCTTGTGTTACCACATACCAGACCGAAACGCCCCCTCCTCTCTGTCCAGGCACGTACCTCAGTTTTCCGAAAGAGCTCCGATTTATAAAGAATTATAGATAACCAACAGAGCCTGAATGCCAAATGCAATACCGTGGGTGAACAAGGCTTGCTCAATTCCTGGAAGCACAAACAAGGAGGGGGCAGGAATAAGAATGCAAGAGCCAGAATTCAGCCTCACTTCTGTATGAGGCAACTGCAAGATCACTGCTGGCAGAACACATGCAATCTTTATCTTCACCTGAAACACAGCATCATGAAAAATTGGAAAGGACCCAACAAAAAACCACAAGGCTGTCTTCAGGTCTTAAATCAACTGCGATGAGAGATTTAAGGTGTTCAACCTACTTAACTAATCAAAGACACTTAAAACATCACCTCATCACAGACTGCAATTACTTAGAGTGAAAAGATGTCAGAAAGCTGGGAAAATGAAGTTAGAAAAGAGCCAGATTAGAAAGTAGACATCTTCTATTGTAAAGTTAATTACCTTTTGCATACACTGCTGAAGAGCACAAAATACCAACAAAAATTAACACGCACTGCATGCCTAAGACACATACTATAATTCAACCAGAGGTTCCTAGACACAAGGTAAGAATCCCAGGCTAAAATCCTGTGGCTTGCAAATGCAAACTCAAGAGAGATCAACAGGACCAGGATTTAAAATCCAGGATACAAAGAAAAGTCGAATTGTACAAAAAGCAAACTCCAGCCTTCCCACCTGAGCCCAGTTACTCATCACATAAGCACCTTATGAGATCACCATGCCAAGTGCTTCGGAGTCTTTCTCCAGGGTGCCCCAGTGCTGCACTTCACTGCGCTGTAAGCAAGAAGCAGGGCAGCCTGCAATGGGCAGCTTGTGCTGCTGCTTAAACATTTCTAGCCCCTAAATGCTGCCTTTATTCTCCACTTAATTCTTCTAAGGTCCACCTCCAAATCAGCCTGAAGAAAAAAAATTGCTGTACTGACTTCAGTAAACAAAATGTTTTCTTATTTCTTATGCTGTTTCATTTTCTGGTACTCCAAACTCAATGGTACAGATATTTACAGTACTGGGAGTCTCATCTCTAGCTCATCTGAGAGACGCACTGAGCCAACGGCTTAGAGCGCAGTAGGATTGCACATTAAAAATACGACGCTATAAGTCGTCCTGCGGGCACCGTCTGTGTGCAGCTCAGCTCATTTTCAAAACATTATCAAGAGCTACACTATTTAACTCACCATGTAATTTTGATGTTAAATTAAAGCAAAGAACATGATGAAAAAGTGGCAGTGAAAAAGATAAAGATGGGCCTGAAGATTTCCCACTAGCTTTATCCAGAGAATAAACGGGCATACTCTGGCTGGGACAGGGCAGGCAGACAAGGCCAAATAACCCAGAGAAGAGATCAGACCCTCTCCCTACCCTCGTAACAGAGTCTTGTAGGCCAGCAACACAGGAAAAGAAATAAAAACCCAACCCCAAAACTTACTTTCTGTTCATTATTTTTCTGCTGCAAGCAATCTCCCCACAGCTACACGAGGCCTGTGATAGAAGCAGGAACTAACACTGATCTCTTGAATCCAACATAAAATGCCTTAACCACAAAATTATCCTATTTTCATTGTCTCAACCTGTTTGACTCCAGAAGTACCAAACTACTGGGGAAGGGAAGGAAAGAAAACAGAACATTTATTGGGAATATTTCTGACCCAGCTAGAAGCAGATACTGCTTACATTAATGTATGTCTCCCATGTTGCAGTCCAAGATATTTGGAACAAGGGTATGAACTTTTGGTGCTCAAAATACTCAGCCTCCCGAAATTCAAGTGAGGCTGACACAGACCCTCTATTAAAGCAAGCAAGAAGTCCCATATTGCTTAATGCTTTTCAGACAGGGGACTGGAATGCTCAAGAGATTAAATAATTCACACACTGCCTTTCCCCTGGGGTTCACATCCAGACCAGATCTCAAGTGTCAAGTACAATCACACGCCCTCTTTGAGAGAACTTTGAGACATAAGAGAGTGGCCCGAGTACAATTCCCAGAGGAAAAATGCTCATATGACAAGTCTCTGTGGATCAGCTGGGCAGCAGCCCTAGCAGGACAGCAAGAGAAGCCAGTGGAGGGAATACTGCAGAGAAGTGGTGTCTTGGACCCCAGAGCATAGAGGTAAATAAACAAGGAAACACTTTAGTTGCCCCTTGACAGTTTCAACTTATGAAGACCCAGTGAAATCCTGTCCCAAATAAATCACTTTTACTCACATGGAGAGGCGGAGTGTGCTTAAAGTAGCTCCGTGTTGAAAACATAAAGATGCCACTCTCATTTGCACCAAACATGCCACAACAAAAAGCTGGTGAGTTTTTACATAGGAAACACCACTCTGCACACCTCGTGATTTGCTCAGGCACAAGGGAGCCAGAGGGAAGCGACCATGCGCACAAGTGGCCTGCGGCTCCAGCCGGGGAAGAGCAGCAGAAGCAGATGCTGGAGGATGGCGCAGTGAGCCGGCGTGCACCCACTCAACCAGCCTGGCCAGCCCGGGGACCTGAGCTGTTGCAGCTTGCCACAAGCAGAAAACAGCAGCAAACTACACCTTGCTCTGCAGTGTGGGCATAGCGCAGAGGGAGCAGAGCCTCCAGGGAGCCATGCTACAATCCAGTGCCTTCAGAGCCGACTCTTGCAATAGCGTTTTCCATGCAGTGCCCCTGCTTATGTAGCTCCGGGCTTGGCTTGAAGATGCGATCTGCTTCTTCACCCTATATCCACAGCCATTTTCACTTGAGTGCCTGCTGTTTCCTTTCAAAGCTGCTGTGTTCCTGAGGTACAAAGGGCAGAAAGCTCTTCTACTAAAACCTGGGAGTCAGCAATTGAGAGAGGAAACTAAATTATCAAGGATCACATTGATGCAGATTTTCTTTCTGTCTCGAGCAAAACTTAAATCTCTTTTCTTCCCCCATTGTGGCTATGATAATAACACACAACTATTCATTACCTTCATCTTAACTAGAAAAGCTCCTTTCAATTTAGCACTTAATATAATTATGGCAAATTAAATAGTGTCTAGAAAAAAGTCTTACTTTTTCAGAGCTATTATCTTACCTCTATGAAACTCTATCATTTAAAAGTGAGTCTAGCTATTAAACAATAAGGGTTTTTATCTATTCAGTGAGCAGCAAAGTGAGATGTTCAGTTGCAAACTGTTCAAATTCTATTTCCAAATTCAATACCACATCTCTAAGGGAAAACAGGAGAATCTCATTAATGATAGCACAATGTCCCTTTCGCATTGCAGACAGTACTTGAGCCCCAATTCTCTGTTCACTTTCATTCAGCTCAATGAATTTTCCTTTTTTAATTTGTGGAAAAAAAATTGCATTTTACAAAATAATAAGGCAAGTGATTGTCTTCTGCATTAAGAAAAAGTTCTCTCCAGCCAGCGATGTATTGTTATCATGATTTCTCCAAGAGACACACAGCATAAAAAGCATTTGGCTGCTGAGAAGTCAATGGGAAAACACACAGGCTTCAAGAGGGTCAGGATGTCAAACACAACACAGGAGACCAAACTACAGAGGCCAGGAGGAAATCAGGTAAGAAGCCACATGCATTTACATGCCATCTAATAAACATACAGTGATAAGTGGCAAAAGCTCGGAAGATCCAGTTCTGCAAACATTGACTCACGCAAGCAAGTCCCTATTTACAGCAATCCCATTGCAGTCAAAATGTTTTCATTTGTCAGGACAAAGCGCAGATACGGATTTCATGTCTATTCACATCTGTACCATGGAAGGATGTGAAAATCCCAAACACAGATCTTTCCTGTTTAAAGGATCTCTTCTGTTTAAAGCAGTTAGTTTCTACACTGCTACTCAGCAAAAAAAAAAAAAAAAAAAAAAAAAAAAAAAAAAAAAAAAAAAAAAGAAAAAGACAAAACATCTACAACAGGTATCCAAGAGAGGCTCTTGGTAAATGGTAATTCTATGTTCCCATAAATAAATCAAACACTGTCTTGGTAATACTTGAACTGATAGTAGAAGTATTATTTTTAACACAGTGTAAGCATATCAGCCATTGTAAAAAACAGTAAGCAGGAAATATCTTTATTATATTGTTGTTCAACAATTGGGAGAACATTAGGAATAATTAGCAGCCAGCACCAGAACTGTTCTCTGCTAACAGTCCATCTTGTGGGTAACAGCAAGGCCTGTATGAACACAATGATGTCAGTTGACAACAGCTTTGTAGCAGAGAATAGCATATTGTGCATTTCTGGGAAAAGGAATCTTTAGCACTGTGGGGATTATTGTGGTTAAATTGCTTCGGAGTCACAGTCGGTTGTTGCTCAATGTTTCTCACTTGGTCCCTACCTACCTTTTATTTCCTCATGAGGATGCACCTGCTCGGCGAAGAGGCTAAAACCGGCACAGTTGCACCCACTCTCTTAGCTAATTTAGAGGAGTTACACAGTATCTTGCTCACACAATGGGATTATTGTTATTTATATTACAGATCAGCTCGGCAGAAGCTAAGGCCACATTGCATTAGACGTTGTGTGAACTTAAGATAAAAGATAGACTTAAGATAAAAGATAGACCTTGACACTAAAGAACATAAAATCCAAGTAGATACAAGAGAAGACTAAAAAGGCATGACAAGATGATGTTAATGCACCCTGGCCACGAACCTTCCCAGGGTGCTGAGGAAGAAGAGGCCCTACACCACGTTTCTCAGATATGCTTATGGCTAAGGGATCCTCCCAGCTTCTCGACACATCTCACCCTCTTGGAAAAGAAAGCTTTCAGCACCTACACTTCCACAAGCCAGAACTTGAACATCAGCTTGGAAAAAAACTAGGTTAGATGCCTGACAGTCTGGGCTTGGTTTACACAGCCTCCAGCCCTGTCCACAACCAGAGCTCCCCAAGTCTACTGCAATGCATAGGTGTATGAATAAACGAGTGCGTGTACGGCAATGTGCCTCCCATGACCTGGAATCCAGAGAGAAATTCAGGTGGTAACAGCAGGGTGATTACAAAGCCTGACTGGATCATCAGTGAAAAAACCAAACCAAACCAAACAAACAAAAAAAGCCCAGTACTTGATTTGCATCCACCGAATTTGAATTAAAACAACAACAACAAAAAATCCCTTTATATCCATTCTTACCAAATTACATTTCTTCTTCAGTGAGGAATGTTACAAAGGCAGAGCAAGACAAGAAGGTTGGGCCAAATTAATTAAAATGGCAAGACAACAATCTATTTGAAACCAAACTCAAAAATACTAATACTGTGTATTCCATGCCTAACACACCTATGTCCTGCTCTAGACAATAGCAGAGAGCCCTAAGGAAGGCTGTTTAAATTACTGCCTTGCCCAGTAGTGCTGTACTTTGTATGGTGCATTCAATGTTCACAGAAAGCCTTCATAATCCTAGTAAGGATTTAAAACTTTATGGGAAAAAAAAAAAAAAAGATATTGCTTAGATCTGAACTGTCTTTCACATATGAAAGTAAAGGTCATGAAATGATCCGCAAAGTCAGATTTCTTTCCTTAGTAAGGTAAGGGGGAAAAATTATTCACTGTATCGGCAACTGTCAGGCTTGAAGCATTGCATGAGTTTCTTTCCAAAGCAACACAGCAGGAAAAGGCAAGAAAAATGATATTATGAAATGGAAATATCACCCATTTTCATCCACACCAGGAGCTTATCAGAATAACCCCCGCCCAGCCCAGCATTGATTCCAGTGGCAATTTCACATTCGCCTTTCCAGGGATTTTACAGAGGAGCCAGCAGCAGCTCCTTGACCGAACCGTACAATGTTTGATAAAGTGTCAAAAAGCCTCTGTCATCTCCTACTACTATATAAAGTGATTCTCTCTTGAAATTGAAAGTCATACCAAAAAGAAAAAACACAAAAAGAAAATATTTTTTTTAAAAGATGAAAAATTAAACTGTTCTTTTTCCATTCTGCCAGGATTATCCACAGGGAGTAACAACTACCCGCACCCTGCAATGTAGCAGAACTCCCTTCCTCTCTTCACTGAGACGTGGCAGTTGTCTGCTGTGAGAAGAGAATTCCCCATCATAATCTGAGAAAACAGCAAAACAATTGAATAGTGCTAGCACAGGCTTTGCACTCTTAGCTGGCATCAAACAAGACAGGTAACAAAAGCCAAAGTGTCTCTGCAGCACTGAAGGTGGGAAGGAGCAACAACACATGAACAGTTGTCTGGAACAAACTGCGTTAGCACAGAAATTAAAGCGCCTTTTAGAGCAACCTCATGGTTTCGCAGGGAGAAAACCGAAGGAGAGCTAGTAGGACACTGCTTTTGTGCTCAATGTGCTGGGCTGGGATGCAGAAGGATCAAGCTCACGTTCAAGCTCTCCACTCAACACAGAACTAGACATTTCATCACTCAATGCCTCTCTTCCACATCTCCTAAAGATAAGCAGCAAGTCTGCTTTTATCTTAGCCTCTGCTGATCAATTTAGACAGCACACCCTCTGGGACTCTGCTACAGTAGCATCCCATTTGGGGAATATACACAAAATAGCTATTACATTATTCCTTGGGGGTACAATTTCACATTGATTGATTCGCTGACAGACTAGACAGGATGAAGCAGGCAGAGGCAGACTCAGTGTTGTTTTCTCACCTCCCCTCCTCCCCCCGGATAGCTGCACATGCCCCAATTTATTACAGACGTGTGTATTTCTCTTTTGCCTTTAGTTGGTTGATTTTACACTGATACTACAATCATACGAATGGCAACTGGGTTGCCAAAACACCCAAATTCACACAACCCTACAGCCAACTCTGAAAAAGTCAAACCTTGGCTTGGAGTTTTACAAAAACACATAGAAAAACTAGTATCAAGAAGGCTGACAGCACAATAAGGGTATTGATATTGGCTCATAGCACAGACCTCAGTGACACATTCCAAAAAGAAAGCCTAAGTGTACACCTAGCTGTTTATTCAAGCTGTCTTTTCTATCTAGAGTTTGATTTACACATCTACAAATCCTTCAATCCAAAAGGAGCGCAAGGGAAATAATGGCATAACTTCAACTGTAGCTCTACAAACACAACACAAAACTGAGACTAGAGAACAAAGGATATGCCCACATTTTTAATTTAGGTTGCAAGAAAAACAAACAAACAAACAAAAAACCTAAACAAACCCCAAAACAAACAACACACAAGCAGCTGGACTACTCCAACTCCCCCCCCCCAAAAATCCACTTTTCACATCACTCTCGTTTTGTGATGGACAGAAACCATTTAAGGCTAGCTCTTACTAGCCACTGTCAGCTGTTTCCAACTTTGTAGAATATTCCCCTTTAATCCTTTGGTCTTTTCATATTACACAGATATGTATACAGTACCTAGAGCCTGATGCAAGCATGACACTCCTACACCTCGAAACACTATTCCAATAATTCAGAAACATGGAAATTATTGAAGCAGACTTGGCTTCTTGGCTCAGTACTAAAACACTCCTGGTCAGTAGGCATTATTTTGGGAAGTTTTTGCTATTTCCTGACTTACCTTATAGAATCATAGAATCATAGAATGGCTAGAGTTGGAAGGGACCTTCAACGGTCATCTAGTCCAACCCCCCTGCAAGAAGCAGGGACATCCCTGACTAGATCAGGTTGCTCAGAGCCTCATCAATTGTTGTTCATTAAAGCATTACAGTAATCATTACAGTATTACTCTCCAAACAATAAAATGCCTGAAATTACACTGAATTTACCATTAAGTGACTTGCCTGTGCTAAGAAAATAAATTTGCTGCAAAGCAAGAAACTGAAGCTTCACCTCCAAAATTCTGGGCTACCCCCAGCCACCGGGCTGTCATGTCTCTCCAGCCATTATTCCTTTTGTGTCCAATTATGTCAGTCAGCACACAGACAGAAAATGTATTTATTTTTTTTCTTTTTTTTCTCATGTATACATTGCACCAATCCTACTTCAACATGCTGTTCTAGCTATTCATAAATATTCTACATAACTATTTCCAGAGTAAATTCAACTTACTTTACAGTTAAAATCATGTGTCTGCCCTTTTTCCTTTTCTGCTAACAAACTCAAAAATGAAATGTATCGCACATTCCAAGCTCAGGAGAGAGCATCCATGAACCAATTTTGTTCCCACCACCTCCAGAGAAGCGATGGAAAGAAGCATTTCAACAAGGAGTCTCAGAGCTGCTACTATTTGAAGGCTGGCTTAAAATATACAGTATGCTAAGATGTGCTGCGTTCAATTAGTATCACAGCAAAAGCACGTGGGTAGCAAATTTTGCATGCAAAAAAACTGCTCCTGAAGACTAACCCATCACCATTGGGGGGAGACATGAAGAAGCCACGCAGGCAGGCACAATGGGAAGATGAGATTGCAAAACCACAGCAGCGTTTAGACAGGCGTGAGGAGAACCACTTGGGATTTGGGACAAAGTCCTCATCAGCTCATCCTCTGGAGCAATAAAGCAGCAGGCAGGAAGAAGGTCTCGGCAGGATGTATGCTGCCCTACCCCTCCACAGAGGCTCAGCAGCTGCTTATCAAAAGCATGTTTTTCAGGATGGTTGTCTTCTTCCTCCTTCATTGCATGGCCTAAAAGAGCCACAGTGGCAGGAAGGGGCTGGGATGAGGGCAGAACACAGCCCTGTACAATGAAAAGCACCACAACCTCACTGCTCCATGAAGGTTGTGTGCTCCACATGCAGCAGCACCTAGGAGGAGTTTGCTTAGTCTCAGAAGCTGGAAAGTATAGCACCAACGCCAGCTGTGACCAGCGGGAGCCTGCACGACGAGTGGGCAAGCCCAGCCCCACGCTGAGACATGCTGGCCTAGCAGATCAGTCATTCTTGCCCAAGCCCACATGTATTTGGCATTTGGATTGTGTGTTCCCATTCCCTGAGCTGCTTCTTGTGTTTCCTTTACCTTAGTAACAACAGCAGGCAAGCACAAACACCTACAATGAGCTGCCAGAGACATCTCATGTTGAGGAGTGGAGGCGTGAGGAACAGCACTGCTGGCTGAGAAAACACTGTGCTATTAATGCTCCAAAGGCAGGAAGGTCAGGAGAAGAAACACTAAATGCAGCTTTTCCCCCCAAATAAAGCAGGAGATCAAATAGCACAGATCTGTGCTGTGGCAGAGGGAGATCTGTGTTCCATGGCTCAGAAGCAGCAGGACCCTGCTGACACACTTCAGGCCACTCTCATTTTCGCCCCTTAAGCCCCTGACACAGCCCTAAAAAACCATCGCCACTGGCCTAACACTGACCACGTCACAATTGCCTCCAGCAGATAATAGGCCCCTTGGACATGAAGTGAGTCAAACTCAATTCAGAGCAGCTTAACTGAAATTTTTTTATGATCTAGGAACATAATATGAATTAGTCGAGTCTGAATTTTGCTTTGAACACAGCACACTGACTTCAACCAAATCTTACAGATTACAGGAACAGCCTTTCCCTAGAGACAGCCCAGATTCCAAACCACAGAGCCATATTGGACACAGAGCCATTTTTCCCCTGCTGCAGCCAAGAAAACACTTCCTTAAATACCTAACCCAGCAATGGAAACTGAACCACCTGTGCCGTACAAGCCTCCCACCCACTCACCTGGTGAATCAGTGTTGCAATACAGCACATGGAAATTAAGTACCATGAAAAGATTAGAGCGGTAAATCCGCCTTTCAGTTACATTCATGCAGCACCATGATTAAGTCATTCCTTAGGTTCACACATTGTCCACTCCAGAGCAAAGCAGACTGTGGGCAGGACTGAGGGTCTGCATTTTTACCCTTGAATCAGAAAACTGCCATCCCTACCTTGATCAATAGCGGCACGAAGCAAACCCTGGCACTGAAGCAGACTCCCTTGCTGTCCCCACACCCTCTGGCCCAGCTCAGCCATCACCCTCCTCACCAGGCTGGGTTGAGCTTACTCTCAGCATCATGGATAGTGCCACTACGAACTGCCCAGTAGAGAACATCCATTCTCCGCTTTTGGCAAGAAAACTTACCAAGAACAGAGGGGAAGCTGCTGCAGAGTGTGACTTGAGGCTTATCTCCCTCCCCATTCACACCTCTTCAGAAACTTGCTGCCAAGGAGGAAAGGTGGCAGCTGAGGACACATCCAATGCCATGGCTGCTCTCTGCTGTACAGACATTGCTGAATGCTATTATCTTGTGCATCAGTGCAAAGAGAGGAAGAGAATATTTTGACAACAAAGATACTGTTGCAGCTAGATGAAGTGAGAAGGTGACTATACAGCTTAAAGAAGTTTCCTCCTCATTTATGTTAAACAATTGTTTCACACTACAGTACTTTAGGTTTGCACAGCACTCCAGAAAATACAGTTTCTGATCCAGCAGACAGTTGTACCTGCTTATATATTTATTCCTCCAGGAATACTGCCTTCCTTCACTTAGTGCAAGCTAAAAGCATTTCCAAACTGAGGTCTGCCTGGTTTTTTTTAGATAGCAATGCAAATGGTCTCCAGTATGGTACCAGTACCTATAGGTGCCTATAGGAAAGGTAACTACTATCCTCACTCACACGCAGCCAGTCAGTGTCAGGAGACTGCACGGATTATTTCCTCACCATCCTGGAAGAAGTACTTTAAAAATGGGTTCCACCGACCAGATATGCCCACGCATCTAAAACGACATCACCTTCAGAGCCTGCAATCCCCCACGCCACGCTAGCCACACACCAGCCGTCCAGCCCCGCCATGCAGAGATGCCCGTGGAAAAGGGGGGGGGGGGGGGGGGG
>WHYT01015696.1:49528-106040 GCA_009806455.1 Tetrax tetrax | reverse complement strand
GGCTTTGGGGGGTATTGCAGGGAAGCGGATTTTGGTGGGTAGAGGGCTAGGAGACAGCCGACCCCACGGGCTGGTGAAGGGGGGAGCCGGGCGCGCCTTACCTGGTCGGGGCGGCCGGGCCCCCCCACTCTGCGCGGCGCCGCCTTCAGCACGCCGCGCCCCGCCGCCGCCGCGCCGCCCGCATCGCCAGGACACGCGTGGGCCCCGCGGAGCCTCTTCCCCTCCCTCCTCCCCGCGGCACGGAAAGCACGGAGCGGCGGGCCGCGGCCGGACAGCTGCTCGGGGGAGGCGGCGGCGGCAGGAAATACCAAAAGACTGATCCAACCGCGCTAGAGAGGGAGGGAAGAAAGGGGGGAATAGAGGAAAAAATAGAAGGGGAGGGGAAAAAAATTAAAAAAAAAAAAAAGGAGGAAAAAAGAAAGGAAACGTGCAAAATCCGGGCGGGATCGGCGCGGAGCGGGCGCGGCGCTGGCTCCCCGCGCCCCCGGGGCCGCCCCGGCCTCTCCCCGCCGGCCCGGCCGGGGCTGGGCTCGGTTCGGGTTGTGATTCCCCCCCGGGAGTTTGTTCCTTTCTTCTCCCCGACACAGGGAGAGGCTGAAGCCAAGGCAGAGTAAATAAAGGGGAAAAAAAAAAGAGGAAAAAAACCCCCAAACAACAAACCCAAACCCATAAACAAATAATCATGCAGACCCCCACCAAGCAAGCAACGAGCCGTCCTTGGGGTCCACTGACGCCATGAGCAAGGGAATGGAGAAAAGTCAACCTGGGGAAGCGGCCACGCCGAAGCCCTCCGGCCGCGGGAGCGCTCTGTCTCAGCATCCAGCCATCTGCCTCCGCCCGTGCCGCCGCTCAAAGGTGCCCGTGGGACGTGCAGCCGGGCAGGCTCCCAGCTTGTGCATCCAGAGTGAAAAAAAAAAAAAAAATCAATCCCATGGCAAACAGGGACCCCTAAGCTCCTCCAGAGAAGGAGGCCAGTCCAATCATCGCGTCCCTGACCGCAGCCTGCGGGCCCCTCGGGGGAGGCATGACTTTACAGGCAGTACGATATCTGGTAAAATATCACAAGCGAAAAAAACGACCCAGCCACGCACATTTAACTGCTGCTTCCTCTCTCCTCCACCCTGCGGGTCTCAGGGTTCAACGCTGGACCAAGAACAGGAAGCAAAGTGGGACTTCACACATCCCTCATCATCATGGGAAAAGGTAATGCCAAAAGTCCGCTCGGACTTGGAGTAGCAGCAGAGTTAAAAGGCACCCAAACTTTCTGAACCCAAAATCACATGAGGGGACAATGTGACCATCACGTATGTCTGACCTCCATGGGTGACGTCTGAGTCACCCATGCACAGCTGAGCCTGTGGTGCAAAATACAGCATGGAGCTCAGATTCATGCTTCTGAAACCAGAAGTGTCGAAGCAGATGCCTGAAGCGCTCTACTACCCCACCCTTCACAGAAAAAGCTAGATCCTTTTTCTCTTTAGTGTGCACAGCCTCTAAACCAAGACAAAGACCTACCAGCTCTGATGTTCTTCATGCTACCCAGGAATCCAGCTTCTAACTCTAAAGAGCAACAACCCATTAATTGAAAAGATCTCCCAGATCTAAGGTAAAAATCCTGAATTCATCCAAAGCTGCACACTCAACTTGGACCAGGACCCAATTTCTCTCACTTACTGCCTCCAGCCAACTACAGCCTACCCACAGGCTGCAAGGCTTCACCCTGCATCACTGACACCCACATACCTAAAGTCAGCCAGTGGAGGTAGCTGGTTTTCTCCTAGAGAACTTGGTGGGACGTAGAGCGATACGCGCTATACCTAGCTAGGAGCATGGTACTAGAGACAAAATTTACCATCTATTTTTGCTCTTTCCTAGAAGTTCCAGTTCAAAGCAGGACTATAAACAGATCCTAAAGTAGACTACGAACAGATCACACAGGCTAAGCTGTCCCTGATATTCAAGTCACCATAACCCCTCTGTACCCATTAAATAAGCCCCAGAATAACTTCCATAGGCAGGTAATTATTAAATTCACCTGTGTTTGCAGTGATTTCTGCCATCATCTGCAAGGAGAGTTGTCATGATTCCAGCTGCCTTCAAGTTGGCGGGATTTTGACTTCATCCTCACTGAAATTTCCCCCTGAGGGTAAGCCTGTACTGTGCAACGGGGCAGGGCACTGCACAGAGATGCCAGAACGAGCATGAGCCAAGGCCCCTCGTCACCCTGGCTTCAGGGCACTGGCAGGCAGAGCTGCCATGTTGGAGGCAGGAGCAGCTTACCTGGGCTTATAGTGCCTCTCCTTCTCCTTGGTGCCCCCTGCCCTGTCTGCTCCAGGCCACACCAGGTTCCTCTCTGTGTCCTCCTATCCCTTCACCCTTCTGGTTTTAGGGTTGGTTCACTCAAATGCAGCCAGGTAGTTTGCCAGCACCTTGCCTGGTCCAAATGGCTTTTTCACTAAACCATGGGCTTGACATTGGTCCTGCTGTCTGCATCCAGACTGGCTTTGTCCAGCTGTGGCAACAGAAGTGGTTCCTTAATTACTTTGATACAGAGATCTCAGGTTTCTAGCATCCCTACACAAGTCAGTGCGACTCGGAGTCCACTTCCCAAGGACTTTTGTTTTAAAAGTTTTAAAAATACTTTTAAAAGTGTTTTGGCTAAAGCTTTCCACTACAGGTTTGGTTTTTTTTTCTTCAGGCAATCATTCCATGATTATTAATATTTCATCTGTTCACTGCCACATTGCCACACAGAGCTCATCTGATAAAAAACTGAGCATCCGAAAACATTCCTGTCAAAACAGTTAGAGACTCTTATAAAGAATAATACTTTACATTTTCCTATGTGCTCTAGGACAGCACATGTGACATCAGTGGATGTACAGAGCAAAAGGCTTGCCAGTTAAACTGTCAATATTTTGTAAGTAAAACTGGACCATTAGAGAAAATTCACATCAGACTGACGCTTTACATCATGTAGCCATGGCATTTCTGACGTGGTCTAGGGAGCCCTGAAACTGGATTGCTGTGTCTTCAGACCTTGCACCGGATGGGCCCTCTGAGTCTGGCTTAGACAAGAAGAGTGACATCCATCACTTCCCTGCCTATCTGTCAAAGACAGGACCTGGACCTATTCTCCCCCTTATAAATCCTCTACAGAAAAGTGGGGAAACAGAACAATGCAAACACTAATATTTTTAAAGACTATTTTCCACAGCCCTCTAGCGTCTGCTCTGTTAACAGCCATTCAGAAGACAACACTGGTTATGACTGCCTTGCCTGCACCGTGTGCAGCTCATGCAGATACACCTCAGCTGCCCGTAAGATCCTAAAGGAATAGCTGTGGAGTACAGCACTCATGACCCAACCCTGCATTTGGGGGGAGGTTTGCTGTGTGCACCAGCTTCTGTGCTAAGACCACCGGAGCTCCCCAGCTCTAAGCTGGTTCATGAGTGCCTCCCAGATAGGACACATACCATCGACAAAAGCTCTCTGACAGATGTACCTGGCACTTAGGGCTTAGGTCTCTGCTGGCTTCAACCCTCCTTGGCAAGAAACCTACCTCCTTTTAGGTGGTCTGCAGTCATGTTATTTTCTTTGGGCATTTGCCAGTGTTTGCAATGCTTACCTTTCTCACCGCAGCAATGTAACTGTCCTAAGAGGGCTTGTAAACTAGTGTGCGCTCTGTCCTAAGCAAGGGTAACAAAAATAGCAAGGCACAATAAGCTGTAATTGTAGTGCTGGGAGAGTGAAATCAGAGTGATTCAGTTGTGTTACTCCAGTCTTTACAATCCAATAATGCAACCCAGAGGGCTTAATAGTCAGGGCACTTAAAAACTCTATCTAATGTCTTTTTATGACCACCCTCGGAGATGTGCAACGACGCAGTATCAGTGCTGTCTAAAAACTGTGATAAAGGGGGACGGGGAGATGAGCTGCAACAACAGACGGATCACTCAGTTCTTTCAGGTCACCAGCCTGATGTTTCCTCTAGGAAATGACGGCAACACTTGCCTCTGCATTTTCCTCTTTGAAGCCTTCACGCTTTTGCTAACTGCTGAGCTCCTCTTTCCCCCAACAGAGAGCAGACCTCACCCACGCAAAATGCAAACATAAAGTCTTTTTGCAGTGTCCACAAGACTTGCATTTTATGTTTTCCTATATCGCATAACATATCTACAATAGTTCTACAGGCTCCCATTTATGAGTAGAAAGATTATTAAGTACTATAAAAGCCATCAGATACATTTATTGGCTTTTATTAAAATGGAAATTGAGAGGAACTATCATATTCCTATCACTGTAATTAGTACAATGTCTCTACAGCCATAACCACATTAATCAGACATCATATGAATGGTTGTTAGCGTTGCAAGATACTTGCCCTTAAGCTCATGACATACAGCATGACAAGAAGCAGGAAGCTTTAAAACAAATGAGTTAAAAAAGACATTATTAAACATGGATCTTTACTGTTAGCCATAAGCACCAACACAGCTGTATACAATTAATGACAAGAAAAAGATAACTTTTTACCCTCATGCTTTTTCCAGTGCAAAGTTCCTTAGCAAAAATATTCAATGCCACAGGAGGACAGAGCAGGAGTTTCTTGTTAACAAATAGTAGTCTGTCTGTTTAGAACTCCAAAAAAGTAAGTCCACAGCTAAATATGTTTGCTCATTTTACATTTTTAAAAACAGAGCTGCTGCTAAACCAGGTTCCTAATTGCAAGTTTGCTAGAATGGGTCTCTGGGGAAGTTAGAAAAAACCCCAGACAGCTCCTCTGGAGCCACTGGAGACTGGAGTCCTCTTGTGGCAAAAGGTAGAGGAAAATTTTCAGCAACTGATGGCTGCTGAAAGTTGGGGCTCTGCATAGGAGGCTGCACGGGAACAGACACAGGGAGTATCAGCTTTGCAAAGAGTTTCACATCACATTGCAGAGCACAAAAGCAGCAGTGTGAAGGCCTCGCAGCTGGCACTGGGCAAGCATCAAAAGGAGCAGAATGCCAGCGTGGTTTGATACTGCAGACTGCGCTTCTGTTTACTTTAGCAGCTCCTGTCTGTTAGTGTGTGTTCCCTGCTGAGATGATGTTTCTGGCTGGGTTTTTTTTCCTTGGTTAACAGAGGTAATTTTAATTTTTCCTGAGCGTTGCGCTAGCAAGAACTTTTCTCCTGGCTAATATATTCACCACACAGTAACACAGCTCCTGTCCTCCTTGTCTGCTGCTGAGATGGATACTGAGATGGATAGATAACACAATTCTAAGATCTTGTTTAGATCCTGCTGCTCTGTATTTCATCTGCTTTTTCTGCTGTATTGTTTACTACCTGCAATAGTCCCTATGAGGGGACTCTGCCTTGAGTTCAGAATAAAAGACATTTAGTGTGAATGATGGATATTGGTCTGGCTAGGAATTTCACCTGGTTAAGCCTCCAAAAGGCTCACGAGCCATCCACAGCTCTGATGGTCCTGTAAAAGAGGGTTTGAGCTTTTGGGAAAGAGTTTCCAGCAACAGGTTGCAACAGAGGCTTCAGGGGCAGTTTTAAAGACCTTCCAGTAACAAGATAAAAGATCACAGATGTTCTTAACCTGCTTCATTTTCTGTATATGACCTGTCATATGCTTGGATGGTGCCCTGCTTTCTACAAGCTTAACCCCAAGGATGTTTTTCAAGAGTCTAAACGCAGTGTCTTTTCAACTACTTCTACCCAGACCTCATCCCAGAGAGGTCTTCTTTGATCTTAAGTATCTTATATTAAACAACACCTCTTGGGCAGATCTCATATTCCCTACTCTGCACCCTCACTACCATAAACTTCTGTCTCAAGGGAGCTCACCTTCAGGAGTCCAAGATTAAGGTCTGTGCTGGGAGATAAGACTGTTCTTCCACACACCTTGGTCTTGCGATGGCTGGAGTCAAATGAGGTTTACTTGTGACTACCCGAGGTCTTCATTTCTTACGGCTCATCTGAAGGCTGTTCACATCATGAACTTATTTTATTCTTCTCTAACATAGCAAATTAAGCTGAATGCTGCCGTTATGGCTTTGGTGTGAAAGATAGATCAGAGTTTGGTTGCGTTTAATTTGGTCCTGCAGGCCCGACTAGTAACTACCTCCAAGTTTCCTCTCAGAGAGTAGCCCAACATGGTAAGCTCATCTGGTCAGCAAAGTTACTTCTGCAGCTAGCAGCAGGCTGGAAAGCAGCCAAGATATCTAGGATCTGACAAATTTTCCAGTGAAATCTGGGCTACATTTCAAAACCTTTGGTAAGACATGACAGGAAACCAATTTCCTATTCAAACCATTCCAATAGCCCTTGTTCTTGGTCATATTTCAAGCCAAAAGCAAGCTAGCTGTTACAAAGCCTTGAAGGATAAAATGAAAATATACACCTATACATAAATATATGCATACATGCATACAAATATATATGTAAATGAACTTTTTGCATGAATGGATAAGATTGGAACATCCATATCAGTATGGATAGCTGAGATGTTTCTGAATTATCACAGATTTCCTCAACAGCTAATGGGAAATGTCCATATGAAGTAAAACTTTATAAACAGCCAGGTTTTTTTAGTTTATTTTTCTTCCTGCCCCAGATAAACTTTGGAACAGATGCCAACAAGTTTAATCTGTCTGGACTGAGTGCTGTTGTCATACAGGAAACATTACAGTGAGAACAAACATAAACACGTCTCTCTATGAAGGATTTGATTATCAGACACATAAATATAGGCACACAGTTCTTCATATAGGCCTGTACCAATCTCTCTACACAAATCTATTTATATATTGACTGATTGATACTCTGTCCATAGATAGATCTGGACCTAGGCAGACAGAAAGTCACAGCTTAGTTCTGCTCTGTTCATTACTTCATTCTCTCCAGAGAGGGGCATTTTGACTTACAGATGACTGCATCTAGTTCCTGACACCCAACATATGCTATTGATCTGGAAGTTAGGCCAGAGAGTTACAAGATCTGATCTATTAGTAGTTTTGTAATAACACTATATCATACTCCCAAGCTTGCAACTGCTTCCAAACGTTACAGGATGTGTTTGTTCTCATACTTGACCCCTTTTATTTCGCCTGACTCAACTCACTCTTGCAGCCAGCTCATCTCATCTCTGATAAATTATGGAACCTCTCACAGCTTCTTTCTTGCTCTGCTCTCTGAAATCCATCTTCTGTCTCAATTTGTGATCAAGGAAAAAAAGTCCCCTTGACTGTGGCCATTCATTTTAAGGATTCTTTGTTATTGCTGATTCCTCCCCTAAACAGGACACCTGCACTTGCCTTAGAGGCTTGAAGGAGATCAGGAAGAGAAAGTACAATACTATTTTCTGCTACTGCTGAAGGGCAACTGGATTATTGGTTTACCTGCACAGAGGGATGCCAGTATTTCTGTCCTCCTTTTGCTTCAAACTGGGAGACCTGTCCAGTGTTCCTGTCACAAATTACAATTCCAGAAGTAAAACGCACAAGAGTGAAGCCTGAAAGAAAAAAAATATCTGTTTCCTCAGAACAGATTTAACACTATCAAAGACCATGCTCTGATTTACAGCCCAAGAGGGCAACACACAAAGGTCTGTTTCAGAGCAAAACATCCATCTCTTTTATGCCATAGAGAACCTGATTTGGTCCCAGAGTCACTGATTAGATCTGTGCTATTAAAGTCCAAACACAAAGGCAGTCTCACAGAGGATGGCTGCATTTAGCTACTCTTTGCGTCTTGAACTAGTGGAATAATAGCTTGGGAAGTATGATGGTGACCACAGAGAACTGTAGATATTTATTCCATCATTTTGCAAATAAAATTATTAATGTCCCAGCTGTTTTCAGCCCTGATGAACGTCATTGTTCCACTGCCATTGCTTAGGTCTCCTGACCCCCTCATACAGTGAAATCAGGCTTGCTGTGGTGTGTTGCTTTCTCATGCTACTGCTATATTAGCAAGCAGGAGCAGACCAAGAAATTGGTTGTGAGGATGCAACATTCACACTACTTGCATTCCAGAGAGCTAGCTTTGAACTAGCTTTAGTCTGGTCCCATCAAGTCAGCATCCATCAGCAGCTACAGGTAATTAGGTATGTTCCAAGAGTACATCTTTCCATGCTGTTTCACTGAAAGGGAATCCAGGTGCATGTACTCCAAGACTGTTCTGGCTATGAATCAAAGAGCAGTAAAGAAAGATGATCTGGATTACCTCAAAAACACACTGCTGATCTGTCTGAATAAAAAAGAGTGACACATCTGAGGTACAAGCAGGTTGCTGACTGAAGAAAGAGATACTAGCGGAAAAAAATACTGCTGAATGCAGAGAGGCAGATTTTAGGATAACATGTCACCTTATCTACTGACTGTTAATAGCTCTGTAGGTTTGTACAAGCCCTGGAGCACATTGCTTAGCCCTTCTATCACACGCTTCCTCAGTTACGACCTGACAGTGAGGGTTGGGCTACTTGTCCGCACCTCACCCCTGGGGGGGGAAGGCTGTGCGGCAAGGGGGGCAGCTAGCCCGCTCATGGCACTACTAGAAGCAAAATCTGCAGCTGGAGCACCACAACCCCATATTCCACCCAGGCCTTTACTGAGTGCAAGCCTTGCAACAGGGTCAAAGGCTGCTTTCTCCAATCAGCCACTGTCATACGGTGGGTTTATGCTACTGTTTTGAAGATGAACCATGTGAAGTGTAGCAGACATCCACTTTGAACTCCCGTGGTAAAGACACAAGGATTAAAAGTAAGACCAACTTCTAAGAACAGATGTCTTTTTAAAAAGCTAGTCAGTGAAAAATATACCATAGTTTTGAACAACAAAGGCTATCTGTGGTTACAGAGGCTGTGAAATTGTAATAAATATAAAAACATATGAAATGCATTAGTTTAAAGTGTTATTACTTGTATTTATATTTGTATGACTACAGGACTAGAGGATCAGGCACATTTGAATGAAAACAGAGTTCAAGACCATCAATGATCTCTTGCTACCCAGAACAAAGGACCCTCTGGGCCTCTATGACATGCAATTAATCCTTGTCCTCCTTCCCATTAGATCCTTGGGTACAAAGGAGAGAGTAGAATAAAGAATAGAATAAAATATTCTCTTTAGCTGATCTCAGGGGGAGACAAATAATTGCATTTGAATATGGAGAGCTAACTTCATAGTACTTTGCAAAAGTACCTTAAGTAACCCTTGGCAAAAGCAGTTTTTCATGCAGAACAGAATCCAGATGAAACTTCCTGGGTGTGGAGTCATATTAAAACCTTAAAAATCAGCCTATTTTCATCAGAGCTGTGCCAAGCATCTCAGCCAACTTCTGGTTCTGCAGCAAAACTCTGTGTTCCTCACAACTCTGTCAAACTTTCCAGTGAAACGAGATGAAACTCAGCAGTCTGGACTCAGTCAGAAAGCTCATAGGAGGCCTGTATCAGCAGCGGCATGGGTACAAGGCTCTGCTGCTTAAAGCCAGAGTGAAGTCCAGCATATAGATTGGTTTTGAAAAATTCCACTTGGCAGTGATGAGAAATCCTTTTTATCAGGTAGCAAAAACATGTCAGACTAGGTGTGTAATGGAGCAATGCCATTTGATGTCTGCTGTGGGTTTGAAGATCATTATGTATTCTTTTTCTTTACCTGAGAAGATTGCTCTAAGGCTGGGCCACTACATTACGTCAAATGGTCTGGTAAATTTCAGAGATATTTGAGTAAAACTGTTTTCTCTTCTCTCGAATATGTGTCTTAGAAACCGGCTTATTCGTGTACACACAGTTTCTCCCTGAACAGATGTTACTTTTCACAAAATTACAGGCTATAATCTGCGATGAATACTAAGTAGTTTCAAAAAGCCTATTCTGCGAGCTGGTACAAAGTACAGAGACCAAAGGAAAGAAAAGAGGTTCTGGTGAGGAAAATAATGTCCTCACCAGACCAGGTCCTCGTTCTGCCCTCTGCTACTGAATTTCTCTGTGCAAACCTTTTACTCGCTTACAGTTCTTCATCTGCAGGATGCAGCCTTTCCCACAGACTTTGTTTACTTACATTTTAAACTCTTGACGTCAGTGGATGTCTTACCTATCATGTCTAAAACTGCAATTACTCGTATTCTGATATAAATAACATTTTATTTCAGTTCAGTATTGCACTTTATCACTTGTAGAGAGAAACACAGGCACCGACTTGTTCTTCTTTATTGCTTTCCTGTAGGTTCTTTAGATTTTCCCTTAAAAAAACCAAGGAGTTTCTAAAAGTACCAATGAGTTTTTAGAATGGAAGATGTTATTTTAGAAACTAAAAGGACCTGCAAAGAAAAGTTACCATTAAAGAGACAAATCAGTCACAGAGGGTGTCTCTGTTTCTGTGTTTAGCCTGTTGCCTGCCTAGGAAAAAAAAAACTTAATAAAGGTCTTTCTAAGTCTTTTTAATAAGAGAGCCATTAAGATAGACCCTAAATAACATAACTCTAAAAGCATACGGCCATGAATTGGCAATAATTTCTCTTCCCCTCTACTTTTCTTTTTTTTTTTTTTTTTTTTAACAGAAAGAACTCTTGGTACTGCTTGGTATGGGAGCAGTGTGCTTGGTAGAGAGAGGCTGGGAGTGGAAAGGTAGGAAAGCACTTGTCTGGGGAGGGAGCGACTCTCGGTTCTCACCAAAGCACAGGTAAATGGCATCAGCTCCAGAAAACACAAAGGATTCAATGTCTGGCTGTTTCCTGACAGCTCGCTTGTAAAAGGAAATTCTGTTCTGTTAAAATGGGAAGGGACCTTTCTAAACACAAAGTGAATATAGATAGATACTTGTGAGCTTGTCCATGCAGATTTTTTTTCCTGGTTATACTGGTCTAATTAAATGGCTTATGGTAGACCAGGGTGGACACTCTGAGTTTAGGTAAAGACTGGATTTTGTCAGGATAGCTTAAAGAATTCATGCAGCAATATAAAGCAAAAAGGGCAGGCCTTGATTTTAGACACAAAGTGCCCTCCTGGGAACTACTGCTGGTTTAATTACAGAGGCTGAGGCTCTGCCTTTCCCTTTCCATTTTAACTGTCCCGTGTCGATAAACCAAGTTTGAAGAGAGACTGAACTGATTGCTCTGCTGCGTGATATTCGCCTTCCCTTGGACGGAAGCCAATTCAGCTGACAAGCATTGTAACTGTAATGCTAGTAAACATTAACTATTTCACTTCTCCCTAAAGCACACAAGGAAATCAAAGTACCAAAGGACGCGGGCCTGCAGAAACACTTCCCAGAATACAGAGCTTGAAGAATACAGAGCTTGGCTGCTGGTGTGCCTAAGAGAAATACATGTAAGTCTGCCTACAGTGAAACTGCAGGGAAATCAGGGGGAGGCCATGAAATGAAGCTGTTATTCTAGAAGAGGTTAGAGGTGGGCTCAGCTTTCAATGCTAGAGAAATAATACTTCTGTTAACATGGTTCTCTCTTGTTCACAGAGAGACACCCCTCTTAGGCTCTGGAAACAGGGCACTAGAGGTGTAGCACTGACCTGATGGGTGGGCAAGGCTTGTTGGGATGTTTTTAATGAGCTGCCATGGCTGTCTACAGGGACTTCTAGAGCTTAAGATGCTGAGAACGTTTTATGAGGATGACAAAGGAGAGGAGTGATAAAGGAAACAGGGACAGGTAGTCTGCTGAATTCATTACACTGCACAGAAATTATGCCTTGACAAACTCACTTAACTGTCTTGATGACAAAAAGAGGTTTTAAAGTAATCGAAATAGGCAGTATCGATTGCTCTGGATGAATTATATTCTGTGGTTTTGGAGGAATTCTGAGGTTCTGGAGGAATCCTCAGCCTTCTCTGAGGATTTCAGAGAATAATTATTGCCAGTTTTCTGAGCATCTTGTGACGTTAGATGCAAAGCTGAAAATTACCTCTGAAAAAAGGCATACATACAAAACACATACCACCAGCTAGGTCTGAATATAGCTGTCTTCCACCTCCAGCTTTCCAGAGCCACCACAACACCCAACAGCTTCTCCAGTGCACAGGGGGTACCTGGTGCACATAAATCCTCACAAAACAGAGCAAATTCAGCCCATTGTACTGTAAAAATTCCTCATGCAACTGTAAGAGAAGTACACAAGGTCAGCCACAAGCCCAACTAACCACCCAAAGTGAGGGTCTTAACTCTGCAAAAATTTGCTTACAGGAGTAAATATTATGGCCCTTAACAAATCTCCTTGAAGAAACAGGATGGCTCTCTGCAGTAGCTGTTTGACTGACACCACATAAACACTAATTTACTGACTATACATTCCTTCCATCAGTGTTGCTTTTTCAGACTCATATTTCTAGCTAGGAAGGTAAATCTTTACCAGAAAAAAAAAGGAGAAAGTGAGGTGAAAGGGCAAACTAGAGATAGATGAAGTTCATTAAAAAAGATTTAAGTGTATAATAGCAAGTGAATTTGGAGAGAAAATTAGGCAGTCTCATGGTATCTCATGCCTATGGTTTCCATGAAGGCAGAGCTGGTGATTGTTCTTAACGTGACTTAAAAATTAAGAGTCCAGCTATCATGAGGCATGCCAGACCAGTAAAAAAACCAACACAGTTCCTCATCACATCTTGCCAAGATCTGTGAAAATCTAGAAACTCTGGATGGAAAAGTCAGTCCATTGTGTTTTGGTCCAAGATTGTTCCTAGTCCTCCCTATATTTTGTTCACGCTCCAAGAAGAGCTTGGCCACAGCTACCCCTTTGCAGCACGATGCTGCAATGGCTCAGGGCTGGAGATAGCCACCAGGGCACAGAAAGCCTGAAAGGAGAAGCTTTCTGATAACCACAACCAAATTGAACTAAAGAGATGCACCGTTTTGGGGTTTGTTGTTTTTAACATTGCTTTTAAAATAGACAGGACACGGTTTTATTGTGCCTTTAAAACAAACTGAAAGAAGGAGAAACTCTGTCAGATAATATAGGTTTTCATGCAAGCTGCACTGGCAACAGAGCACAATGAAGCCCTCCCTCTGGTCAAATCCTGAAAAACATTTTCTCTGAGAGCCTTCAGAATCAAATGTGCATTTAACTCTTCTTTCCATTTCACACTCCATTTCGAGTGATTAATGCTTGTGTTGTAGATGGATAGAAGCTGAAACAGATGTTATCCACTCACAATGCCATCCTGATAACCCTGAGCTAAAGGCTGAAATCCTTTGCAGATTAGTGGCTGAAATAAAAAATGCATAAATAAAATGGGGAATACGGGTGAACAAACTGTTATAGGTTTTACCTCCCCGGATAACAATGCACAGAGGCTGTGTAATCTCCATGCTAATCTGCCAGAGGAAAGATTAAATGGCAACATTCCAGCACTGAGACCTGCAACTCTCCTCTGCTGGTCAGCCTCAGTGTGACCAGGTATCTTTTTAGCAGAATATCACTGCGTAGACTCTATTATGTTGTTAAAAAATTTCCAGCTTATTTTCTTTTTATTGAAACAACAAAAACAGGTTTTTTTCTTATCCATTCCTATGAGATTATGCTATTTCTGTCATTCAATGTACTTGCAGCCACTGTATGATTCAGCTGGTACTGAGGAGGTTAGGAAAAGTATTTCAGTTTTCATTTAGACAAAATTTTGAGTGGCTTTTATCAAATAAGAAGACACACTTTTTTGAGAATATGGGACTAATTTTATATTCTTCCCTTCAGATCTTGGAAGTCCTTTAGAACAATGAACCTGGCATAGCTCTGTTAGTCTCCCTCCTTGGTTCTTTACCTCAGGGAGCTAACAACATGTCAAAAAGCTGCGGTGTATTAAACTATAGGCAAGACAAACTGACTCCGCTGAGGGCATGCTCTTGGAAATTGAGAGAAAATGACAATATCTGCATCATCAGTACCCTGAAGAGAACTGGCTGGCTATGTACCAGCTATATAGCTGGACATATCAACTAAACCTCTTTTTCTTTTTTTTCAAGGCCCTCCAATTACTCTCTTTAAAGCACAGGAATGGGAACATGGATGCAATAATCTAGTCCATTATCCTGCCACAGACAGTAGCAGATGTTTCTGGGAAAGGAAATAACAACCTGCAGTAGGCTGGTGTAGGATAATCTTACCCCCACATCAGATCACAGCCTAGTCATCAGTAGTAAGAGACTAGCTTAAAGCAGGGTATTTAATAGCCTTTTGAGAGGGTTTTCTACTCTGGTGACCTGGAGGCAGGTACCCTAAATGTCTTTGCTTTATGTATCAGATCAAGTCTCATAAGACACTTAAAATTGAAGAAAAGACTACCGAAACAGTAAGTCAAACTATTTTTTTTCCAAATGGAGAGAGGGCCACCCAGCTTGCCACATGTAAATTGTTGTTCTGGGTTGAATTCACATTGCAAGTTCCTTGAAGCCTCTTACATCATTACCAAATCTGTTCTAGTCCTGTGTCTGTCAATAATGCATAATACATCACAGCAAAGTAATCAGAATGTCCTAAGTCTTCCTTCTTTCCTTAAGAAAAAGCCTAAAGACCTAGACTTTGCAAAAAAAGTATGACGGTTGTGTTTTATAATGTAATGTTGACCCAACAGGTAGGAAGTGTAGGTCAAGAAGGTAAATCTATTCCTTTAAAGTTATGTTATCAAAAAGCACTTACAAACTCATGAACCTCTTCCCACACCACCTCCCAAGAATCACTTAGTTCTGTTACAGACCACAGGATGACTTAGCTGAGGAATAACACAGCATTGTGCATTTCAACATATTAATTCCCTGATGCAGAAATCTCCAGATCTTCAGTCTCCAGACAGCCGAAGAGGTCTCTGGCTCCAAACTGCTTTTAACCTTCTCCACGTTCCACTTCATGAGGCTGCAGTTAAGACCCCAGTTAAGACTGTTAATAAACCTGCAGCTTTCCTGGCTCTTCAGTGACATCTTCTGGGACAAAATTAGACCAATCCAATTTTAGGTTTTCTGCAGCTGTTTTTATCTCCATGTAGGAGTCAAATGAGATATTTGGAACCTAGTTCTCAAGAAATGGTGAGCACACAAGAAATGCTACCCAAGTGCACTGCAGCTGCCTGTACGCAGCACCCTGAAATGTGCGATCTCTCTGGAGACTGGGCAGGAGATGAGTCCCAGATGGCCACAAATCTGTAAGATTTCACTTCTCCCAACACGTGTTTTGATTTCCTGAAATTGCTAACTGGGGGCGGGGGGAAAGTCTCACTTAAAGAGCTACATCCTCAGTGTAAGAGCAGTAGAGATGAAGGGGGAAGTTTATATTAAAATATTTTATTCTTAGTGAGAGTGATCTCATCTTTGCTTTAGGGCAAGTTTTAGATGCAGCTGTGGTGTGACCCCAGGGCACAACACTTGCATTTCACTCTGGCAGAAGCACTGTAAAGGGCTGGACTGCAATTCCCACTCCCATGCAACCCCAGTTGCAGAGCACAGGGACAAACAGGGAGATTCCCTCAACCACGGGGGAAAGACACCTCTTTATTCGCTCTCAGGGGAACATGCTGGAAGACAAGCAGGATGTGCTAGGCAGGGTATTCATTCACTGAATAGGCTGTAGCTTAGCTGAAAAAGAGAGCACATTTAGCAAAGAGGTCTGATCTTGAGCACTCAGGCATGTACAACCCCAGACTCTGGTGATGCTGTGCAAATTTATAGCTACTCAGAACAGTAAAAACATCTGATTTTCCTATGTGCATACTTCATCTCAAATAAATTTACCTTTGATCACACTGTGCTCCACCTGTTATCTATCTGCTATTTTTTGGCATTTTCAGTCTGCCTGACCCTGGCCTGATTATTAATTTATTAATCTATAACTTTTTAATGTCAAAATAGGCACCTTGGGCAACAGTTTTTCATGTCTTGTGCATCTACTGTTTTGCAAAGAGAACACCCAGTGGGTGAAAAAATGATTTAAAATCTGTGATGCTTTTCAAGTTTGACACCCAGCGTGCATTCATCTGACCTGAACAAAAGGTGAGCAAAGAGAAGGGCATCCTCACCACCCAGGGCAGCCAGCAGTACTGCAGTGCTGACATGGATAGTGCGGTCCATGCCCAAAGGCAGAGGGTCAGCACTAGCAATTACATCAGTGTGACCTGCTCTAGCACATCAACAAGTTAAGCTACTCCGTATAACTCTTTCTGCATGCTGGCTCAATGCTGACTGCTTTCATCAGTGCACATTTTCCTGAAACAGTAGGGATTGCTTGTAAAGGAGGGTACCTAGCATGCCACGTTGGAGCCTGGAGAATTTACTTCTTAGAAATGGGGAACGCTGCAGAGATGAGAGCCACAGACAGTGGCAGTATGCAACATAAACAATGTGATTTGTAATCAAAGCAGAAAGCTGTCACTCACAATATCTCCTCTGGACTGGTGCATTCATGACCCATGCCCTTCTGTTGGAGCGATGCTAATGTAACCCATGAATCATGCACAGCTTAAAAAGAAAAGAGGACCACAGAATAACTGCGCTCCTGGTTCCCTTAATTTCTTCTCTGCAGTGGCCAAAGGCTGAGCTCTTTGCCTAGGTGTTGAGAGCTGCTGAGCACACTGCTACAAAACTGAATATAAAGAATGATCTGTGCTCGCCCTGTGGCTCCGGAGTGGAGGAGTACAGATCATCATGTGCTTCTTTCCTGGCCACCTAAAGATCTGAGTGCCTAGTCCCAAAGGGTAGGGTTGTATGTGTGTGTTCACCACTGCATAACTAAATTGTTTCAATCCGCATCAATTAGTGCTTGTGTCCTAAGTAGAGGAGTTCTTGCTAAATAGATGGGGCCAGGTTTGGGAATTGTCCTGTCATTGTTCCTCTTGATTTGGACACTGAAGAAAACATTACCCCTCAAAACTTCCCTGCTTCCCTTTCAAACTAGAGTATTGTCTCCCTCCTATAAATCCCCAAACACATATTCTGGGCACAAGCCTGATTTTTTTTCTTAGACAAGATAATGCACTGGAAGCTACAGAGAGCTTTTGCTGAGTAGTGGGTTCTTTCAGTGTATCAGAGCTTATCTGTACATCTGAACACAGTTTGCTGTCACCCATTTTTTCAGGATTAAAAGACAAACACTGCACAAAATGTAAAACTCTGTGATAACAAGAATGCTCAGCAATAATATTTTCTGGCTTTTCTACTTTAAAGAGACACAATCTTCTGATTATTCTTCACTCTTGTATTGAGGCAGTCTGACCCAAACTGAGGCCCCAACATGCTGGGTTGTTTTCATACAGACAGAGAATGAAAGCAGCTCATGTGAGTAGAAGGTTTCCAAAGCAAAACATTAAGATTCATTTTTAGCCTCTTTAAAAATTGCTCTTAGCTGTCCTCAACAACTCTGCACATTTTTTTTTACAGCTCTTTTACTAGCAACCTTTGCCATGGGCTGCATCCTGCCGCACCACCCTGGAAGCACTGGTTCACCACAAGCTGCACAGCTGTGGGTTAATGCTCCAGAGACAGGGCTGGGGAGCACCTTCTGAGCCCACCGTGCTCCAACCTCAGAGCCTCTTCTCAGGCACTTTGGTATCTCCACCCTTAAAACCAGCCTATGCCTTCTTTTTGCAAATGACTTAGAAGGGCTCCCCTTTCAGCTGTCTGGTAAGCCTGTGCAGGAAGTCAGCACGCTTCTGCTCCCAGGTGTAACTGTTCTAAAGGAGTTGCAGCCTTTCTCCTGTGCACACTGCACAGGCTGCCCCGCAGCGCGATGTGCCTCTCTGCCCCGCTTGCAGTGATGCGTTGGCCTTGGGGAGACAAAAAGCATGACCAGACAAAGCCAGCTGAGCTGGCTACACTCACTCTGGACCCAGGGAAGGGCACGCTACCGGCGCACATCATTTGGCTATCATATTTTAGGCACTCTTTGCACAGATACTAACGAGTAGCTCAAGGGCACGGCAGCAAAACACCAAGACTTAGGGTAGAATTACAAGCGCGCTCAGCATGACATATCAAGCAGTGTGCCAGAGGGCCTGTTACAGATTTATACCTTTGGGGTTATTATTTGCCATTGACTATCACTGCTCAACAGGAAAGGCAGTGTGTTTTTTAATAAACTTCAAGATGAGGGGTGGATGAGTTGTCCTGATCGCAGCAATCCAGTGATGTCTGGGCAAAGGTTATCTTTGCTTTCTCCACAATTGTAGATTGTGAGGGATTGTAAGCTGACCTGGCACTGGGAAAGACTTCCCATATCTTACAAGAAGGCATTATTTACTAGCTTGGAGTAGTCACAAAGGCAAAGCACCACACCCAGAAATGAACAGAAAAATTGTTCTCAGGTGCTCTACTGCAACTGCCAGCAAGAGGGCCTCTTCCCACCAACAGCAACGGTGACTGCAGAACAGCCATCCTAGAAACAGGGCGTTAGGCAGGAACAGGCTGGAAGTAGCATCTAATTTTACACCAGTCAGCCACAGCTAAGGAGATCTCCCAGTCTTCCCACATCAGGCCAGGCCCTGTGTTTTGGAAAACATCAGAACAGTGGAAAACTGGTAAAGTGCTCCAGTACTAGAGCGTGCTATGAAAGCCCAAAGGCTTTGGCCTCCCCTTGTTACTCCACATCTTCGGAGCAGAGGTGGCGGCTGCAACCGCAAAGGAGTGCGCAAAGAGTTCGCTGAGCTCAGGCAGGCTTGGTACATCCTGCAGAGGCTCTGTGACAGCAGTAAGTGCCCCATCATCACTAGTTATGAGGCTGAAGAAACCCAAAGATTTAAAGCTTAACAGTCTCTGCAGACATCAATCTTTCCAAAAGATACAACAAAAAAAAAAGAAAAGCTAAAGAGAAGTTTTTGCAGCAAAACTGCTTTAACAGCTACTGTAGGTCTAGTGAGACTGCTAAGGAAAGATGGAAAGATGGATTAGATTTATTGGCATAAATCTAGGGACATCAGCATAGCTGCAGAAAACGCCATCATCAAGTCTTTGGAAATCCAAAAAAAAAGATAGGTGGGGAAAAGAGGAGGAGACAGGAAGTGGTATCTCAAAAGAAATAGATACCTGCCTTATTTCATATGTATTTTGGGGCTCAATTTTCCCCTTGCATAAATCAGTGGAAAAGTCATCTTCAGCAGCATATCTAAGTACATAATTAGCTTTAAGTGCAGGCTTCATCCTGATTGAAATCAATGTGTGTTTAATCACATTGCTGCATTTGTGCCTCAATCAAAAGTCTACTAAGGCTCTTAAAACTACACTGGTACAAAAAAGGTGTAAGAGGTCAAAATCAGATACTCCAGGGTTGAAAGCAAATTGCCGCTGCCGATGAGCTGTTAGAACAATGGTGTTATCTTCTACCACGAAATTACATTGTGCGAGGTTATGACAAAGAGAATTTGTCTTTTCAGCCATTTCCTACTTAGATTCCCATCAGCTTACAATGACTCCACAGGAGTCAGAGGCCCAAAACACAGCCCAACTTCTTGGGACAAAAGCTAAAACACAGCAAAATTTGTGCATAACATTAAAAGATACTTAATAAACTTTATTAACTGATTCCACAGATAGATGCAGTAGCTGATAATTGCTAAGTTATTCAGGCTGACCAGATACTCTTAGGCTCTGTATTACTGTAAGACATCAGAACGGATGTTGCATGTCTAAATCATAACGACTGCAATTCAGCAAAATAGTTCAACATGTGTTTCACTTTCATTGAAGTGGAGCTGAGATTAGATACACACCATTATGAGGTGGGTTATGCCTTAAACATTGCTCATTTCAGTGAAGAATAACACACCAACTTCTGGACTTTACAAGAGCAGTAGCAAAATCTAAGAAATCCACATTAAAAAAAAAAAAAAGAAAGAAAAAGGCTATTTCACTACTTTTATTTACTACAAAAAATAGTACACTAATTCATACCAACATAATGGATAGCAGAATAAACAATCATCTGATGTTTAAATTGCCAGTCAAGAACATAAAAAGATCCACAACTTGTTTTCCCTTTGTCACTCTTCAGCCAAGAGAGACAACTTCTGGTTTGCCAAACCAGACAATCCTCTTTGAAATTTCTACAGGAAAAAAACACACCAAAACCCTGCCCATATCCAGGATCTGCCCCTTTTTAAAAAGCCAAATAAAAGTCTCTTTTCCCTTGACACCATTGAGGGAGGCAGGCAGGCTAACATAAGCACCTCAGGCCTAAAATATCTTAGAAGTGATGCTAGGTTGACACACCTGGCTGATGCCACGCTGAAGACCCATGTTGACCACAGTCTCTTCAAACCCCCTTGCATGCACTTCCACATCTCCCTGTCTGTCAAACCCAGGCTCTGGGAGGGACCATGTTTTTGTTCTCTGTGCTACACTAAACACTACGGAGCTGCTTGGTACTCATTACCCCAGCACAAACGCACAGGCAAGACCCCCCAAAACAGCAAGCCACAGTTCCCCACTGTGGCATGCACCCGTGACAGGCGTCCACAGGAGGGCACGGGAAACAAAGTGCAGGAGCAGGAGCGTGGGAGGCAAACAGCCAGGTGAGCTGAAGAGAAGTGAGAGCATGATGTGGGAGGGGAAAGCCAGCCTTGGGTGGGCGAGGAGGATGCATACACCTTAGTGAATCTGGGTGGTGTGTGCAAGCGGGTGACAGTGGAAAACATAATTGTTAACCATTAACAGAAACAAGATAGTGATTAGCCCGTGGCATTTGTCATTAAGCCCTGATGAAGCTCAGCATGTGCAACCAGCTCAGTTAATGGGAGTCACACTGCTAATGTGTTTATGCACTAAACCAGTCCAAAACACCACTGACATGGGAAAATATCTCGTAGTTTTGTCACGCTCTTCATTCTAGAGAAGAAAAATCATTATGAGTATGACATTACACTGGGACTTTAAAAGTGCAGATGGAAAGCCTGCCTCTTCCCAGGAGCTGTAATCTTTCACGTAGTAAAAATCTTTGAAATAATCACTCAGTACCCACGTATTCAGGGTCTTGGACAGGCTTGTACCGCCCTGCAGCATAAAGGCTGCTTCAGCACTACTTCATCTCCAGCTAGTTAAAATAAATCTATCTCAGAAGCGTTCTGCTTTGCACTCATTTATTCTACCTCACTTTCTTGCATAGGACAAGGGCCTGTGGCTCAAGCTGATAGTTACAGTGTGGGTTGCAGTAAATTGGGCACATGTGCAAACACTCAGGCACCTCATTTATCCACCTGTAAAAAATTTGTTTGGCACTTCTGGTTCAGCACAGGCACATGTGGACCTGTTGAAGCTGAAAGGTTTCAGTAAATGTTAAGGAAAACTGCCTGCAGGTCCTGGCCCAAGAGGGGAAAAAATGCTGTGCTTAACCTTTTCTGGATCCTGTATAGTCTAGTACAAAGCTCTGCAGAGAAACAGAATAAAAAATACAGGAGACAAGCCATCAGAAACAGTCCAGAAATGCTTAGCACGAAATCCGGACAAAGCTTTGCTCTCTGAAGCCTGCAACGCACCCGAGAAGGTCTTTACTAGGAAGGTACCCTGGGGGCTATCGCTCACCCTGAGCTCAGTGCTCACTTAAAAAAGAGGAAGAAAATGCCCATCCCTCAGCTACCAGTTGAGGGCTGGGCCCAATATGTGGCCAGAGTGAGGGCTGCTCAGGTGCTGGAAATAAAAGAGAACAATGCTTTCTGGTTAAGATGCTGCCTTCTGCCTGGTAAATGGTGTACCTTTCTTATCGTTACCAGACGTTTCTGTTGGGCATCAGGCTTGCCATGATCACCATCACAGCTCACTTTAAGTCAGCGTCTTTAAGGCAATTTTGGCTGTCTCATGTCTAGACATATCACACCTGAGTTCTAGAAGATTTTGGGGGTGAGATTAAAAAAAACCCAACAAAATAAAACTCAACAAATAACAAGGAAGGTGCTACTTTTGCACATGAATACTTCTGACTTTTCTTATAGACACATCTAGAAATACCCTATGCAGTGAAACAGCCCTGCACAGGGAACCCACACCTGGAAGCATTCAGAGTCAGGGCCCTGTTGGAAAGGCTTAAAGGGAGGGTTTAGGAAATTTGTAAGCTTTGTGCCAGCCTTAGGACTGAGACAAATGTCTCCCCAGAATACAGAGCTCTCATTTTCCTTATGGCCCTTTTCTCCCTGAAAGAGCTTTTTAGAGAGGGAATATTATTCCAGCCCCAAAGAGACTGACGAGTACAAATAGAAGCTAATGTAACTAAACCTCAGAATTACTAGAAAAAGATAAGTGAGACCCCAGTGCTACCAACGATACAATTAGATGGTTGTCACATGGGACTGTTAACAATAGACACTCTTCAAGAATAAATCCTTATGCTTTCAAGAGAGATGCCTTTTCAATCACCAGCTCTTTTAAGAGGCTGCAAGATAAATAAGTGCGAAGTGAATTAATGGAGAACACAATGTAGTCACTTAACATGCCTGTTATTGATTCAATTTCATTAACTGGTAAGCACTTTATACTCCCGCAGAGATTTTTCTCCTTCCTCAGGTATCTAATTATAAGAAGAAAAATAACCTTAAAGAATCTTCTCCTTGGAGCCTACTTCTAGATATATTTCCAGAACTACGCCTTCATGTAATTTTTTTTTTTTTTCAGTTCAGGATTATATAGAAATTTTTGTACCAAGAAGTGGATATGACTAGTTTTTCTGCAGGCCTGAAGCATTTGATTTGCCTGTTGGAAACACTGCCCATTACAGACATTGCAGTCCCCTTGCGCTTCAGAAAGAGTGGCAGAGAAAAGCCAACAGATGCGTCAGGACGATACTTACTGTGCCCAAATTAGCAGTAGGTGTGTGCACATCAGTGTGTGTCTTTGAGGGCTGACTTCCTGTCTGTGGAAGTTGTTCCAGGATGAAGCCTGAGCCTTTCTGCGTCATGTTGGCCATTTTACAAGGGCTACAGTAGAACTGAGGCAGGGAGCTGCATTTTAGCCAGAAGACAGCAAATTTGTCTTGCAGTATAACATATACCAGCAAAACAGCTTTCCTGCCAACCCAGCTAAAACCAGGATACACCAGCATAATTCATCACGGCTGTATGACTTCTTGGGGTACCCTGTGCAGAACAGGCTTGCTATCTTTATACAGCACAACACTATATCATGCAGATTTAGCCTTAGCTTTCACCAAAGTCATAATGGGTCTCCCATGTAGACCAGATGAATACGAAAGCAAGAAGACTGAAAAACAACATGTCCTTGATCAGAGAAAATTACTCAGTTCTACAGGAAACTTAAAGTTAATGAGGCCTGATAAGAAAGGTTATACTGTTCAAGAAGATTTGAGGTATATTGAGACAAGGCTTTTTTCTTTTTCCCTTCTCTGAATTGCAAAATCAGCAAAAATTTGCAGTGTTTTGCTGATTTTCAATTTGCATTTTTTGCTGAGCAAGATTCACCCAATTCTAGCCCTAACTAGAATGGAAATGACAGAGTTACTACAGGAAATTGCTTCCTTCTGCTGCTCTCCACGGCAAGTGGTTTAAATGCACAGAAATTAGCACATTGTTCAGAAATGGAAACCATCCAAGAAATGAAGGAAGTACAATATGCCTTAAAAGACTAAATCTGCTCCAATATTTTCAAAATGGCATGCAAGACTTGAGGTGCATGACTCCCACTAGCACCAGGGAGAGTCACAACACTGCAGCATGGGTCTTTGAGACAAACACGTCTGAGACATGATTTCACTCAGCCTTAAGCCAGCACTGCCTTGCAAGAGCTTACAGCCTTCTGGGAGCACAGATGAGAAAGCAAACAAACAAAAGCAAGGAGAAAAATATCTGAGTAATGAAGGTGATATGTAAGGGAAAGGTAAACAGAAATAACAGTATCATTTGCTTTCATTGCCTAGAAAATCGGCCACAATCAAGGTGATCAAGGTGAAGGCTTTTAAAGACTGGGTAACCTGAGTTCTTTTAAATTAAATTCATCACTAGTATGAACTGCAACTGTATATATGCACATTTTAACAGGGAAAGACTGATTAAGTTGAACCCTGTTTATAAGACCTAAGCATATATGGTAAAAAATAAACATTTGGAGTGAACTCCGAGCAACTGTAGCCATCTAGTCATTGGTGTAATCGCCCCAGTCAGTGCACAGGAACGCAGATCTTCACAGTGTAGTTAACTCCTCTTTTTAAAAGGGGATCACTGATGGGTACGAAGATTTGTCCTCCGAAGATTTGTCCTCTGCAAGTGCTCACTCTCCATAGAATATTGGTAAATTCCTACCAAACAGGAATCCAAGTCAGATCAAAAAGTCTCTCAGTTAGTTTGACAAGGTAAAATAACTTCTGTAAGGTGAGAATTTGCCTTGAAGGCTTTTCTGACATGGTATTTTAGATTTGTTTTTATTGCAATGAAGATCATTTTATGATTGACCTCAATGGGAGAACATTCACATTAAAGCCAAACATTTTGAGAATGTTATGTTCATTATATTCAAGTGTAAAATCAATGATCTTTAAGGGAGTGCTGTAAGAAAGAGAGCTGGGCTTCCTCCAGTGATCTAATTTGGTCTGCAACAAACCACACTAAAAGATACCATTATATCCTGGATCTTAAGGCTTTTATGCAGAGGTTCATCAGATTTCCCATCTCGACAAGAAAACTCTGGTTAACTGAAGGGGTTTAAAGCAGCTCCTCAAAAGGGGAGCACTCAGGAACTAGTTTGATTGCCTTTTTTAATAGCAAGACACTAGACCACACTGCTGCACAGAATGACAGCCATCTGAGAAGTAGCCAGGTATATGACTTGACTTTGTATTTCTTTGGAAAATCATCCCCCTTATGCCAAAGGCTTCTTCACCATCCTTAAAACAATCACAGAAAGGAGATAAAGCTGGCTTTTCCTCTAACACAATGAATAACAGATAAATAAATAAATTCTTACCCCAGTGTTAACCCACAGATACAGCAAAATTTAGTCTCTAAAACAGTAATCTGAGAAGAGATGAGGACTGCCTAGGTATTCCTGAAAGGGATCATGGTAGAGTTTTTCCCTCTCTCCTCTGATCCAGGACCTTCCCCCACTGCCAGCTCTTCACTCCTGACCAAGGGAAGGCACCAAGAACAATCAGCGATAAAACCTCCTTGGCAGGGTCCTCTCTTTCACGAGCAGCCAGTATCTCGGTTGCAATCTCAGAATTGCTATGAACTGGGACCAGCTATCCTTGCATTCAGGGCCATGGAGCACACGTTGTCACACTAGTGTTGAGACTGCAGCCTACCAAATTGAGGTTTGTGAACTATTATACTGCCAAATATAATCTAATAAAAATGTTTCTAGTGAGGACAGAGAAGAGGGTTGCGAGTTTAACAGACAAAGCTAAGGATACATTGTTCTTCAAAACAAAGGGAATATGAGCTGAAAAGAAGCTAAAAATCAAGCTGCAAAAATATTAGTGCCTCTGGGTATGTCTAGAAACAACTGAGGAGTGGATTGTCTTTTGTTCGATTGAAGAGAAGGGCTCTGTTGCACAAATTACAAACAACTGAACTCCGTTTCTCTGAATTTACTTCACTGTATTGCTGGCTTTATCTATGTCTGGCATAAACCCTGAAGTAATTGGAAAACATTTCAGTAGAATAATTCATGTTTATAGCACTTGACAATTCAGTTCAGTGAGTTTCTAAGAGTTTTTGCAAAAAAGCTGACACTAGACCTGAATTTGCATATTTGGACCTTTACTAGGACCAATATCAGAGCACAACAAAGTGGTGTGTTCCCTCTATGGATGCACCAGGAAACCACAAGGCAAAAAAAATCAGTGTGTGAGCACTGATGTTTGACATTCTTAGGCCAGGAGCCAACCTGGCAAGCATAGCACCTGCAAAGCTCAGGCAGAAAAGGTTTAAACTATACCTTAGTGGCTGCAAAGGCTTTTGTAATCCTGTCCTCTGGAAATCGGTAACCTATTTCTTCTCAGCTTCTGGCAGAGCGCACACACTCTTGTTAATAAAGCAAAGCATCTCCAAGGAATTTGCAACCACTGGAAAAAAGTCTAAAGTAAAGTACTAATTTAATTTGCAGAGCTCCTGAGAAAGGTATTTTACTTCGGGATGCAACTGGGCTGCCTTCCATGAGGCAGTCACTAACAAGACATCACACTTAACCATAAACAAGGGGTTTATAAACTTCCTTGACTACAAATACAGCAGAGCCAAGGCCATGCAGGAGTGTGCTCCTGGCTTGCGATACCTTGCCTAGTCTCAAAGTTTGATGCCTTTGCCCTCCTGCTCCTTTTACAGGGCATGCTAGCACTGCGGGCAGCCCCGCTTCCAGTGTTAGTCCCCTCCAAAGAGGAGCCCAGTCCGAGTCCCAGATCTGCTGAGGTATTTGGGAAAGCAGCAGCTGAGCACACCAGAGGGCCAGAAACACCAGATCCAACTCTACTCTGAGCAGCCCTGGTGAGCTACCTCCTTGCAATCACTAGTTACCTACACATAGACACATCCTAGCAAAGCACCGCCTATCATCTTTAAAAAGAACTGTTTCTGCTGATTGCCACAGCTGGGAGCAATGACCAGGTGTATGGGAATGAGATCTAATGGGCCTGAAACATGGTGAAACCTTTTCCAGTAAAGCTCCTCCAGTCTGTTCAGTGGATTTTGGCCCCATATTCAAAGTCTCCTAATTTGCATAAATCTTGATCTTACTAAAATTCATGCTTGATCACACTCAACTCTGCTAATATTTTTTTTCACATTGGGTCCTCAGTTCTTCAGCAGTTCTGGACTCTGAGACTTCACTTCAGCCTTCCATACTTAATTCTACGAGGAGATCATGAAATACTTGGAAAAATATTAGTTGTTTTATGCCAGAATAAATGAAGGTCACATTAACTAGCTATGAAGAACTAACTTGTTATTAAACGTAGTTGTGTATCAGAAGAAGAATCCAGATATAAGAGCAGATCTATTTCAAGAGAAAATTAATAATATACTTCATTATAACTCTATAAATTATGTATAGAGTCATTTTTACAAGGCCAGAAAAGATCACTGTGATCATAGTCTGGCTCCTTCTTTGGAACAAGGGAGAAGATGTCACTGAACTCACTCATACATATGTATTTTGTATTTTAAAAAACATACATCATCTTGATTTAGCAATTGTAAGTGGTGAAGAAACGACAAGCAGCACTGGTAAGCCGTTCCAGTGATTGATTACCCTCTTTCATGTAAAGATTATGTTTATCTGCTTATCCTCCACTGCCAGTGCTGACTGCCAGACAGCAGAGCCTCTGACACGCTGTCATCTCTGATACGAGGTCTCTGCAGCAGGATGCAGTGCTGGGCAGAGACAGCTGGGGTAAGTCAAGTGCAAACAGCAGCGCAGCCTCCACATACTGCTTCCCACCTAACTAAATTAGTCGTGTTGCAAGGCAGGCTAAATTAGCCCAGGTTTGGGGCTGAGCTAAGGCAGTCACACTGCTTCTGGTACCCAGAAAAAGCCACGGGGAAGCAGTTCAGGTGTCCCCGGCATCCGCTCACGCTGCTGGTATCCACAGGCTGCAGTCAGGTGGCATGGGAAAGGAGTTTCTCCTGGCACAATTGGCAGGAGGAAAGACGGACAGCTCACAAGCCACTCACCACTGTCCTTCCCAAACTGCGGTCTTTGGTGAGAAGACTCCAAAAAACAGCTGCACCCTGTGCTTCAGCTCGCTTGGTTTGAATGCCCAAGGAGACTCTCTCCTCCCCCTCCTCTTACATCCATAGCAGAGAGACGTGGCCACATCGAGACACACAGAGTTTGCTTCCTGCGCCCACCTCCAGCCAAGCCAGGCAGCCCTGCCCTAGCAACCGTCTTCTGCTTCGTGCCGCCTCTGACCCACATGTCATCTGCTGCCAGCATTGGCAGCGCTTTTGCTGCTTCCTTCCAGGTCACTGCCCTGGCTCTAAAAGCACACTCCCTCCATCTCCAAAACCTTGCCACAGTCTGATTTAAAACAGTCTCTGCTAGCATTTGTTGCTGGCAGCCTGACCCTCAGCTGACAGCAAAGCGGGCAGATCCTCCCCCCTCCCAATTCCTGCCACATGCATGTCTTTGCAGTAGCAGTCAAAGCTCATGTACCTTCCTCATCACCCTTCAAGAATGTTATAGCAGCCTTCTCCCCCTCGTTTCTGCTGCTCACTGAATGTCTGCTCCCTACCCATCCTCACTGCTGCCCAAACAGACTCCTACAATGAGAGCAAATCAACTTTGGGTAGTTACTGGAGGAGCACAAGAAGAGACAGATTTGGTCAGGTCACAGTCTGATTGCTGCCCTGAATCTGCTCAGACCCATGAAAACTCCTAATGAAGTCTAGATCACATCTATTTGGTAGATTACAATAGCAGATGTGTTTCCAACCAAGCATTTTTAGAGGAATATTTTTCTGCAGAGCCTTTCAAGGGAAGAAACCCCTGACGTGTCATTGCTCATGAGGGTCTGAACAGCCACTGCACAACTCTTGTGTTGCACCTGGCTGATCCTTGTGCGTGCAAAACCAGTCAGCCTCTCTCCAGAGGAGTGCCATTTTCCTCTCTACCCTAGAGATTTTGAGGATGTGATCCAGCTGACGCAGGCTGGGCCAAGGTCAGTATATGGGACTCTCCCTGAAGATGCAGAAACCTGTCTTATTCTGCATCCAGCCATGGCCAGGCTAGAAATGCCATTTCCAGAGGAAGCTGATGAACTTGGCAAACCACATCCTGCTGCACCATGAGGGGCAGAGGGAAAAGCAAATCCCTGGCTGGCAGTGTAAGGAGCATCAAAGCAAGAAAGCTGCAACATATCCTGTCAGTGATTTTTGGATGGGAGACCCAGGGCCAAGTTGGACAGGCTTGCTTCTGCTTTCCACTGAGGGTTGGGCAGCCTGACACATCTCCACACTTGTAATATATTCTCAGCCATTGGCCCCTGATCAGACTTTTCCCGTCATTTTCTTGAGGCAGTGCTCTAACGTCTGACCAGCAATGCTTCCTTCCCCAGCTGGAAATGGCTGCTAAGATATATAGTTACTCTTGAAGATTTACTATTTATGGTTAGGGAAATGAGGAAAAAAATATACTATTTTTACATATACTGTCAGATACAAAATGTCTTTTGTTTCTTATGGGGAGGCAACAGGCAATCTCTGTTTAATGCTACACCATTTCCATTATGAAGCTCTATTTTATTCTCTTGCAATTTTGTGCAAGAAAATTGGTTAAAGTTCCAAATTGCCTGATTTTCTGCCACAGGAGAATGGTAACTTCTCTGCAAGCATCAGGTATTTACTTAAAGTCAAATAAAGCTTGAATAGCACTTGTCTTTGTAAGCGATCAATGAATATCACTGATACCTGCCCATGGGGCTGGTGACCCACTGGGTGGTGAACTCAGCTGGCTTTGGCAGCACCCCACTGAATGGTGGCAGGCAAAATTCTGCACCAAAGTCTGAGGTTGCTTTTTTCAAAAGTTTAGCTATTGGTCTTAATTTGAGTGTCTTCCAGGAAGGACAGCCTGGTAACAGGTCAGACTGATCTTAAGGATGCCCTTAAGAATTTATTTTCTTTTAAGTGAAAAGGCCCTGCAAATGACTTATTGGCATCACTTTAGCAGATTTTTTTTTTTTTCAGGAGAATTTTGGGATTTCAGTTTCCCACACGGGGTTTTGTATTTCTGTTTTGTGCTCAAGGAGGAGAAGACAGAGGTTAAAAAAAAAAAAAAAGGCAGTGAATTGAAGATTCATGAGCAGGATAAAGTAGCATCCTACTACTGAAGCAATGGAAACAAGCAATTTTTAAGGGGATTTGACTTCATCTCATATAATCTCAATAATCTAATATACAGTGATATTTTATGAAAAAAACACAATACATTTAAATTTAAAAAGCCTTTTCTTATTTTTTTTTTCCTGAATTTGTTTTACTCTTTCTGGTAATAAATTTATTTCAATAAAACAATAATACTTCAAGTCTCAAATATTAACAAAATCCAGTTTGGGGAAATTTTTTTTTTTTTTGCAAAGTTTCCATTTGTTAAAAAGACAATTCTGGCCTAAGAAAGTTGCTACTCTATCTCCTATTTGGATAGAGAGATTACTATATTACAGACAGGCCATGTTTGTTTTGCTGGCCACATTGATGATGTCTCTGCAAATTTGCTGTGTTGAAGACAAATGGAAGATACACAAAAGGGACCATGCTCCTTTCCTGGTTAGCTACCATAGCCATATCCGCATCTCCTTCTCTCTAAATACTGCAGACAAGTTGTCCTGCCAGTGGAAGTAATGAAGTCTAGAAACATCCCATGCATTGACGCACCACCTCCTTATCTCCTCACAGACCCCTAATAGGTCTTGTATTTCCATGTATCTCTCTCCTCTTACTCCTTCCTATAACCACCAGCCCCCAGTGGCTCTGGGGGATGGTGAACACTTGGTAAGTCCAAGCATACTCCTGCCAATCAAGACATACCTCTCCATCCATGTTAGAGCCTTCCCCTCAGTTGTGACACTTGTCATAACTTGTTTACCTTTGAGAGCTGTACCCCTCTGCTGAATTTTGCTGAAAAGTTAATACTACACAGACAACAGAATCACAGAATGGTTGAGGTTGGAAGGACCGCTGGAGGTCATCCAGAGCCCCAGTCTGTACCCTGCCAGGGACCTACCAGCAGCTGGAATCTCCCTGCAGCTCTGGACAAAGGAAGCTCCGTGTCATCCACCTTCTCCGTACCTTGTCATAATCCTACAAACAGTTGGAGGGTCCCTGCACATATGGACAAAGGTAGCTGCACACCACCTTTGTGGTGCATGAAACTTAACTCAAAATAAATTTTACAATTCAGGAACCCATTGGCTGGTTTGTGCTGTCTTTTTTGGGAAACGTTTTGGGACTTTTTCTTTTCCTTAAGGATTGCATAAGCCTCAACTTCTTAGGAAATTGGGCTAAAAATAATTCAAAGCATATTAAGTGTCATATCTAAGATTAAAGTCTGCAAGCAAGGATATGTAAACCAAATGTGTGCTATAAAGGAAACAGCAGGTCCTTCAGCAGTGTGATTGAACCCAACTGGCTCCCTGCAAGCTCGTGAGAATCTCTTTCACATCTAGATTTCAAACCTCTGACGCGCTCTCTGGGATGCAGGAATGAACAAATTGTATGTTTAGCACCAGAAGAGACAGACCCTGAGCACAGCAGAAAAGCTGAAGGACTTGCTTTGGTTTAAATTCACCAACTGTCACACTCTATAGTAATTAATGCTGATATCAGTGTCTCATTACCAAAAAAGTGGAAGGAAAACCATCAAGTGAAACAGCAGAAAATGCTCTCATTACATGTCTGCAATTCCTATACTGAAAAATATTTTGCTACCATGCTGGCAGGACTGCTAATGTCACAAGAGCAGCTGAACCACTCACTGCACCAGCAAAATGAGCTTTCTTACAAGACAAGCAAATGCAACGTACTGTGAAGTTGTGTGTGAGGACCTGTTCTTTTAAGGCTAAGGAACACACTGCACGGCAGCCAGCTGACCTACATTACAGCTGAAGACGTAAAGCTGACCCACAGGGAGCTGTGTCTAACCTACAAACACAGAAGGAACGCTAGTCAAACGCACCATCTTTTCAAATGATAAAAATGAGCAAAAGCAGCAGCATGGAGACAGGCTTGTCCTGCTGCCATACGTAAGAAGCCAAGCAGTTCAATATAGCATGATGAGCTACTGCTGGCAGGGACGCACATCTCAGTGTAACTCCTACCTCCTCAATATGCCGTGCTGCAGGGACGAAAGCACACTCTTGGTATGTGAAGGCACGGGATGAGCTGGGCAAACCAGGCCCTGAGGCCTCATTGCAGGCAGTAAGGCTGTGACAAAGCCAGTGTTGCTGTCACCAAGCCTGTGGCATCAAAGCTCACACAAGTAACAACACCCAGCCACAAACACAGCTTGCCACGTAAGCCTGGATAACCTTCAGAAAAACAAGCGGATAAATAGTGCATTGTAGGGTGGCTAGGCCATAGAGGAGAGGAGAGGAGGAGACAGGGGCAACACCTTCCCCAGGCACAGTGGTGATAACTGCATCAGCAGAAGGAGAGAATCACATACACTCGGGACCAGATTTTTAACTCCCACCAAACAAAGTAGCTCTGTTGAGCTCCGCACAGTGCTGCTTCACACTGTATGAGAATCTCCCTGTTGGCACAAATCAGGTTTTAGAAAAACAGGCTCCCAGTTAATTTCCTGACTCCTGCCCCAAATACATTGACTTTTGTTGAACAGAGCATTCCCTGTCCCTCTGTGGAGCTGCATGGTCATATGACAGCTAAAGAGCGCATGAGCTCTGTCTCCACCGCTACAGTTGAAAAGAAAAGATGTAAAAGAAAAATTGAAAGCTACTACAAAAGAAAATTGCATCTCCTAAACCTGTGTATTAAAGACAAACCATAAGTGTTCATTAAGCCACCTTGCCTAAAGTTAAATTCCATCACACCAACATTTCATCCCTGTCAAACACGAGTGACAGCTCTATACTTTGGACTTTTATGAGACAAAACCAGAAGAAGGAAAATAGCTCTGCTGGGATCAGTAAATGTACGCAAATAACCACAGCAGGAAATGGTCATTAATAAAGCCTGGCTAGAAAGACATCTCCCAGATTACTCAGTGTTACTTCCCTTTTCATTTTATTTTTTTTTTTTTTAGAAATCTAACCATCTTTTTTCAAAACTTCACACAGACAAGAATTTTCCTGGGACCAGCTGGTGCATTTCTGCAGCGTTCAGGGAAAGCCTGAAATGCAGCCACTGCACCAATGCACGTGCCTGATGCAGATGCAATAACCTCCTAGAAGCCAGCGCAGCTTAACTGCAGGATGGAGTAGGGACGAACTGTCGAGACGTAGCCATGTGGCTTACCTGCGACGCAGAGCTTGTGTTGGTGCAGTGGGTGTCTATATATATCACAAACTTGACTTTGCTCTCATGCAGAAATCGCCAGCCAGAAAGGGTCTTCATAGCATTTCTGTGACTCTGATGGAAAGTGTGATGCCCATCTGTTGGAGCCATCATACGACATAAACTTGAAAACAAATCAGTCACGTTTTCATGTATCATGTCTTTGTCCTTCCACCCACACAGAGCCTTGTACAACAAAAGGGGGGTAGAGGCTGACTAAATGTTTCCTTTTTATGTTAAACTTTGATGGCCACCATATTAAATAAGGGCAAGAGGAATGAGGCTTGGTTTGCAGCCCAGGCAAGATCATTTAACACAAAAACCTAATCTGCTGACATAGAACTACTTCAGGAAATTTCTGTTTCTGGCATAGGTTCTGGAAGAAGGAAAAATAATTCAAGTGTTAACCGTTCCTTTCCTTAGACAAATGCATTTTCCCCCCGTACTTAGTTTCAAACATACTCATTTATATTACAAAGGCTGAGGCATTTATCCATTCCTGTCCCTGACAATCCTATCAGTTCAGCATGTCACTTCCAAATTTTACTCCTAACAGGTAACATTTCAGCAAGTTCATGATCAGCAATGCTTTGTGGCTGAAGTTAGGCACTTTTTACTTCTGATAAATAAAAACCTTCCTATTCATTCAAGGAAGATAGACTAGAAAAACATTTCAAAGGTGATTACAGGATTCAACAGCATTAAGTCCCTGTCTGAACCACTTTTCAAAGTTAGAAAGTCAGTGGCTTTAAAGCTACTCCTGACAACTTTAAACATTTTACCCCAGTCTTGAGCTACAGCAATTTACAAGAACCTGAGGAGATGCCAGATCATTCCACATAGTCCGAAACAGTCTGTCAGACATGATTTTTGTTAGCTGCCATCTCCTCTAAGAACAGAGGTAATGACCAGCATATATTCCACGTGGCAAATTACATATTCCCTAAAACCTGTACCAGTCAGCTGGATTTATGAAACATTGCAGAACTCTTTAAAGGGAAACCAAAATAACAAGTATATAATCCCTCTGTAGTTTAGCCTGAAAATTACAGGCATGTAACATCAGATAGAACATTTTCCTCAAAAATTCTTCCTAAAAAGTCAGCTGAAAGGAGGAATCAAGTATGCTGCGGAAACATTTTATGTACTAGCACTACAGTATTGTCTGAAAGTTCACAACACTCCTTGTTTTCACAGTGGTTTAAGTGCCTTATATTCGATTTCATGAAGCAGTAACTTAAATGATTACACAATCTTTTAAAGGTTCCCCCTCTCCAATTTAGTTACATATGTAGAGAATTATTTTTTCAACTTTGTGCCTTGCACTAACGCTCCATGTGAAAGCTTATTTTAGCCTAGATTCCCACAAATTGCCACATTCAAATGATTTCTTCATCAAAGGACCAAAGCCCATCTGGACACTCTTAGCCAGCCACGTTTCATCACCCATACGAAATGATGCATGGTACGGAAATGCACCATGCGCCTTGGGTTTTAAGCTATCATGTTTTACCCATCATTTGCAAAAGGTTAAGGGGATACAAATCGCTGCTTATACGGAGCAATGAGTGAGTCTGTGCAGTTTGGGTATTTGCTACTGTCAGACCAGAAGTTCAAACTACTCTGGGGAGGACTGACAGTGCTGCAGCAGGTTATGAGTGGTTGTAGGTTGCTATCTTATTGATGAAGTTTTTTCCAAAGCGAGATCAATAGGTTTTCCTCCCCTCTCCTTCTCCCTGCTTCCTTCCTGTATCTTCTCGCCCCTGGAAGGATCACACGAAAACTGTGAAGGAGGAAACGTCTTCTATTTGGAGAAACAGAAGCATACAAAAACGCATGCTTTATAAACACATAAGATTACATTCGAGACATGAGTTGTGTATAACCGGTATCATTTTCTGGCAGAAACACCCCAGGAAGGTCCCGAACACTGGCTGCCCACTCAGATCAAAGTGGCTACGAGAGCTACACTGTAAGGGAAGACACGAGCTGCCCGGGAGAGATCTTATAACTCATCCATCTGTTGTGACAGTGGGTGTAGAAAACAGGGAGACTAGTTGTCGCCTAGCGCTTGTTTTCTCCCCGACAGCGATGCTCTGAAGATAATAATGAGCAAACTTCAGCAAGCTTTGCTTTCCAAGATGGTATTTCCATGGAGATATTCCTGAATGTCTCCAGCTGGGGGCCTGGCTACGGATTTCAGTTTCGTTTCTAAAAGGTATGATAAATACTGTGATTAAAAGTAAACAGGTTGTCTTTATTCTGAGGTGTGTGGGGGGGTAGGGGAGGAGGGTTGGGTTGGGGTTGTTTTTTGTGATGCATAGTTCTCATGCACAAAGAAATTCTAATTCAGCTTTGCTTTGCTTTTGCCCCCTTCTCTGGTTAGTTTTTATCTGTCCCTGCATGCCAGGGCCAGGCATCCCGGAATCTGGATTGTGCACCACGGAAAAGCCATCCTCAGACATTCTGTGAAAGAATGAGATTTGCTGGTGGGGAAAAGTCCTTCCTGGTTTTACCCAGTTTGATTTGGAATGTGAGGAAGTTGCTGGCCCTACTGCTGAGGTTCGTGCGACACGCATCAAACCTTCAGACTGGAAAACTCTGAGCTACCTAAGGTAGTGCCCTGGTAGTGTCCATTCTCTTACTCAAGACAATCTTCTGCTCAAAAAGCCCAAATTTAATGTTATGTTCTGTATTCCCTGAAAATAAGTGCCTCGCTGTTGCAGAAGCTGCAGAGCATGTGATCAAAGGATGCCATATGGACCATTTATTAACAATGAAAAATGAATGCACCATTTGTCAGGCTGTAATTGAAACTGAAGAACAATATTCCAGTTTTCATTCCCATTGTTGATCTGGCTATTTCTATTACAGGGCATAAACAGTTTCTTGCCTTACTACTCCTAGCATAAATTCACAGCACGTGAGGTTTACAAATAGATATTGGCAGTAAAAATTCCATATTATGGCTCAACTACATGCTGATATATATGTAAGCACATTGCCTACCAGCTTCTTTCTTACATACATGTTAACAGGATTATGTTTATATGCATATAGAGAAATACAGATTCACATCCAAATGAACACAAGACCAACCAAGATAAAAATAAAATCACTGCAGTCAGTTTATGTGTCATTCTGAATTTCAAGTGCTTTAAAATACTACTGTAATTTGCAAGTCCCCATGCTAAACGAACATATTGTAAAAGCATTGCATAAAAGCATTTTTAAACTGTCAAAATACAATAAAAGTATTTCCACTTTCTTAACTCACATCTTAATTTAAAAACAAAACATTTCCAAATAAACAGTTTTTTAAAAGCCCAAGAATCATAACTTTCTCTGAGATCCATTTCTACAGAATTGGCAAATATAACCATTAACAAAGATCACAAGCTTTACAGTATTTTTAGTTGCCTCCTCTTCTGAGATTTTTCCACTTTCCTCCATTTTCCCCCCTCAAGGAAAAAGGGCTAGAAATGCCCTTATCTTCTATCTACTCCAAGAAAAATGAGAGATCAGGATCCTGGCACACTTACAAGGCTGGGGGAGACAACTGGGGTGCAGGGCACCACATCAGACGACTGACAGCAGAACAGCAAAAATCTGCCATGCTGTTTTGAGGCTGGCTGCAGTTGTGGCCTTCGCACTGCTATGAGCTGTGGGGCAGGCCAGGAAAGGGCAGTGCATCCGATGTGACTGGTCCTCCTGCCACAGGGCCCCAAGCCACCCTCGCTTCCCAAGAACCGCTCACAGAGGCCACCAGTGCAGCGCTGGCACAAGGAACGCTCTTTGGGTATCTTGTTCCGTAGGTGCCTAAATGAGGCCACCTCTACATTTGGTGTGACAGCATTTTAACTCTTGTGGCACCTGCAGTTATTGCAAATGCTCAAAAAATAAACAAGCAGCCTGTATATAACTTTTGCACAATCGCTGTCTTGCAGAAACACCAGCAGCATACCAGTCACAGGGTGTCAAAGAGCCATTTGGCGACTCAAGAGGACCATGCATTCCCCTGCAGGTAAGTCGCATCCTGCTTAGTGGTAAAGCTCCATTTCTACCAGGGGTTGCTTTCCAATGCTTCTCATTTAAACCGAAAACTATCAGAATTCACATCTTCATACACACAGTATCCTGCTCTTTTCCTTCCTTTTAGTAGTACACCTAACACAGCCACAGCTTGCAACTTCACGGATGAATGTCTGACATTGATACAAAAAAACTTTTCCAGGAGGGTGAACTGGAGGTACTGAGCTGGTATGTCAATACTATGTTTTCTACATGTATTAAATGTAAATCTTAACCTGAAAGAAGGCCTAGTTTAAATTCTACAACAAAATCACAGGAAATCACAAACACATCTATAAAACTGGGTAATTCTGTTCTGCAGATACTGCCTCATCGTCCATATAATGGCACTGCCTGTGGAACAGATGTTTGAAATCCAATGAGTATGAATGTTGACCACCTGTGGCTCCCTCAGAAGCGTCAGCCAGGAAGAACAGGAGCAGGAGTAATGCAGAAACACAGGAGCAAGAGAAAAGTAGTTCAGACTATTTACAGGGCCAATAAAGTGAATGTTTAGAAGACACAGCACCAAGGTCTGTCAGTGCTATCTGGCACAACTGCACCAAAGTCATACTAAAACACATTTGCCGCATCATTTCTCGTTAAGGTAAGATCCGATTTCATGCTCATAACGACAGCTGATAACAGAGCTACCTGACTTCCTGTGCTGCCGTTCCACTTGTCATGAGAGCCAGTTCAACAAGGTTATTTCCTCCTGCAGCTGAAAGAGAGCTAGGGATTGCACCAAGCAAGGCCTTCATCCTCCTCACTTGGGCGTAACAAGGAAACTTCCTTGCAGCTACAGCTGAAAATGAATGCATGTCTCTCCTCCACCTGCAAAACTTGGCCCTCCTACTCCGACCCCTTGCCATATATTTCTGGCTCCTTAAGGAACCCATTGCATCCCAGGCCAGTATGGAACTGTAAAGTTATTCCAGCCAAGGCTGGAATAAAGCAGCCATGAAGCTGCTCGGGTTCCCCCTTGGCCCTCAGGAAGAAGAATGAAGAAAAGCATTATTGCCATCAACAGTTGTGCTAAACACAGCCCAAGAGTACAGAACGTTCTAGCTCAGGAAGTATCTGGGGACTGTATATAGTTAATTTAATACTTTGTATATAGTTTAATTTACTACTTTGTCTTAGCCCTGAGGATGCTATATTGACCCTGCACTATGCTCAGCGGGGATCCGTTTGCAGAAAACACTGACACCTCACTTGCTCCCCATCTCTCCTAACAAAGAACAACGAAAACATTAAAGAGAGATATTTTAAACAAGTATAGTGCTAAAAGGTTTCCCAAAGCTGTCAAGAAGTCACAGTTTCCCACTCCACTCTGGCTATTATGGGCACTGCAGACTGTTAGAGTGAAACCTGGAATACTGGTATCACTTCTGGAGCAGCAGGTATGTTGTGCTCTCAGGATTAGTTGCATCTTTAAATATTACTGCTGCAGTCTGAAAAGCTGCATTCTTTCAATCTGCTCTAGTGCTGCGGGTCAACCATCAATTCCTTAGGTAGCAATAGTTTTGGAGGCTCTTCCAGAAATGTTCATCTGGAGAGCTGTTTGCAACTGATGTAGGTGCAATGCAGTATCCTGCCACGCTGAGCACCACACACTTTGGGGGCTACATTAAAAACGTTATTTTCCTTAGCTCTGCCCTATTTTTGCTCTGTTGCAAAGCACAACTTGCAAAGCAATCCATAGTATCAAACTTCACAGAAGTTACCCTTAAAAAAAGACAGGGCAAGATTAATCAGCAATTTTTAGAAGACTTGAGCAAATACTAGCAAGCAGCTCTGGTATTTTGAATTTCCGCTAGCAAAAGAATAAAGCATTTTAAGATCAACATCTTGTCAGCTGTATTTTGTTCTCCCATGGCAAAAAGCTTATATCAATGTCTTGCAGCACAGGAAATAATCAGAGGAGGAGACAAATGCAGTGTTTCAACTTAGATCATTGCAACAGTTAATTGAGCATTTTGTGACAGCGAGCAATTTACCAAGTACATTTTCACATAATTAAGCAGCAAACGAGACGCAGTGCACAGGAGCTGCACATTTAATGTGTCAGCAATTCTACTACCAAGCACTTTACGCATATATATGTGTTTATACGGACCTATCTTTATACACTTACCGTGCAGCAAGGCATGGGTGTATTGTTGGTCTCCAAACAATTGCTTTACAGCCTCAGGCAGAGCAACCTTCCTCTCACTCTCATCTCGGGCAAGTCAGTGTTTCTGGAAGGTGGCCAGGCAAGATCAGATTCATCAGCCAATAAAATTGTCTAAAGCTGCCGTTCCACAGGAGACCATTCCTCTGGCTGCAGACTCAGGAGCAGCCAATAAAGAAGAAAATCAGCATCAGCGCGCAGGCGAGCGTTTTGCCCCATACTAAGGGTCTGCTCTCCAAAAATCCAGCTTCCCCCTGCCTGTGTTGCTGTACACAGTCACCCTGCGTGAAAAACAACTTGCACTTGACTTGCCTGGCTAAAATAGATGCACAGCTATTCGGAACACTGACAAGGGTAAAGAAATCAGTCAAGCAGGTGCCTCGTGTGCTGGGAAGCAATATAGCGACATCCGGAGCCGTGAATTCACACTGCTAGTGGGGGTATAGCATCAGACCTAGCTTTGTAGGGGTGGTGGGAAGTACTGCTCAAACAACCTAGCATTCACTTGAGGACAGAGATGTTGATTGTGGTGGACAGTGTGGAGACCATTGAAATCTTACCTTTATTTTATCTTCCAGAGCTGGACCTGCCACAGTGGCTCCGTGAAGGCATCCTCTCCTCAGATCAACGTGTTTGTCATGAACTTCGTTGCCATTTGGAAGAGCCCTTGAATTCACCCTGCTCATCCTATAAGCAGCAGCAAAATATCCCAGCGTGCAACAAAACTTTGTGGAGGTGGCAGTCAGAGCTGGCTGACATCTGGGAAACCTGGCAAGACCTTTACTAAGAAAAACAAAAAAAAGTCAATCTTAGTATCTATTAGCTACCCTACAATAAATCCTAAAGATGACAAGGCATTTGTTGCAATTATGCATGTTAGCAGGTTAGGAAAGGCCTTAGGAGGTCTTTACTTCTAAATTAACGCAGGGAGGAAGACCAGGCCTATATGTCACCAGTCTGAAAATGTGTATTTTTATGGTAGATGACCCATTTTGCTATGAAATCCTAATAGAAAAAAAGCACAGTGGTCTCCATGCACTGTTTTACTCTCTTGCTGACATTTACCTCTCCTAACTTCTTTGAGCTAAAAATTATTTGGATTTGTTTCCACAGAAGTTTTGCACCAAGGTGCTTCATCTGCAAAGCTGACTCAGCACCCGATGTGAAGGCAGTCCAGGCCAAGGCCCACGTTTCCAGCAACATTTATTTCAGTCTCCTGAGACAAATGAAAAGCAACCACCACCCAGTCTTCACCTGTAACATTACATGCCCTCACCTACGGGTATTAGAGTTGTCTGTAGTGCAGATAACCCCTTGGAAAGTTTAGTCTTTGCAAAAAGATACACCACATCTTGAAATGGGAGTGGTTTCTTAAAAAAAAAAGCAAATGGTAAGGAAAAAAGAGTTATATTAGAATAGGGACAGCAAGACTGTCATTAACAATAACTGCTTTTCCCTTTCATGTGCCATTGCCTTTAATCTCCTGTTTTGATACGGATGTCTTTTCATTTATTTATGCGAGACAGTGTTACCTCTACTCTCCTTACATGCTGATACTACAGCCCTTTAGGGGACCACAAGCAAAAGATGTTACTCCCCAGAGCTCTGTCGGCTGCGTTATACTAGGGTACCTGGAAAAGAAGCTCCTAAAAAGCTACACTGTGCTAAAATCAGGCAGCACAGAGGCACAGCCTAGCTGAATTCAACAGCCTGGACTTTGTAACTCTGATCTTGGAAAACTACATGTGCAAGCATTTATGGTCTGGATTTTCCTTTGATATAAATTAGCATAGACCCACGCCAATTCACTTTGCTTCTAGCTGGGGATCTTCTGCTATCTTTGGAAAACTGTTTCATTTGAAGCCAGTGTACGCTGCCATATTGCCCATTCAACGGCAGGGCTGGGCAGGGAGCACCACCACCCCGAAGGCAATGACATGCTGTGTGCTCCCTCGAAGGGGGTCTTGGTGCCGGGGAAGGAGGTTTGTCGAGTCATAGCTTAGGAAAACAGTGCCTTGGCTGCAAAAAGGGGCAGGACATATACTTACTGGAAGCAGCTGTCTTAAGGAAACTAAAGGAAGCATGACAAGCAAATGAGGAGCCCCCATATCTTTGGGAGTAGGAAAACACAAAGCTGTCAGCAGGCCAGGGCCCACACCAGTGGCATATGGAAGAGGGGGACACCAAGCAGCTTACCACAGCAGCCTGCCTCCAGGAACTTCCTAATTTTCATAGAGCGGACAAATGAAAACTCAGTCGGCCAGGCAGCTGTGCTGGTATCCCCTCCCACTGGTAAGCAATAGAGGGTTGGTTTATTCTGCAAGTGGTGCACGTTGTGCTAGAAACATGGTGAATACCTGTGGTTTCTCCTCCTGTGTATTTGGAGTGTGGTCAAACTGCTCAGAGAGCTCTTAACGCAGGATTTGGTTTATAATTCATCATAGACTTTAGTTTAGTGTTTAAATGCAGTCATGGAGAGTATTTTCTAAGATGCTTTCTATGGTATTTGAGGTGGGTTTGGCTCTAATTAATTTGGAACAGAGCACGGAGTTCAGAAATTTTCCTTTTCTCTCTCACATCCCTGTGTCCCACTTTACTTTTAAAGTGGTAAGGCCCATCTAGATCAAGGCAGTAGGAGAAAAAAAGAGAGAAAGAAAAAAAAATGTAACTGAATTAGAAAAAGCTAACAGGGCATTTCATCATCACACTCATGTGCTCAAGGCTTTTCAGAAACCATAACATGAGTGGCCATGCAAATCAGTCGGTTGTTGCAACAGCTGAAGGGGAAAAACTCTACCACAAAAAAAAAAAAAAAAAGAAAAAAAAAGAAAAAAGAAAAAAGCAGAACTCTGCTCATCTGCTGACCCTGCTCACTGAGGAGTTTCCCTAGCAGGCTTGTGCTTTGCCTGGCCATAGCACATTTTTATTCTCTTTAATGCATTTATCCTTAGGACAGCTTTGTGAAGTAGGGCATCGCTTCTGGGAAAGTTACATTACTGTCTTGCTACTGGGAGAGCACAGCAGTGCACAGGAAACCTACGACACCTCAAGGAACTGGAGCACATCTTTGTAGTTACGGTTAAGGCTGTTAAAATGGCACTGGGCTCTTCTGTAACACAAAGATCAAAAGATGCTTCCCTCTCTCCTACCCCTTCCAGCACCTGAATGTGCAGCTGCATCTGTGTGTCCTCAGTGAGGGGGTTGCGCAGTCCTAGCCTTTTAACAGCAATCTCCCATTTTTGCATATTTTACAGCTCAGCATTTGGATGTTTTTTCAATATGTATATATTTTTATACAGATGACCTCAATGTTTAAAGAGAATATTCTGGTTTTTGGGGGCAGCTGTTTTATACTCAACCCTTCACACCTACTTTGTGCACTAGTGACAGTGGGACAGTGTCACTTTCCATACTTTTACCTTTCCAGCAAAGAATGATGAAAGAGCGTGTATAGGAAAAAATAATAAAACAATCAAAAGAACTCAGACTATCTTTTTCCCCACCTCAAGTCTAAGCAGTCTCTGCTTGAGGGTGCTGTTATGTCGTCTCCAGAAACATGGAGAAATCCAAGTGCAATCCTAGGCAAAGAACTGCAGTACACACCAGAAAGCATGCATCAGTCCTGGAGTAGAAAAATGTAGGGAGTAATATAGAATTATTTCCCTGTGTATTGTTTACACCTGTGAGAAGCAGGATACCCTCTCTGGGAGCAGGCAGGTCAGCAGGCATGACATCCAGTAGCCCTTGCTTTATGGAGGAAGGCTGCTTTGGAGCTGGCAGAGCTTGGAAGGAGAGATAAGACTGAAGGACTGGTGTTTCAGTAAGCCCTCCTCTGAAGGGTGCAGGAGTTGCAGGAAAGGCTTGGTGCTCAGCTCCTGGTGGCTCCACACAATCCTACTCCAGGTGCAGCCCACGATGAGCAAAAGGGATGAAGCCAGCTGTGTCAAAGCTGGGAGTTTTGTGTGTCAGAGTGGGCATACCAGCTATCTATAATAAACACCTTCTGTGTATGGTGTCCTGTGATCTATCATGACAAATACCTAGCTTATCCATTAACACAGGAAAGGAGGCCTTAAGTGATTCACAGTGGAAAAAAAAAAAGGTCATGTTGCGCAGAACTCACTTTGATTCAGATGAAGCGACTTTGCAAGTCTAATAATGCAGCTTTTGGCCTCTAGTGTTATTTAGAGGAGAACTGAATTTGAACAGACCCGTCAGGTTTGATTAAAATAGGAAGTGACTAGGTTTTTATTTCCACACACCCCCAACTCTTAAATCAGTTTGACACTGCAGTATAGAGTCCATGCCCTCTGGTTGGCAGCCTCATTACTATCTGTAATGAATGTACTATCTTAAAACATAAATAATTTATGTTTTAACAGCAAATACAGTTTGGAAGGAAGAAGACATCTGGGGAAATTGGGATCAGAAAAGGCTAGAGTCAGCCAACACAGGCCTGGGATTATGAGCATTACCTCCCACCTTAACTGCAATGGAACTGCAGCCCAAACAACTGGGCTGACTCTCAGCATGGGAAATATTGCATCAGATTACCAAATAGGAAAGCCTAGTACTAAGCAAGGAGGGAGGTCTCCTAGGCAGGGACCATGCTGGACTGGGACACAGCAGGAACCAAATTTACTTTCCAGCTCAGTTGCCAATTTCAGTTCCACCCTAGGCAGAACCCCTAACTGCGAGGGGAGGAAATCTGTATAAATAAATTTAAAATTTTAGCAAACAGCAGTTCTAGCGTAACTACTTGATCACATCTCATTTGATGCGTGTTGAAACAAACTTTACCCGTGCTTCCTCTGCTGCACTTGGACTAATTTATCATGCGTTATGTATGGTTGCTCCATCTCCGCGTTTAATTATTCATTCACCCTCACCCCCTTTCCCCTTCCACTCAGGCGAGGATCAATCAGCACGATTCATCAGCTCAAGCCCTTCGTCGCCACCAGCTCTGCAGGGTGTGAGCCTGCAGCCTGGCCCGGCTCTGGATGTTGCTGACTTCCAAAAATCCTGCATTTTTACCGGCACTTTGGTTCAGACGTAGGAGCACCATGACAGACCCGGAGGCTGATGCATGGAAATGCTGGCCTCCCTGCGGGCTCCCTAACAACCCTCCTGCCCCTCACGCAGACCCTGTGAGCTGGGGAGAGCCTGGTGTACCCCCAAAAGGCGTGGTACAGGCACCAATACGTGCCTCAGAAACCCCAGTGCTGAGTCCAAAACGACCTCCCCTCAGCCGGCCTCGGGAAGATGCCAGCCCCGGCGGGCCTGAGGGCACTCCTGCCTGGGATGGGACTCCCTGTTTCTCTCAGCAACATTTAAACTTCCATTTCTATTTGGAGGGAATCATCTGAAGAAGGCTGACCTACCTGCCAGGCGGGGTGCTGCCTCAGGGCTGGGTGAGGGCTGCAGGGCTGCCCCATCCTGTCCCGAGCGATGGAGGGAGCCAGGTAGATTGGATGTGGCGGCCAGGTCAGATGAGGAGCCCAGGCATAACGGTGATGTGGTGGCAAGGAGAAGGTCCACCCTAGGTGTTGGTGCCCAACAAGGGGCAGCTCCTGTGAGGAGCCCCTGGCTGCCTCGTGCTGGATGTGACCGGTTCCAGCCGGTTCCACAACAGCCCCACTGCAGGGCCATGCCTGGCCGGGAAGATGGAGGCGCCTCTGGGAAAAGGTTCTCCAGAAAGGGCAGAACACCGCGCAGGCAGCGAGGGACAGCGCATGAGGAACAGCCCTGCTGACCCCAGGACGAGGAGTTGGGAGTGAAGGAGCGAAGATGAGCCTGAGGAAAAGGGGTGTGTGTGTTTTAATTTGTCTTTGTTTCTCACTATCCAAACCTCTTTTAATCCACAACACATGAATTGTGGGTCTCCTGCTGGCTGAGGTCAACCTACTGCGTATTATTATTTATCAAACTACAAGCCTTACACTTGTTCTTGTCTCTCTCCTGTTTTACGCTTTATGATTGTCTCTCCGTTATTTATTCTTCTTTTGATTTGCTGTACGTGTTTTTGTGGGCAACATGGACAATTTCCCTGTGTGTTTTGCTCTCTCCACGGCACTCAAGTTTCTCCACATCTCTGTGCCTCAAGGTAGGTACCCTCAGGGTGGCAGGTAGGTCTTTGCTCCCCCAGTAGTACCACCTTTGTGTTTAGTCCACTGTTTTCAGGGTTCTCTTATGTATAAACCCATGGAATCGGGTAATATACACAGCACAGTAGCTTTTTCTGTGAGCCAGAATCTTAAAAGCTGTTCTTAACTGCCAGTGCCACGGGAGTCCTGCTTTAACTCACGTATGTGCTCAACACAATCCCGCATGGGAGTCAGCTCCCCAGCGTGCAATTCCACAGGCACAGCCAAACTGAGGAAAAGAAAGAAATTTTACTGGCTTCTGTGATTTAAATATCAGATACTATTGCTTGCTTTTTATTCCAATCCCCATTTCTGCTGAAAAAAAACAAACCTTTTCCCTCCTTTTACTAACAGTGATGTGGTGCGGTGTAGAAGAGGTATAAATCTGTTCTGCTGGCCCAGCTCCCTTACCTGCTCTGTGTTGCAACTTCAGTTAGCACAGAACACCTCAGTCAGCATCACGGGGGAATGCATCAAGTATAATGTGCTTTTTTTTTTTAACTTTTAAGGCTTCCCCTCCAGCTTGCATAACATCTCTCAGCTGATCTCTTCATTTCCTACACACAAAAATCAGGCTCTTTGTTCTGAAACCACACAGCTTTGATCTGCTGCCAAAGGGGAATCCATGCGGGTACTGTGACTTCCACCCTTTGAAGTGAGGCCTCCCCACACCGGTTAGCAGGCAGCGGGCCTGCGGCCGCGTTCAGGGTGTCCGCCTGGTTTTGGTTTACCAGCAGAGCAGGGAGGACTGGAGACAGCAGCCACACTCGGGCTGCTCACAAACCCTTCTTGCAACCAAAATAGTCAGCTTCCAGGGTAGAGGGGTTTGCCCAGGTGCACCAAGACCCTAATTACCACCATGTTTTCTGTTTTCTTTCTGCCTTTGCTGTGAAATTACTTATGAGTAGTTGGCATTTCAGTTAACTGTGTGAGTTATTTTGGATTTTTCCACCCATTGCAGCCCTATTGTATCTCCTGGTTTTCTGAGCTGTAGCTGTGCTTGGCACGGAGGGCCCTAGGCTGCTGCTGGGGACTGGCCCGTGCCAGGCTCCTGTGCAAGGCTGGTGAGGCACCACAGTGAAAGCTGCTCTGTCCACTGCGACTTTGTGGGCTGCCCTCCTCAGCATAGCAAGAACCAGGGCAAAAAGCCAGGCACATCATCAGACAACTGATTTACCCCAAACGTCTCCTCCCCACCCACAGTCTTTAGCACTGGCAAGTCCCTCCAGCCTGGACACCCTCACGCCTGTGACTTCGCACAGCTCGGAGCCCCACCTTATGTTTCAGTTTCATTGCTGAGGTTATTTATTGCTGTAATTAGTCAATAGATTCCCCATATGGAAATACTGAGCCATCGTGAGACTGTGACTTCAAAGGACTTTTGTCAGATTTGTCACCAATAATTAAACCGTCTCCACCCAAGCAGACTGCGCTTTTGATCAACAGCATGCAGTCTGCTCCTGACTGTGGGCCAAGGAAAGCCATGACTTGATCACAGCACTGGCAGATGTCCTAGGGAGCAGGGGAAGCTCACTTTGTTATGTTTAGCAGCTCCTGCCTTTCAATCATGGGAAATCATAATTTGATTATTAGCATGTAAGGATTTTCCTTACACACCAGCAAAGTTAAAAGGCCACTGTCAGCTTGCAGCATGATGCCTTCCCTATGGAGATGAGACAACCCCACACTAATCTCTCTTTGCCTGCTGGTTTCTGGTGCAGTCCCAGGTTATTAAGATGTTACAGTAGTTGCAGTGGAATTATTTAACTATGTGGAAATGCTGAAGTGCTTTATTTTTTCCCTTCTCTGTTGTGTGAAACAAGAAGAGGCACAACAGGCTCAGTTCCGTAAACATTTGCGGTGTACACCCTCAGCAAAACACACGGGTTTTCCCCACCGCAGCCCCTCGGCCCCAGCACAGCAAGAGCACGTTCTGGTTCCGCGAGCCCATGGGAAAGCGATGCACCCGCACACCACACCTGCTGGAAAGACAGCTGTTCATTTTGCCAATCCTTTTCGTGGTATTTCATGGGTGATCGTGTGTCTTTGTTAATGATACCAATATTCACTGCCCAGGCTTTGAATTGCCCACAAACCCCTCTGATTTTATTCTCACTCTGCCCATTTTGCTGAAATGAACTGCTTGTGAACATTTTGCAAAACTGTCTTCAAACATCTCCTAAAAATTTTGTATCTGCAAAGTCCAGAAAATAGTAGACAACTGCAAATGCTACTTATTAGGCTGACCATGGTCATCACACTGCTGTCTTATGCCTCACTCAGCTGCTGGTTATATTTATATCCTGCCTCTGCTCATGTCAGTGATGGCAAACTCTCATCAGGAGGTGGTCCTTCCCTCCTCGGCAGCTCTGTCCCCAGCCCAGAAAGCAGGTAGCTTGACTCCCTTAGAGCCATCCTGCCCTTTCCAATATAAACTAAATAGCAAAATCCTTAAAACTTGAAATGCTCATGGAGTGAAAACCTAATCCTGGGAAAAACTGCAGTGTCGTGTTTTTTCCAAGTAAAGAGGGAGCAGCCTCTGCAGACAGTTGCTGTGTTTTCACATAGATTCTGGCTCTACCTAGTAAAAGCACTTACAACATATTGATCATTTATGTAATAAATTGTGACTACAATCATGTTTCATCTGGAACCAATTGGCCATATTCTATAGAATAATACTTCCATGTGCTTCTGATATCATTTAAAGCTTGTGACTTTGAGAGAGCTTAAGGCTCTGGTTTGGTAATAACATTTTGCCTTCTTGACTTGTAAAATTTTAGCCTACCCAGGCATTGCTGGCTAGGGGCAAAAAATTTAGAAAAAAAGATATCTAACTTCTGTCCAGGAAATGGAAAGTGGAGTACCTACATAGGCATGATGGGTGGCCCAGTGCAGCACTCCTCAGGAAAAAGCGTATACTTTCCACAGCTGCTTGCAATAAGGCCCCAACTCAAATCTATAAAACAGATAAGAGAACATTGTGAAAAAAATACATATATTCTACGTATTGACCTATTTCGATACCAAAATCTACATATAGGAGAGCTATCAGTACAGTAATTTGTCTTCAGTTCTAGATAGCTCAGGTTGCTATCTAGAGTTTAAAGGGATATTACTGATTGACATCCACATATATTCAGATTCCCTGCTCTCCGTCCCACCATTTTCTAACTGGGTGTTTAATTTTGCTCAAAAAAAAAAAGTAAACTCATTTTTGCCAACACCTTGCGCAAGCTATTTTGCTCTGAGTTTGGTTCTGTTCCCTTTCTCATCTGACTTGCAAGGGTAGGGGAGCAGAAATAAGGCCATGTTCCACATGTGAATGAAATAGGTACTTTCTTCTCTGGATTTCTCAGTATTTCAGTCCCCTTGACTAAAAACACATCTTAGAGAAATAAAAATAGAATATATTCTTAAATCTTGGTTGAAACAGTCAATGTTCGTCTTTACTTTAAATTGCTTTAAAAACGTCCAAATGGTGAAAAATAAAATGGAAATAAATTCCCAAGAAAGATGTTGCTTGGGTAGCGTGGAACTGTTCAAATCTTTGTTTGGTGGCATTTTTTAAAGGCAATGCTATAACACGACTACTACTAACGCGCTGGCAGTGAGCTTGACAAATGAAAAACCTGATGGTCTCACTGCAGCTAGCACTATGAAATCTATTTTGCTGCCATCTTGCTCACATTTTACGTGATGAGCGTGCAGAGAAAAAAAAAACAATTCAGTAGCTTTAGACATGGCTTATTATTAAATTACTATGATTTTAAAGGTTTGAGTCATCCTTATTGTTCAGAATTTTTTTTGGTAGCTGGCCTACAAACGGCCTCCAGAGCTCACCTTTCCTCCTGCACGTGCCAACCCAGCCTGTCACCCTCAAAACTGTGAGCATCGCTCAGGCCAGGAGGCAGCAGGCGAGAGCCGTTCAGCCTGGCCAGACCCTGCACAGGGCAGGTCTTCCACGGGACCCATGCTGATACACGCTATATGGGAAGTTTGGATGTGAAGTGTTATTTCTCATTTTGATTTATTCCTCTTTCAAGGCAGAAGAGTTTGTAAGCAGCTGGGTGGTTTTAGATAAGTCTTCCAGTAGATGCAGAGCATTTGCTGAAGCTCCCCTCACGCACTCATCGCCATTATAGCAGTGTTTGTAAAAAATATCTGTATCTGTCACTAGAGCTTTGCATGGAAACCTCACCGTATTTCAGGCCGGAGACAGAAGAAGCCAAAGTAACTCAGCAGATGTTGCTGGATGCTTTAAAAGGTGCATTTAAAAGCTCCCTAAGGACCTATGTAAAAAAAAGGGCATGGAAGAATCACAGTTAGTGTTACACACACACACAAACAGATCCATTAACCAAAATAGCCTTTTAACTGTTACTCATGTTGAGCAGTATGAGCAAGCACATTGTTGTTTGCTGTCTTTATTGATGTATCTGCCCTGTGTTCAGCAGTCCTATAAATCCGTTATTGCTGGGAACAGCTGTGGAGCAGATTGATAAGCTGGGAAATGAGCACACAGCCCATAATGCTCAATAACCAGCTCCAGACTGGTCTGAGCCTGAGCCCTTACACCTTGGACTACATGCACCATCAGAAAATGTCTAGGTATTGGCAAGACTGAAGTGTAAGAGCACTTCCCAAGGAAGCAAAGGTTTATTTAGCATTGCCAGGCTATTAATGGACTTAAGAGTTTCTGAAAAAAAGTGATCTGATGAGGCATACAACACTCTATAGATGAGGATGAGGTCCCTAGCCCCTGAGGAACAGGCAGGCAGGTGGCCTGGGCTGAACCCCTAACGTGGGCGAGGGCTGGAGGGGACAGACTTTGCACCTACAGCATGGGGAGAAAGAAGGAGAAACAGCACCTGGAGCAGAGGGAGGTTATCAGAATCTGAGAAGTGATCCTGGCAGGAAGAAGCTTTCCCTGGAAGGAACAGTGGTATCATGTGCCATCTGGAGGCTTAAAGCAGGAATCAACAGGCTCCATTTTCTTTCTGCAGAGAAAGCAATCACTTTTTAGGTGGATATATACCTTAACCAGAGCTGACGTTACATCAGCCTTTCTCACAGAGCCTGTTTTCCCTCTGATAGTACATTCCCAATGGAAACATCACATCAGAAAACAGCTAGATTGAAGGAGAGAGAAGGAAAAAAAACCAAAACCAAAAACAACAACAACAACAAAAGAGTCCAGGAGTCTCTTACAGATCATACGTGTCTTCTTGCCCATTCTGCCCTGCAGTGAAAAAAAGGACAGATATGGCATAGCATGTGGAGCATGTTCTAGCTTCTTGTAAGTGCTATTAATATACTAGGGATGTCCATGAAACATGAGCATTACGTCCAGAACATTGTTCCAAAGAATCTGGCTCCTCTCTGGTCACTTGGAAAGCTGGACATAAAACACAAGTTAAAGTAACTCGCTTTGTATCAAACTAGACTCCCTTTTCTCAGTAAGAGGCTCATTTGCTGACCTTGCTTTGGCTGTCAGGAGATTATGTCTGTTAATTTAAAATGAAATAAACCTAGGAAAAGCAGCTTGGGTCAATACATGGGGTTCTGCTAAGTAACAGGGAAAAAGAATAGGCCTAGATCCTCAATTTTTTTCTTCACATCTAAGAAGTAGCCTGAGAGAGGCTCCCAGCTTCTCCTTACGAAATGTACAAACAGCTCCTTCCCCTCTGCCAGCACAGCAGGCAGGAAGCGGCTCCTCCTCGTGCTTTCACGTCAGGTTTTCTGCTTCCTTTGCCTCCTCCTCCTCCCTCCCAGGCAGGAGGCTGGCATAGCCAAAGAGCTTGCCCAACCAAGAGAGGAGGGAGAATGAAATGAAGCACCACACTGGGGAGAGACACTGTTTGGTACCAACTCCATAAACACTTCTGCAAAGTGCTGAAAATGGAATCATTTAAAGCGAGACGTTTAAACAACACGAGGTTTCTTCTCTTTTGTGAAGACATGAAGCAGAGCCACAGTAACCAGAAAAAGGAAGTAAAGTAACTTCTCTGGTGGGTGTGAGAAGTGGGAGAACACTGTGCCTACCTCAGAAGCAAGTAAACTGTTGATCTTTGCTTGCCCCTCATTCTGCCCCTGGACAAAAGTGATTGCATTTTTAAATTACTTTTTACTCAGATCATCCAGGAGCTGTTAAGACCTAGCATCTTCCCATTGCTAAGCGATTTTTTTTTTTTTCTTTTTGCTTGAGAAAAGCAGTATGTGCAAAGTTTTCAGGTGTTTTTCCCTTCTAAGTTCCCGTTTCTGACCCTCTTCCACAAGAGCATCCACATTTGTCCACCTCCAGACTCCATTCACTGCCTGGTACCACCCAGCCAGGAAGGCCATGCAAGGGCAGTATTTCTCCTCTCTGACCTCCACCATTTCAGTCTCAAAGGCAGTAAAACCAGTAAATGGCAAGAGCAGGTACAGAATGTGATTTCCAGATACATGGGTTCGACTGTACCCACCCAAACAGACTAACACTCCAAACGACAGCCAGAATAGTTGGCTCTACTGAATTTCTAGTATTTCAAATAAACCAATGTGACTTAAGGGTGGGGGGGGCAGGGAGTGAGGAATTTTGCTCCCTAAGTCTCCCTGAGGTTGTTCCTGCTGCAGGTCCTGCACTAGGAGGTTCATTGTCACAGCTTCTCTTCTGCAGCACGCGTCTCACCAAGAGCATTCAAGACAACCATCGTGCGGGCTGGCACAAGCTCCCACCGGAAGATAACGAGACAATCACGCTTTGCTCTTACCATCTCACCACGCAGTTGTTTCAGACAATGCAGCAGAGTTACCATGGAGGATCGCAAGATTCTACCGGAAGTGTCAGCACCCGAACTGGAGAGCTGCTGACTTCCGGTGTCACCCTCCGGGCATGTGATCCTCCTTGGGAGTGATTCAGGTGGCAACCAGGAACAGAAATGAAGAATTTTAGAAAGAAAGGAACTTAACTGAGGTAGTTTTATATGCATTTACAGTCAGGTAATCTGTAATCAAGAAGCCAGCTGTAACATTACAAAGCTGTTTCTGCACCTCCTTCTGTCATCGCCCCCTAACAACAGAACATCCCCTTCAAGGGATGAAGAAGTCCTCACTCTTGTTTTCCTGGAAGTAGATGAGTCCTAGAGACACTGGTCCCCCTCCAAGGCTGTTTCAGTGAGTGGAAATATTTTGATTGACCTTGGATGAAGGGATTGCTCCTTTAACTGGTCTTCTTTTAGAGAAACCACTAACTGCCAGGACACATGAGCATCAGGCCCTGGTCCTGCCAGGCAAGTCTCAATGACAGATGAGCACCCGCGCAGGGAGCCCCAGAGACTGTAATGCAAATCTGACGCAAGTCAGATTTGACCCTAGAGGATGGGAGCCCACTTTCCTTATCCATTCCAAAGGCCTTCTAAATGAAATGGGTATTTTGGCAAATTAATTTTATTTAAAAGGAACTGAAAACTCCCAAGAAAGGAAACAAGACAGAAAGTGCTCTAGGATGATGCTTTTTAATTGTTATTTTTATATCTTTAAAAACAAATCAAACCATTAAAAACATTATAGACATGTGCTGAAATTTCCTGTACAACAAATATGAAAACAATAAAATTTGTACAACATTTCAAGATATTCAACAGTCACTTATTTGAAACATGTCAACTTTTCCCTTCTTAAGCAGGCCCCAAATGGGAAAAAGAGTACAACAGAAATGCAGGAGATGTAATTGCCACACAGTGGAGCTTTCAGCCTAGATAAGCAACAACGAGAGAAAACACTGACCAGAGAGACTGATCTCTGCAATTGTAACAGAGAGAACATCAGAAGGCAGGGAAAAGTTATTTGCAAGAATTCAAGTCATCTTGACCAAGACAGATCCACAAGGTAGTACAGCATTACCTGGAATCCTCCTCCCTCCTGCAGATACCCTGTGAGGCACGTCCTGCTTACTCACCCCGACGCCATGGCCAGCCTCAGGTTTACAACATTTTAAGCCTTACCAAGTTTTTCCACCTATACCTGGGATCAGCAAGTCATTTACTTCAAACTTCAGTCTCTTCTCACAATGAGTCAGTTTGGGGAAAACACATGCATACGGTTGTATTAGAAATGGATACTCAATTAGATAATGACACAAGTGAGAATTTGGCACCTGCTTCCAACAACAAAACAATGGGACAGATATTTGTTTTCTGTAAGAGTATCTGGGCAGAAACACATACCATTCTAGCTAGTTTTCTGATGTGCTGCTGCAATAAAATGCAAACACATGATCTAGCAAAGAAGATTCATCTCCTTCTGTGCTATACAAAACGTGGGCCTTCAGAAGCAAGAGAGCATTTGCCATACTAGGGCAGCAAGTTCTTAGGAGACCTGGAAGAATGAATACTGGCTCTGTGCTCTGCACAGATGTGCAGTAATGAAAAGACTGAGAGAAAAAAAAGAATAAAATAACGTGACTGTAAGAGGCAGGCTTTCCTCCCTCCCAGTTCCTTTGGAATGGCTCTGTTTGGTCCAAGTGGTTTATCTTTGTCATCTGACAGCAGCTTAGGAAGAACGCTGGGTGAGAGATCCACTATGTGGACTGCCAGTTTGGATGGAATTGGGAAGGATCACTAATGTTGTGGGTTTTTTTAATTTATATTTATTTATTTATTTTTTAAGTATTTCAGAGAAAGAGAGAAAATATTTTCAAGAACACACAAGTGGCTGCTACAAAAAAGAAAAAAAAAAAAGCTGAAGCGCACTGTGGTTTGTCCTCCAGTTTTGCTCATACAGCACACCACAATTTCAAACCAGGTTGTAAAAAATTCCTCTGGATATCTGTACAGTTACAGCTGTGCACCAGGAATTCCTATGTTTTCCTTCAGCTGACAGTGGATTCTGCAAGGTTGCAAAGTTCCACTGTAATGCCATGTATACTCCTAGTATCTGTAGCTTTTTCTGACAACTCTGGCTAACACAAACAAACAAAAAAAACAACAAAAAAGCAGCAGAATTCCAGGGACTCTGGTTATTAAACCTTCATAAGATTTTAACCACTTTATAGCTATTCTATAGCATTATTCATAAACTTCATATTCCTCTACAATGCAACCAGTGCAATGATCCGAAGACCAAAAAACACCCCCCTCCCCCCCAAGCTACTTAAGAAGTCCTTCATTGGTAATGCCTTCATAAGTCTAACAGTTATGTACCAGCAAAATAAATCCAATCTAATCCCTGACTTGTGAAATCAGCAACTAGGGGTTTTCTGCTTGTTTGTTCCGTTTTTCAAAGGACCAGTTAAAACAACAGCAGCAGTGTATTGCAAGTAATTATACACAATTACATTAGGTCAATGAGATGCAGGCAGGTAAGATGTGTCTCAGTTTTGAATGGCTAAAACAACCAAGAAATTAGTCTTTACAGCAGAGTTTTGTGCAATTTGTTTTGGTAGAAACAGTAAAGCCAGTCAATTTGTTTGGGAGTGCTTGGATACTTGGAACCTTAGTTCAACACTTTCACAGATTTATATATTTGAGGAAAAACATCAACAATGATAAAAAGACACCAACCTGAGTAAAACTCTATGAGAATAGAGTGATCATTATTCAGTAAATCATATATTGCACCTTTAAATAAATCATTATAAATTGTATAAAAACAGGAATATCCGCCAGGAACAGGAGGAGCTGTTCTGTCCTTCATACACACCCACACACGCCCCCGCACACGCATTCACATATTCACTTGCTCGGGTTTTTCACTACAGTTAAAGCTCGGAGTGACAGACCACACTCCTCTTCCTCTAGCAGAGGCACCGAAACGTTAAGGCAGGGGATATTTGTGGTGAAATGCAAAAACAAAGCTCACCTCCAAACTTCTGGAGAGTCCTGCCAACAGTGCAACTACAGTTCAGTTTGACGTAAGCCTTATTTAAAAATGTGTTCTCATTAAGAGTTTTCAGTAGAAAAATAGAATCTCTGCTGTTTTTTTTTTTTTTCTAGAGTAGCAACTAGAAAAGGCACAATTTCCAAGTATAAATGTCCATTTGAAGGAGCTGTTTGTACTCCTTTTTTAAATAAAAAGGAACACAAAAAAAAAAAATCAGAGGCACATACCTATTAGCTAAATAACCAGATACAGTAGATAAAATATGTTCCTGAAACTTAAAATTAAATATATTAAAACAGCCCAGAAGTCTGGTGTCTGTAAATGAAATCATATAAAATTGTAATAAAAGCTTGTGTTATTATTTTAATATTTAAATTCTAGTTCACCGTTCATACTGCAAATGCTATTTCACCTATCAGTACTGTTAAATTCCCAAGAAAAAGCAGGATTCCTCATTAACTTTAAATAGTTCAATAGTTCTGCTTGTTTGTTGGTGGTGGGGTTTTTTTGTTTTGTTTTGTTTTTTTATATCAATCTGTGGCTCCTGCCAGCATTGTGTTTTTCCTCCTGCAGACCACATCTTCAAATGCACACAGAACTGGAGAAGCCCAACATGAGTCACTGCACACAATCCCAGAAAACACAAGTAGGACATCTCCCTTTCCTATGCGCAAGTGACACCTCCTGGAGACACTGCCTTCCTTCCAGGCTACGTGTGGTAGCCATTGGCCTTCCCAAAACCTGGCCCAGGTGTGAAATTTTCATAGATTGCCATTGCTGTCACGTTTTGGTAAATAAGATCAGTTTTCTTGTCTTTATGGGATCTAATAATATCCATAACACACTGGTTTAGGAAGATGTACTGGTCCTGATGGAAGAAAAAGAAAAAGAAGATTAATATATTTCCAGAAAATACCTGATTTTGGAAGTAATTCTGCTCCTGAATATAGGGTCTGCTTTTTGCACTGCACTGAATGTTATCACAGAGTATTTTTTAGCAGTTGTATGTATAGTTCATAGAAAACAGGGCTGGAAAGGCCCTCGTGATGTCATCTGATCAACTCCCAATAAAAAGCTAGGATCAAATTTACTGTCATGCCTAACATCCTCTTAAAATAGTTTAATGATGCAGATTTTTACAGCCTCTTCCAAATCAGCTTGAGTTAATTCACACACCTTTTCAGATCAAAGAGAATTTCAGCAGGAATACGTGTGTTCCTGCAGAACACAAAAGATGCACACTGAGACTACTTGACTCCAGATAATTCTGGCTCACAGATATAAAGGGTTTTACATGGGTAAAAAAAGCTGCAAAAAAAAAAAAAAAAAAAAAAAAAAAAAAAAAAAAAAAAAAA